>NEWO01000518.1:274601-344532 GCA_003013225.1 Phalaenopsis aphrodite | reverse complement strand
AAGCTTTTGGCCTTTCCAATTCTTGGCCTTCTTCAATTCTAACACCTATGGACGCTAACATTTTGGCTTCTCTTCCCATGGCCATTAGAGCTTTCCCCAGTGTTGATTGGGCATAATGGGTCCTTATGGTGTCTTCTCCTCATTGCTTTCTCGATAGTGAATTTTCACTTATCATTGATCATGTCGTCATCAAGCTCCTAATGTCATTGATTGGTGGTTTTTTTTAGCCTTCATACTTTCAAGAAAATCTATGTTTGTTGATGACTTATAATTGGCTTTCCAAATGGATTTTTACCTTCATATTTCTTAAAGAGCCTCGTGTTTTGTTTTCCAAAAGGGATTGCATTTATGAATTTAGGAGTTCACATATTTAATAAATCCATATTCTTATTATGCGCTTGATTTGGAAACCGGCCCTTTGTAGATAGATAGATTCCCCTATTTCTTCTATTTCTAATGTATTACTTGTTAGTTTCTTGGTGAAAAACTCTTGAACATATTGAACGTTATATACTTATATGTATTGGTTATTATCATAGATGTTATTAGCATGAAGTGTTGTTTAAGAAAAGGCTGAGTTTTTGCTTGGTTAAGTAGTTCAAGTTTGCAGAGAAATTGGTAAGGGAAGCATGCAACTTTAATAATCAAATATCACTATCTTTTATTCTCTGATTTATATGCTTAACATACTTCAGTTTCAAATCAATATTAAGGGTGTGTTTGGGGTAGTGGTGCAGCGCTGCTCCATTTTTTTTTTTTTTAACAAAATTGCGCTTTGTCTGTTTTTTTTTTTTTTTTAACTATAGTTGAAAGTTGTATTTTGTCACTTGACCTAACTAAGTGTGATGACTGTTAGAAGGCTGCAATCTGATTTTTTTAAAAATAAAAAATACAATAGTCGTCGTAGATTTTTGAACAACACCTTCTTTTATTGCAGCTTAATGACAGCTTCTTCAAACAATTATAGATGCTCCAAACAGGCCCTAAGTCTTCATTGTTCTTTTCCTTGTTGACTATTAACAACATAGATGATAAGACTATCATCCAAAATGATCCAAACTTTTCCTTTTATTAACAAGATGTGAATCAAGTAATTGTGCTTATTAACACGATATGAATCAAGTAATTGTAAGAGTGGATTTGGTAGTTCGTTTGCTAATGTTGACATGAAAATGATCCAGAATTTTAAAGTGGGGTTGAAATAGTCCCATGAAGAACTATTCGAGCTCAATGTTAAAGTAGTCAGGAAATAATTAACACTTCTACAAACTTTGGGGCTAACATGACCACATGTAAATAGTCTAGAATTATTTTGACACTTTTCTTAATCTTTTAAGTGTTTTCTCAAATCCATATAACACAATATCAATTCATAATTTGTAAATACTTTCATCATTACGATCTTACCAACATTAGCTTTAATATCTTCCATGGTTAACATTACATCAAACCTATCAACTCAGCTCAGGGTCTCATATTTTTCTCAATAAATACTGATTTTTTTTTAATATTGTACTATTTCTCAAAAATGAATTTAATTATATGTAGTCAAATATTTCATAACTCAAAAAAAAAATGTTGAGTATCGATCTAGACATTCCTCATAAATAATGGATTATTTGAATAACAACCTTGTAGAATAGACTGTTGAAACTTCAATTTTCTTAGTTAGCCATCATAAATCATTATTCCTAATTAATGAAGCAACAATCACATATTTAACAAGTCATCTTTTGATGTTAATCCCTCATTAAACTTATCCTAATTTAATGAAGATTATTAATATTAAATTATTTTTGAAGCACCAATGATCTAAAAATATAAGAACCAGTACTGGCGTCTAGGTGCCACTTAAGGTAAATTGGGCTCCAGTGCTTCGTGGTTGCATTAGACATGTGTCTCATCTAGTTTCCTTTTATTTCACCCCAACATTTGCTTAGGCCTATTTAATATCTATAGCATCCAATTTCATTAAAATAACACCAGAAAAACATAAATTAGAACAAATAATAGAAAAAAATTGCTAGAAAAATTAAATAAATTTTATTACATAATTCGCAAACATCAACAACCTAATCACACACGTTCTTTATTGACCCAATTTCAACCAACTAAACTCTTAAATTAACATGAAAGTCTTCACTAATTACTTTATTAACATGAAAGTGACCATTACTTAATTAATAATAACATACTGGACTTAACTACTGGGCTATTACTATAAGGTATAAAGACCTGTATTTTGAAAAGGTAAACTATTATATCTGATGGCTTGAAGAGATGGGAAACTTGTTGTCTGCAAGCATTCAATTGAACTAATTTGATCATATTATATATTGAAAATGATTGAACAATTGATTAAGAGTTGAGGAGATTAAGGTTGATACATGCCAAATGGCACAGCACAGGAGCAGAAGAAAATATAAGAGAAGCATATAAGCAAGCCAAGTTATGGATTGCAACTTGTAGAAACTGGTTATGTGCAGAGAAGCCATATAAATCTAATTCAGCAGTACAAACTAAAATAAATAAATAAATAAGATTTTATTCCAATAATCCATAGATTATATTTTTTTTCTTATCTTTATCTAGTTCATAACTCCATTTCCACAGAGTCTATGCTCCTATGCTCAAAAGAGCATAGCGAGGAGATGTAAAAATGAACTGAGAACTACATAAATAAAATGAAGAAAATAGAAAGGACAAAAATGAAAATGTCACCTTACTTAGTCTAAGTAAATATATGAGGAAGGCCTAATAAAATACCTTCTTATATGAATCAGAGGATAAAATTAAGTTTATTTTATTTTGGACTCAAAGAGATCTCTCGTGGCGACGTATTGTCGTTGTTAATTAGATCATCAGGGATACAAAGGAGAAATCTCCATAAGGGAAGTTATGCTTATTTGTTACGACTTAATGGAAATAAAATGTCAAGGCAATCTTTATCATCTTAGTGGGAGAAATCTCATTATATTAGGACATAGCTAGGCTATCGGACAAAGGGTGGGCCACCGTAACCTGACAGCTAAGTTGCCCCTCAACATGGAGGGTCTAAGAGAAAACTACAAATGACTCGATAAAGGAGTCGACAGCAGGTCAAGAAAAAACTTCTAGATATGAAGAAATAACCCGGTCAGGATTCCATAGATTGATCGCCCCAAGTTATCGAAATAATAAGACTGCTTAGTCATGTAGATGCCTGACCCTCATAGGAAATTTTAAAGAGAAATTCCAAACTTTACTAGGGCATGAGATCAATTAGAAACTAAACTGCATTGCAGAATAACAAATTCACACCAGTTCCAGAAAAGCAGAATAAAGAATTAAATAGAAAGCACAATCAAAGCAACTATAAATGCAGATGAGAATCTTACATGGAAAAATCTGAGAACAGAAAAAATCACTTAGCCATACCACCAGACTCCCACTTGGAGAAAATAACACCCATCACCAGTCCTTTGTACCTGTTACCTCCAACAGAATTGCCTTCATAGTCACGTATCATGCACACATACCGCAGGTGGCTCACCCCCAATCTCAATCTTCATGAAACCCAACTACAGCTAAGCATAGGTTCAGTTTTTCAATACTCACAACGTTCGTCAACATATTCACAGAATTTTGAGCTATATGTATCTTCTCTATGAACAACCACTCTTCTTCTAGAAGTGATCGAATGAAATGATAACTCAGCTGAATGTGTTTTGTCCTAGCATGAAAAACAACATTCTTAGCAAGATGGATTACACTCATACTATTGTTGTAGAGTTTTCCAATCCCCTGCTCCTTGCCCAATTCTGTCATAAAACTCTGTAGCCAAATTATCTCATTGCTAGCCTCAATGCTAGCAATATATTTGACCTCCATAATTGAAAGTGCAACGATCTTGTACAATCTGGAAACTCATCTTATTGTTGTATTCCTCAATGTAAGGATATACCCCATTGTACTTTTTTTACTGTCCACATCTCCTATCAGATCTGAATCTATACATCCCAGTAGACTAATCTCTGCACTTTTATAGCAATGTGTCATGTTGATTATTCTCCTCAAATACCTGAAAACCCACTTTAATGCCTCCTAATGATGTCTTCTTGGATTGGTCATGTATCTGCTGACCACTCCCACTACATATGCAATTTCTGGCCTTGTACAAAGCACCGCATACAACAAACCTCCAACTGTTGAAGCATATGGAGTTCTCTACATCTATGTTTTCTCTGCTCATAGTTAGGTGATAGCGCCTTAGACAGTTTGAAGTGACTAACTAAGGGAGTGCTAACTGTTTAGCCTCAGTCATGTTGAGCCTCTATAGGATCTGCTCAACATACTTTTCCTGAAACAACTTCAGTGTTCCTACACTTCTGTCTTTGTTGATTCTCATCTCAAGGATCCTTCTGGTTCGACCTAAATACTTCATCTCGAACAAACTTGATAATTGTTTCTTCAAGTTCCTGATTTTCTTCATATCAGCCCTTGCAATAAGCAAGTCATCTATATACAAAATAATAATGATATAGTAATTACTAAAGTGTTTGATGAAACAAAAGTGGTTTCTATATTTCATGGATTATAGGCTTCTTTTGATTTAGACAAAGGCATAAGGATTACTATATCACCGATTGACAATGATCACATAGAAAAATTTATAGGAAGCCACGATCACCATGATCCTCGAATCACGAAGGCATGAGCCTCATCTATCTTGAAGAATTCTTATGATTTTTTTCCATTTGCTTTATGCTTCTATTGCAGTAAGATCTATTTATATTAATTAGGATTTTGACTTAAAAATCTTCTTTGTGAACCCGTCAAGCTAAGTTCACCAGATTCGTAAACTAGATATTTTTCTGTTGAAGTAATTGTTACACTTTTCTTGTGGGATCGATACGTGATACTCTCTAACTGCATTACTACTTGAACGTGCACTTGTGTTGTACGGGCATCTTGCCCCCACAATAAGTTTTGGGGCGTCAAAATCTCGAGTCTGATTTGACTCCAAAGATTGCATTTCTTCATCTATGGCAAGCTCTCACTCCCTTGAATCTTTAACTTGAGTGGTCTCCTCAAAGCATTCTAATTCACCTTTATCAATTCGTAACAAATAGTGTAAATAATGAGAATACCTGTATAAATGTCATGTCACTCTGTTGGATCTTTTGACTTATGTCGCAGGAGACTGAGGAAGTTCCAGTGCTCCTTCTGATTTAGCACTTCTTATTTCTTCTTTCTCCTGATCACCAGTGTTATCTATCTCAACTTATTTGGATTCTTCATTGTTATGCGCAATTCTTTCAATTGTTATGCTCACAAAGAAAAAAAAATACCATAGCCTCGTACATTTAACAACATCTAAAATATATTGATTTCCTCCTAAGAGGCCATTAAGCTTCTGATTGCCATCTCTCCTTCATTTTTTATTCTTTTTTACCATCCAATGGAGAAATCTCTCTATGATACTTTGGCCAAGACAATTAGCTACAAAATTTCGATCATTTCACCATCCACCACTCTTACCTATTAGCACACACATGCATGGCTAAGCAAATGAGAAGAACAAGTAATAAAACTTAACACCATATGACCATCTCCTTATACAATATATAGAGGTGGTGGTCAATGAACATATGAAGGCTAGGTAGATGATGATATGTAGCATACTTGTATAGATTAGTTAGAGAATTTTTCCTTTCAAGGATAGAAACCCATTCCAATTGATATTGAGAAAAATCATTAAATGTGACAAACTCTTAATACAAGAGCTAAATGAACTCTAAAGGCTCCTTCTCGCTTCACTGTAATTCCAAAAAAATAATTGGGTGCTTAATCTGTAAACATCAATGCTTTGGGGGCTCTGTATGTAACTATCCAATTGATTTAATCATAAAGTTGGCTGTCACCATTATGCAAAGTAAAAAAACATAAAAAATCAAACAGAATCCAAGCGCTCGCTCGAAAGTGTTTTGCAGTACAATGATACTTTAAAAATTGTCTGACGATTGTCCGTGCGGCCAACTATAGACAGTCACATGCTTTCATCGTCATACACATCACCGGCGGGACATATTATCATCAGTGAGAACCGGAAGATTTTTTTTCTGTGAAATAGATACTATCATTTACAATCTAAAATGGTAAAAATATAGCGAGAAATGACTTCGGAAGATCTTCTTTTACCACGTCGGCTTTGAGTTGCATGAGAAGGATAAAAGCTGACGCCGGAAAATGACAAAGCAGCCATTGTTGAAATTAAAGTAATTACTGTTGACTTCGCTATTTCAATAATAATTCGCCCGGTAGATGACGAAGGCATCATGGCAAAGCTGCATTTACTATTCGTTTTTCTTATTTTCATTGCTTTTTATCATTATTCCCAATTAATTCCTATATATCTGCATATCTAACCCCTAATTTTTCTTTCTTTACATTTCTTCTAGCCAATCTTAATGTCATATATATATATATATATATATACCTAAGAAGTGCCATCAGTCGTGGCCTATTAGTAGAGCAGCCTCCCATGTCAGGGGTTCAAACTCTACACTGCCCAGTTTTCTAGTAGTGAGGGAGGCCCTTGAATAGTTAGACATATGAGGGTGGCGAGAGTCGTATAATAGTCTATAACCATTCTTTATATATATATATATATATATATATATATAAGCAAAAGAAAATTAAGCAGGAATTGTTTTGGAAGGGTGAAGAGAGACAAACCTCATTCAAATCACTAATCTACTAATTTGTAACAAATTAAACTTCAATTGATGTTCATTTTATTTAAATTTTGATTACGGGAAGGCAAATGATGATTATTTTTACCAAAAAATTTTTGATAAAAAATGCGACTTTACATGCATATGACACTATTTTTATGTGATTATGAATATCACATCCAAATTTCATATTTAGATACATATTATTTAAAAAAATGTAATTATCAATAACTTTTTAAAAATCAAATACACATTTTCTTGTATAGATCTATGGGCCAGCAATTTTCTCGTATAGATCTAAGGATACCTCCATCGTCTGGTCACCGCAACCGAAAGCGGTCATTAGATTTCCTAGCACATGACTTTCTCCATAGCTTTTCTTCACGACAGTTGGGTTTCCTCCACTTTCTTAATCTTTTCTCCCAATTTCTTGGTGAAAGACACATCCCACTTATTTAATATTACTCTCAGTTATTAGAGGGCCAGCCAACTCTTATAACTTACAACAACATAGTGGAATCATTTCAATTAGATCAGATCTCGTGATTTTTTTCTACTGTGAAATCATTTCAATAAGGTTGTGCCTCGTGATTTTTTTTTCCTTCAAGTTCTTCTCATAAAAATTTTTATGCTTCTCTATCAAATTCTCTTTACTTGTGCGTGTGTCGGATCTTCGTGATAATTCTAGAATATTAATACATCACTCCACCCTCACGAATTTACTAGAAGACGATAATTATATGTACAAATATTTGTGTGTGTCGTGGAAGTCTAAATGAATAAAGAACTTGGATGCAATCAAGTTCACGCTTTAATGGATAGCTAAACCAAGAAAGAATACCGTGAGAGTTCACGTTCTAAATACCATAACACATGAATAAAATGTGCTGATGATGAAATGAATCAAGTCATTAATAGACGAAATTCATCACTATAAATCTTGAGCAAAATAATTAGCCTCTTCTTTGGAAGGAACTGCTGATCCTCATTAAAAGAATGTGGGTGTAGTTGAGAGGTCAGCATCATCGATTTTTGTGGTGTGCCTTAGTTTAATGTAAGGAGGAAAACGTGAGAAAAATAGCCCTTAGAAACATTGAAAAAAACATAATGTATGTATGTATGTATGTATGTATGTATATGTATAGACACATACACACGCACACAAATAAATGGCCATCATGGCCAAAGAAGATATTAGCATGTCCAATGGGCCTCTATCACATCATCATTTTTCTTTTGAAATGCAGTCATCAAATAATAGTAGTTGAATTGACCTATTGAATTGATCTAGTTAAATGTGAGTTGTTGAGTTGACATGTCGAGTTGAGCAAGTACTGGTTGTCAGATTGATCTACTGAACTGGTGAAGTCAGGTAATAGATTTTGGATTATGTTGTCGAGCTAATCGAACGAATATTATTTTTTGTTCTTTTTCTCTTTCTTTTTTTTTTTAAGGAGTCGGCGGCTTGTCTATGGTTGTATAATTCTATTTTATGAGTAATCTACTCTGGATCATATGAATGATCTGGAGAATAGAGGAATCAGAAGGTAAAGACATGTGGCGATTGAGACCAATGACAGGAAGAACATTGAGAACATTCGTAAGGCAAACCTCGCGTGATAGCCCAAAAGCATTTGTCCATACAAGATCATATCGAAAATGCCTTGGAAACACGTCTATGAAAGTGACCCTACTGAAGCAACCCACAACCAGAGATTCAAGTGTGTGTGTTTGTTATGGGGTCAAGAGCAACTCCTGAAGCAACGTATCTCTTAGGTTAATTACATCATGGGGGGTGCCCAAGAATATTCTCTATTTAAAGGAATTTTGTTTACACTTGTATAATGAATAGTACAGGGTGTCACAAATGATGGTTATCTCACAAGAGAGTCTCGATGTTTTCAAAGCTCGCGCCAATCAATATTGGCAGAGAGTGAGTCTCTCAAGATCCCATACGAATGGCGGCTTACTAGGCCCTATGAAATATATGAGTTGTCCCATCTATGCTTCCAAGGCCAGACTGGGTCATAAGGGTAGAGCGTGAGTCACCATATCCCAAATGAGCGATGACCTATCCATAATCAGAGTCTACTTTCCCGGGCTCAGGAAAATAGTTTGGAATGCAGTTTTTGGGGGCCTAGGTGCCCAGGACTGACGCCTAGGTGTTGGTCTAGCTCGAAAGCCCTTAGTTTTGCACAAATCGTCCAAGGGATTGTTTCTTCGATTTGTAATCTACGAAGGCTCTGGAATGCCTGAAATATAGTCCCATCACTTCAAAAATGAATATTTTGATTGAAAATTATCGAGGAAATCGTCGCTCATCTCGAACCATAGCGCGGGTAGTATGTTCCAAACCCTATTTTTTTCCCAGATGATTGTAGGAAGATCCTCGTCAATTTGAATGCCACAAAAAATTGTGTATCGCTAAATAATGACCCAACTAAAAAAACATTTTAGAGTTTTCAAACCGAGGCTTTTGGTGTCGACGGGCGCCTCGAACCCCCGTGAGGGCAAAATCGGTTCAAACCTTAATTTTCCTAAAATGCGAGTGGAAGATATTGATGCCTGCTCTTGGCCTCGAAAGACTCTAAATTGACAGAGTTGGAGGACGGACATAAAACACGTCTGGAGTCAATACCACCTCATGGTGAATTTTCACTATTGGGTCCAAGTTGGTACCAATCTGGATTTCATGCTTGGGGCATGTCCCAGGAGGTTTGATTAGATTTCTTGGATGGCAGGAAGCTATGCATAGTCTCGTACCCTCAAACAGACATCTTGCTTATGCGACACCAAAATTTGATGCTAACAACTATATTTGAATGTAATAATTTCTCAAAGCTAAAATATCTAAGTGTACGGAGAAAATATGTCCGTGTGAATCCCAAAGAAATCGGACATGCCAAGAGAATGACATGGCAAAGGTGGGCCCACTAGAAAATGGTCTAGCGATTCAAGAGACCAGCCAGCTTACGCTAGTTGGAAATCATCTAAACCGAGCAAATAATACACATTTAAGCAATGTGTCCTGAAGCTAGAGACAACCGAGGGAACCTAGGAGCTTCGTGGGGCCACGAGCCTCAACCACCTTTAGCATATTCTCCTCGCCCAATGTTTGAACTACCCATCGGGTTACAATGAGTCACCCTCAACCCGATGGCCTAGTTTAACTCAACCGACAAAAATTCTCCCGATGGGAATTCTAGGTTAACGACAGGATTGATACATTCGGTCGACTAATATCAACCGATTGGATAACTATCTTGAGAAATTAATTCGGTCAACTTTACTTGAAGGATCAACCGAGCGATAGTCCATATCTAACAGACGACTGGAAGTATTAATCGTCTCACATCGTCAACCTACATGACCGAGCCAAAGAACTACAAAGCCATCGGCCTATGGTGTAACTGAGTCAAGTCAAGCTAGAGGCACTTTCAGTTGGAGCTTGAACTTTATTAGGAGCGAAGTACACATATATATATTTTGTTGTATTTGAATTGTATTGATTGAATTGAAGTACTTAATACAACTAAAATACACTCAATACAATCAAAATAAAATAAAATTCATTTTGTGTGAAATACGCACCAAATTTGAAGCACTCATCTTTAATTTACATTGAACTTTCACAGCCCTAATTTTTCCCTCAGGACTCCGGATGGTTCTCTAAGTCTACTATCCAATTAAATTCGACCACATTGAATATGTGGGTTCCGCTTTTCCATGTAATAAAAAAAAAATTTAACGCGCTGAAGCCTGACCCGGCACGATGTCCCCGCGCCTTTTTGATTAGAATGTCGAGAAATGCATTTTGAAAATACTCTTTAAGAATTTTTTTGTTAGGTTTTTCATCGTTCGCTCTGCTAAGGTTTCACATTTCCTTCATTTGATAGCTTCGAAGTGGTAACACAATGGAGTTAGATGATCCAAAGAATATGCAGGCTGAAGAGCCAACAAGAACAAAATTAGAAGAGGAGGAGAAGACAGACGTTGAACAGCCGACGAAGTCAAAGAAATAGAGGAAGAAGAAGGAGACGAAGAGGATGAAGGAGGGCATTGAAGGGGAAAACTTGTCCTGGTAATTGTCATCGTTTTTTCCTGTTATTTTTGTCGGATTATAAGTACTTCTTTGTCGTTTATTTATCTTAGAGGGTATACAGTTTAGTGTTGAAGGTTTTGGGAGGTATTTTTAGCTTATTTATGAGTTATTCAAGGTTTATTTTGGAATATACTCATGGGTTATTGTTAGTTTATTCTTGGGTTATTATTAGGTTACTCTAAAGTTTAGTATTTATTGGCAGTTATTTGCTCATTCGCGTGTTATTTTTAGGTTATTCGTGAGTTATTTTTTAAGTTATTCATCAGTTTTTTGCAGTTTATTCGTCGTTTTTTTTAGGTTATCGTTGGTTTTTCACAGTTTATTTGCCGATTATTTTTAGGTTATTCGTCGGTTTTTCGCAATTTATTCGTCGATTATTTTTAGATTATTCGTGGGTTATTTTTTAGGTTATTCGTCGGTTTTTCGCATAACAAACATATCAAAACAATCATATGTACACAAAAACCTAAACATATATTACACAATTCTTTACAGATATTGTAAGCGGTCATTGTTCTGTTAATAAAAGGTCAAGTATCGAAGGTGTTTGTCTTAGTTGACTTAGATCTCACTAATAGAATGCATCAGAATTGTGGTGTATGTTAGTTCCGGTGTGACATTTTCCTGTTGTAAATAGAAATGAATGTTAATGACCATATTTTAATGTACAACCAGAATAGTAGTATGGGATTTCGGTTTCATACCTGACTCATATAATATGACTCTGCAATCATATTTGCGTCGTAATGGATCTGTGGTTCTTGGCTCTTGTATGCTTCTTGATCCTTTTTTGCATACAGTGGTTCAAGTAAGAGTAAATTAATGTTACATAGATTAATAAATATAAGGAATGTAGAAATATATACTCTTAAATCTCTTGTTTTTTTCCCAGTATCCTTTCAACCTCGCATTAGAAACACCTTTAGGTCTCATTTTTGCGGGATCATTCATATTGCACTCTCTGTTATGTGATTTCCTTTTTTTTTAGTTTTTTTTTATTTGGTTTAGGATCCTACTCATTTAATATATCTTCAACACCTACATATAGTGTTTTTAATGATTCCAACATATACATCTCGGCGTGTTCATTTCCTTCTGCATTATTAATTAATTGGTGGGCAAATTTCTGAGTGTGTGACTGAAATAGGATTTCACGGAAAGTTCTGCCAGACATTTGAGAGTCTTTTATATGTTTGTATCCAAAATTATTATAGATGACTTTGTTTGTCTTAGCAGGCTATCTCAATAACAAATATTTCTCGAGAATCTTTGTTAAATTTACCGTATTAAGAACGCGTAGAGAGTGAGCGCAAAACAACCCCATCATTTCAAATTTCTTGCAACTGCAGGTGATGTCACAATTAACCCTGTCAAATGTAACAATCCAGACTCTACTTGTGTCCCGATTATACAAATTACTAACATAGAATTCAGATGGACTCTCAACTGAGAACTCGACAGCTAATCCACATAGCTCATGCAGTAACTCTTCCTCAAACATGGAGTAGATCTTCCGGGTGTAATATGTAGTAGCTTGTCTCAACATTGGGCTTATTTTAACTGATGGTGTAATAACTTTCTGAGAGCTTTTGAAGTCTTCATCCTTCTCGTTCCTTCTTTAAGATTTCATAATATTTTCAAGACCTAGAAAGCAATCAGTGAGAGAACTAGTGGGCTTAGATGGACCATGACATACATTATTTGTGCACTCATTACTTTGCGTAGATAATATTCACATTCTGAATATTTCTTTATTGAATGTTGTTAACAATTTATGTCTTATATGGTACAATGCATCTAGCCACACGTTGTTGTATAGGTTTCCTTGCTCATTCATTTTAGCTCAAGTATCTTTAAACTCTTCTTTGAAAACAAACGTTCTCATGCATTTGTAAAATAGATTGTTAACGCTCTTGTACGCCAAACCATAATGAACTTTTGACGAAAATTTCTTATAGATATGTCACTGACATAATATATGTCTTGTGAGTGAAAAACAATCTTCAATGGCTCTTTTTATCGCTTGAAACTGATCTGTAAAAGTTATAATTAGATATTTATCATCCATTATTCAAATGAATGTTTTGAATAACCACTTGAAGGACTCTGTCGTCTCGTCAGATAAAAAACCAAATCCAAAGAGAATGTTTTGTCGATGGTGGTTAATCCCTACAAAAGAAGCACAACATAAATTATACTTATTCAAATAGTAGCTAGTGTCGAAAATGAATACATCCCTAAAACAACTCAAATAGTAAGTTTACCCTGCTCATCACTTTGGAAGTCCCAAGCAAACATGTTATCCTCAGTTTTTCGCTCCATGAATAATTATAAGAGAAAGTTGACATCACCTTGTTCAATTCTACTTCTTCTTTCCCTTTGAATAAAGTTGTAGGTATCTTGCCTCAAACACTTCAAGTTTTCAACTCCCTCAACCTCTGTAGCAAGGAAATTAAATGTGATCGTCGAACCTGTCATTAATCTCAGCAAATTTGCATTTAACTCGCTAATCTTCCGACTGGAATGTAGAAGGTGATTGTCACCGGATTATGTCGATGGGTGGTTATGACTTTCTACAAATTTCTTTATTGTTCAATTGTCATCAACATCAACAACATAGCGAACCATTGCTTGACAGCTAGTTCTTGTATTCGCTTTTTAGTACTTCATCGTATTGGCAACCTATGATTCTCTCTTATGACCTGCTTTTCCATAAATATAATCCTTCGACTTAATTTGCTTGGATTTAGCCCAGTAACTATTGTGGTTATTGCGGACAGTGAAACCAACATGATGTGCATAAGCGCAATAGTGTTTGTAAGCCTCAACCTCATTATGAACAATAGTATGAAGAAAACTATGAACAATTGGATTATTGCATTCATTTTTTGGCCCAGGTAACTACAAATTTGAATTATACCACAGAGATAGTCAGATATGCAGATAAAAAGGATTTTTTTTAGGTATGCAGATAAAAAGGATTTTTTTTAGGTTATTCCAGGGTTATTGTTGGGTTATTCTCGGGTAATTATGTATTTCTTCAACAATAACTCGCAAATAACCCAAAACTAAACTCAAAATAACCCAAAAAATAACCCATAATACATGCATTAAACATAAAAAATAATTTCAATGAATATTTCATTATTTTTTTAGAGAGCTATTGGGTTACTTTTTTTCGGGTTATTCTTTAGTTATTGTTGGGTTATTGTCGGGTTATTGAGTATTTTTTCAAAATAACCCGCAGATAACTCAGCATAACCACAAAATAATCCAAAAATAATCTCACGACAATCAAAAAAACTGGAAAACGAATTCAAGTGACAGAAAATCTCACCTCTGTTCCAAACTCGTTGACATTGTTTTCGTAATCCTTGCTCCTTATTTCTTCATTAAGAGAGAAATCTATCTCCATCAAAGCAACAAAGTGAGTAGGACTGCAAGAATCACATTCCATTTTTGGTGATTTTACTTCAGTGTACTCTCTACGAACCCTAAACTGAAAATCTTCTTCTCTTCGTCATTCCCTTCTTCAAAGGCAACTTCGCTCGACCCTAGCATTGTTGATCATTAGGGCTATTTTCTTCCATTATTGCTTGCGTATTTTTTTCTCCTCGTCAAAGTTATAAAACCTGGAGTGAGCGATTTATATTGAATTTAACTGTCTTTTCGCTCTTAATGTCTTATTTAAGCAGCCATTAATGTGGTTGTTAGCTTATCTCTGTGTTCATGGTGAAGATTAGCTTTACATGTGCCTTTGCCTGGTTTTGCCTTGTTTTAGAGGCCGCTACATTTGCGCTAGTGTTATGGTGTCCCCTGGTTTTGCCTTGTTTTAGAGGCCGCTACATTTGCCCTAGTGTTATGGTGTCCCCTGCTTTGTTCTTTAGATATAAAAAGCTTTTTCAATTTTCATCCTACTTTATTGATTTTGGCTCTTGAGATTAGGGGTGTAAACAAGCGAGCTTAGGCTCAGCTCGTGTTCGACACTTTTATATTTCGAGCACAAAAAGTGTGTTCGTATTCAGCCCGTTTGCTTAGCGAGCCGAACACAAGCCGTTCACAAAGAAAGAGTCGTTTTGACAACCATAATCACATAGCCATAAGATGCTAAGGATTGAGGCAAGATTTAAAACATCATTTGAATCTAATTTAATAATTTTGATTCTATTTTCTTCATAAATACTTTTAATTGATTATAAATCTTTGTAGCTTTGTAGTCAATTAATTTTTTTAAAATTACTACTCTTCATAGATATATATATATATATAATTGATTAGTAGTATTTCGAGCCAAAATGAGCCGAACACGAACGAACAAATATTTGTTCGTGTTCGGCTCATTAACTTAGCGAACGAGCCGAACACGAGTTTCTTAACTAGCCAAACACGAGCTGTTCACGAACAACGAGCCGTTTTGAAGCCCTACTTGAGATAACATCTTGTACTCTTTAAGTTGACATATTTTAACTGTGATCTTAATAGCCTGAGTCTAAGATTCTTGTTACTCATATTGTTTGTTCGATTACTGGTTTTGCTAAGTGGGCTATGTTTGGTGTTATTTATTTCTTGCACATTGTATATTTATTATATGATTCCTGCTCCTTAAATATAATATAAGGTACATTATTTCTATTTTGTTTTAGGGAAGTTTAGATTCATACCACACAATTCTTATGTATGTACATATCTAACGCCCAATGTTTGATATTTCCATTTATAACACCTCAGTGTCATATATGTATGCATGAAAATGTGTATTTCAGTCTTAAACAGATGGTGATGGTTGCATTTTTTATGTGATGTGAGAGATTTGAGTGATATGCATTTAAATATGAATGTTTAGGCGTTTAATATGTAAATACATCAGAACTGTGTGGCATGTATGAATATGCCCTGTTTTTTTCCTTTCTTAATGTGCACAGATTGATCTTGGGGACACGCATAATCAGAAGTAATTAGTATTGCTTGAAGAATGTTGCCTTAAAAAGACATTTTTTTCCTATTAATTCAACAAATGAGCTTAAAAAACTACAGTGGCATGAAAGAAACACAATAAAACAACCTTCAGGGAATGAATTGGGGGACTAAAAAAGATGAATTTTTACTGTATCTACTAAGGAAATATGTATAATTTCAGAGTTAAGCATATATACTTTGTTGCCTGAGTTTATGATGGATAGACGAAAAGCATGAAAAATACAATCAAATATCCTTCATTGATGAAGTGTAGGATAAAAATGTATCATCTTTCTATTTCCTGATAGAAAGTATTTTAGAGATTTAGTCCATCTAATTGTGTAAGACTTTGCTACACCATCATTTTAGTTCAATCATTGTTACTCACTTACATTATTGCAATCAATATGGAATTACAGATTTCTCAACACATCAACCTTCAAATTAAATCCCTTTGAAATATTGAGCATAGTTGGAATGAGAAAGTGAAATCATCATTTTGAAAACATATTTCCTAAGGCCGAAGAAGTACTTCATCGTAGTATATCTTGCTCATAAGCTTCATTACATTGTTAATATGATAAAGGGGCATTCACATACATACCACCAATTGTTATGTATTTTCATATCAAGCACCTAAACTTTACATTTTACATTTACGCCACCCAATGGCTTCATATCACATCCAAAATAACACCATTCTAGCTTCTAATAAGTGAAATACATCATTTCATGCTTTGATGATGTGGCATGTCTATAAGAATTGAAGTTTAGGTGTTATATATATAAATACATGAGAATTGAGTGGTATATATGTAAATCTTCCTATGACAAACATATTAAATATTACTTCATTATATCTTAAACAACTTGTTTATGCAACTCCCTCGGTCACCATACATAATACAATAGAAAATTATAGTGAAAATAGCCAAAAAAAAACAAAAAAACAAGGCATGAAAATATAGTGAAAGCTGAGAGGAGCATTGAGCGTCTCATGAGCTAAATTTATATAGATTTGGAAGGATATTTGATGGCATTTTTTACTATCTTTTTAGTTGCTGCATCTCCAAGATCAATTCCACATATATCTGCAAGCCTTATGAGATAGAGCAAAACATCTGAGAGTTCCTCTCCTAAGTGCTGCTTGTCTGATTCCTTCCAGTTTGGTAGTCCTTTTGCCACTTCTCCCCTCCACATGAAAATTTCTGATAGCTCCCCAACCTCCCCAACCTCAAAAAATCAAATAAAAATGTTTAAATCGTCCAAAATTATATATATACTTACATGTTTACAGATCTAACATCTAAACATTCATATTTACAAATGTAACACTCGAATCTTTAACATCAAGTAAAAAATATCATCATTATTGTTTTTTTAAAAGTGATATACACATTTTCATGCATAGGTTAATGACACCAAGATAATATAAGTGTAATTATCGAACTTTCATTGTTTGATATGTAAATGCGTAAAATTATGTGGCGTCTATGTAAATTGTCTGTATTTTATTTGGTAATATGCTTTTAATTTGTTTCATTTTTGTGTATGTGTATATTTGAACCAGGGGACATTTTCTGCTAGAAGTTGTAGAAGAAATTGGCCAGAAAGAGAAGCGAGAAACTTTCACCACGATACTATAGACCATATGAGGTGATGGCATGAATCGGAAAAATGACTTATCATTTTAGGTTACCACCATCATCCATACAACACCCGGTTTTCCATGTGCCAGAGCTAAGACGTGTGATTGGAGATCATACACTCTCACCCACACTACCGCTGAAGCTGACAGAAGACTTGGAGGTGATTTTAGAGCAATTAGAAATCGAAGGAGTGCGCCGAGGAATAGTGGGGCAAAAGAAGGTATTGGTCAAACAGAATGGGCTACAGATTATGAAGCAACATGGGAGTTGTACAAGGTGATCCACAAGCAGTTTTCATCCTTCCACCATGAGGACAATGTGCCTTTTTGGGAGGAGTAATTTTATGCCTAAATGTGATGTTGTGAGATATGTACTTCCTAACTTAGAAATGAGACGAAAAAGGAACACAAGAAAACACAGATCGTTTACGTGGTTCGATCCAACTGGATCTACGTCCACGTAAGGGAAGAGATCTTAAGCTATCACGAAGGAGGAGAAAGGGAAGAGATCTGGCATAGAAATGAGACGCAAAGAACTAGCAAACAACATGTGAATCGGTCCTCTCTGAACCGGCTAAAAGCAGAGGAATTGGCACACAAATAGGCTGTTCTTGGCGACAAAAAGGAGCGGGGGCAAACAAGGGGAGCCGCAGAAAGTGTTACACCTATATGTGAGCCGGTCCTCCCTAAACCGGCCGAAAACTACGGAATCGGTCCCATAGGCAGGCCGGTCTTGGCGATAGGAAGGAGCGGGGTGAACAAGGGCAGCCGCAGAAGAAGGAAAGGAAAGAGTGGAGTTCACTAGGGCCATAATCACCTATGCAAGAAGGAGAAATTAAGGGAAGAGTTTGGAGGCAAAGTTTTTAAAATGCTAGGAGGGGATTCTATTAAGGGGAGAACCTAGAGTTTGTTTTCTTCTATATATGTTTTTTTGTGTGGCTGCTGTTTTCCTTTTTTCTTGTGGTGTTCCTAGCGAGTCTAGGTATAATCTACCTCTCAAAAGTAGATCAATATTAGTGAGCACTTTTTGTCTTCTCTAAAAATTTATATCATATGTAATTTAAAGAATTTGCTTTGTTCGCAATTAATTTATTTTATATTTTAATATAAAATATAGCATAATATTTTAAAATTTTGCATCTTGATTTGGAACTAGAGATAGTATTAATAACACAAAACAACAGTAATAGGTAGAGGAGAACAAAATACAACTTTTTTTAAGAGTTCATCAACATCTTCAGCTTAATTACAGCATTGAGATCATAAGTATAAGGAAGATTTACATGCATTCCACTTACATCCTATGTATTTACATATCTAACAACTGAACTTCAATTTTAACATATATGCCGTCTAATCCATGGATGAAAATATATACTTCATCTTTTAAAAGTTAAAATAGTGATTTTTTTTACTTGATATGAAAGATTTGGTTGGTATAAATGTAAAAAAAAGTAAAGTTTAGGTGTTAGATATGTAATGGCAAAGGAATTGGGTGGTATGTATGTAAATGCCCATAATTATAAATACGAATGAAAGAAGCAGAAAGCAGCATATCATTTGGACTTCTTCTCACATTTGTCTTACATGGAAGAGGCGACAAGTGATTTATATTATCTGGTCCGTTGGGCCACTTGGTTAATGTTGAGATGGTGGAAGGCTACAATAATATAGACCGCTTACATATTGATAATTGACCATATAATAATATCAAGATTTAATTGGAGACTATTGAAAAGCTCTGCTTGATGCCCCCCATTGAAATTGGTTTATGCACAACAATTGCTTTAAGTTTTCATTAACTCGAAAGAAGAAAATGTGGTCAAATAAGCCTGACTTTTCTTGGTAAGTCATCTGCGTGGCTAAGTATCTTCAATCTTAGTGGTTAAACATCATTAGTTATCCCTAAAAAGAAGAATTCTATTGGCTAGGTGATATGTTAATCTCTCTACTTCAAAGAATCTCATTGATGTCATTATGCGAGATGGATAGGTATATGGACTCCAGGAAGTCAAGATGGTTGTTGATGTGTTGCTAGTTTCACCTCTATGAAGTGTTTTAGGGCATGTTTGGCGTAGCGAAACAGCTGTGGGGCGTTCTCAAAACGCCGTCATGGGTGTTTGTTTTCTCTAACTTCACTGTAATGCGGGATAAGTTGGTTTTGCTTTTGTATTACACGCCAGTGTTATTTGAGTTGTTTTCTAGTAGTATTCATGTGTCATTGCAGTTTTATTAGCTAGGTTTTTGGTGTTATTGGTGAGTTACGCGGTGTTATTCGTGCCTTTTGCCAAAGCCGTTGATTCGCGGTGTTTTGGGGTATTATTTACAGTAGTATTCATGTGTTATTATGGTGTTATTAGCAAGGTTTTTTGTGTTATTGGTGAGTTATGCGGTGTTATTCACGCCTTTTGCTCGAGCCAGTGTTATTCAAGTTGTTTTCCGATAGTATTTAGGTTTTAAAAATTAGTAATCAAACAAATAATTTAATTTACTACATATTATTTATCCAAGTTAATAAGTTAGTTTAATTTACTATATAGTATTTGTCCAGGATAATATTTTTGGTGAGTAAAAATTTTTCATAAAAATAACAGATTTATAAAGCATTTGAAATAATATCATGTCAAAATTAATAAATTATGATTGCACTAAAAAATTAATAACAAATTTTAACAGATTTATTATAGTTATGACAGTTCTGTCGTAAACTACATTATTATAAGAGCAGAATGATCATTTATCTAGAAACAGCTGCAAATCAGTTGTTTTACAAACACACAAATCAAACAAACAACCAGCTTATTTGGATCAACTGCTGATCAGCAATTTATTTGGATCAACTGCTTATCAGTAGATTATTGTTGTGCGATATGTACTTCTTGGCATAGAAATGAGACGCAAAGAACACAAGCAAACACAGATCGTTTACGTAGTTCGATCCAACTGGATTTACGTCCACGGAAGGGAATCAATCAAATAGTTTACTAAGGCAAAAGAAATAGAGAATACATAGCTTATACATAGAGATGAGCTCTCATCTTTCTTCTGTGGCCTCCCTCTCAAGCGACACCTTGATACAATGCCTCAAGATGCTCTCCTCCTCTCTAACTCTCTAGTTATTCTCTCCTCCTTTGTTGTAGCTTAAGATCTCTTCTCTTCCCTCCTAAGCCTCACACCCTCTCTATTTATAGAAGCAAGAGAGTGGTAGGTGGGAGGTAGGTGAGCGGTAGGTGAACGGTAGGTGAGTGATAGTTGAGATGTGGTAGATGAGTGGTACCACATTACAAAAATGTCCTTTTACCTTAGTTTAATAATTGGGGGTCAAAATAACAATTTTCCACCTTGACCCTCAATTGAGAAGCTTCAAAGTAAAGATCTCCTCCACCTGGCCCCTGAGGGGCCTTCAGCCGTTGCTTGAGTTTGTTAAGTCCAAACAGTACATGGACTTAGCAATCACGGTTCTTCTGATAAGAGAGTACAACCTCTTTTTCCTAACTCCTTGTATGACGACACGAGGGTCTTTGGTTACTCTGACGCAACCATTTTCTGCCTTGAATGAGCATCCGCTTGACTCCAGCGTACCTAAAGAAATCAGATTTCTTTTGAGCTCTGGTACGTACCTGACATTTTTCAGTACTCGTTCAACTCCATCAAACATCTTTATCCTGATTGATCCACTTCCAACAACCCTGTGAGCTTTATTGTCTCCCAATATAACAGACCCATCATTTTTCTGTTGCAGTGTCTCGAACCAGTCTTTGTGAGGACACATGTGAAAAGAACACCCTGAGTCGAGGATCCACTCCTTACTCGATTCAGATTCTGTGATCATCAGGGCCTCAGCAGAATCGTAGTCATCAGAGGCTACGCTTGCTTCTCCTGATTCTTCTGACTCTTCTTGATAGTTATTCTTCCTGTCTGGGCAGTTCCTCTTGAAATGACCGTCATTGTGACAATGATAGCACTTGAAAGATCCCATTGATGACTGATTCCCGTCATCCTTGCTTGACCTTGATATGTACTGATCATTTCTTGTATCTTTCCTGTCTGATCTTCCTCTGACAATAAGACTGTCTCTACTGACTTCCTTGTCCCTGTCATGCTTCCTCTGAAGTTATTTGGCTTTAATCAGAGATTGAACCTCCTCCAGAGTAATAGTTTGCACCCTTCCATAGAGCATCGCATCCTTGAAATGCTCGTAGCTCTTAGGAATAGAGTTTAGCAACAGCAGTGCTTTGTCCTCATTGTCCATCTTGACATCGATGTTCTCGAGGCGTCGATGATCTTGTTGAACTCGTCGATCTGCTCTGAGACGTATTTGTCTTCATGCATTTTGAAAGGAGTATAGGCGCTGCTTCAGAAAGAGCCTATTAGCCAGAGACTTTGTCAGGTAGAGTACCTCGAGTTTGGCCCAAAGTGCTTGAGCCGTTGTCTCCCTCGACACCTCCCTCAGAACTTTGTCGCCCAAGCTCAGGATTATCAAACTGTAGGCCTTGTCCAGTATGCCGATCTTCTCCTTCTCGGTCATATCGGTCGGCAATGCCGCCAACCCTTGCAAAGCTTCTGCAACACTCTGCTAAACCAATAAAGCTCTCATCTTTACTCTGCATAGACCGAATTCATTATTCTCGTTGAATTTCTCGATGTCGAATTTGGCGGAACTCATTATTGTGGCTTGATCCCCAATAACGTCTGAAGTTCGCTTTACTGAGCATTTACAGAATTCCGAGAGCTGTCGCGGCGTGCGTCTGTCGTAGCGTGTGCTAGCTATCGCGGAAATCTTCCTCCTTCGCAAGATA
The DNA here is from genome assembly GCA_003013225.1 of Phalaenopsis aphrodite. Taxonomy (NCBI): domain Eukaryota; kingdom Viridiplantae; phylum Streptophyta; class Magnoliopsida; order Asparagales; family Orchidaceae; genus Phalaenopsis; species Phalaenopsis aphrodite. Next base: position 322,311 of record NEWO01000518.1, on the reverse strand, counting down.
TGCCCCTTCGCGGACAAAACGACCCGCCTTCCTCTGCTCCTTCACGGGTAGTTCCTCCTCCGTCTCGTCGAACCGCACAACCTGCGGTGCTAATCCAGTCGATCAAAGCTTTCACTGCTCACCAAATCTATCGCGATTCGGCTATCTGCAACACGATCTGCTTGCTCCTCTGTTCGTGTATGTCGAACTCCTCTTCTTCGTCGCTGTCCAGGAACACCTTTACGCGGACACCTCTAGCCAAGAAGTATGGATCTTCCCACAGACGACGCCAATTGTTGTGCGATATGTACTTCTTTGCATAGAAATGAGACGCAAAGAACACAAGCAAACACGGATCGTTTACGTGGTTCGATCCAACTAGATCTACGTCCACTGAACAGAATCAATCAAATAGTTCACTAAGGCAAAAGAAATAGAGAATACATAGCTTATACATAGAGATGAGCCATCATTTTCCTTCTGTGGCCTCCCTCTCAAGCAACACCTTGATACAAGGCCTCCAGATGCTCTCTTCCTCTCTAACTCTCTAGCTATTCTCTCATCCTTTGTTGTAGCTTAAGATCTATTCCCTTCCCTCCTAAGCCTCACACCCTCTCTATTTATAGAAGCAAAAGAGTGGTAGGTGGGAGGTAGGTGAGCAGTAGGTGAGCGGTAGTTGAGATGTGGTAGGTGAGTGATACCACATTACAAAAATGCTCTTTTATCTTAGTTCAACAATTGGGGGCCAAAATAACAATTATCAATAATCTGCAGCTGCCCCCAACAAACCTTTAGTTATACAAAGGATATGGAAGATTGTTGTTGAACTTGACTAACAACTTCTCATATCTTGAGTGCTAGTTGTTCCTTCATTTGTAATAATAGATTGAACTTGAGAAATTTATCTCGACTCTCACCTTCGATGGGCGACTTTGATCTTGATTATTTATGGCATTTTGACTCATGGTTTGCATTTTCACACCATTTGCACTGAAAAAACGTTAAATGTTATGTTGTTTGGTGGAAATTGGGCAAGCCTTATTTGAGGATGAAGTGAAATGATGCTTGATTAAACCAATATAGGATGGCATCAATGGATTATATTCAATAAAGATTCCCTTGACACAACTCTTAGGTTTTTCTAAAAATGCCATATAGAAAATATAAAAGCGTGCCTAGAAAAAGGGCCTTGGGGTTGTAGCTTGTAAAATACATCATTTATTTTCAAGAAAGATGGATCAGAACATATCTAAAGAGATAGCAAGACATAATAGACCTTGACACCTCCAACTATACTATCAATGGAAAGATTTTAATTGCAAGATTAGCCACGTGGAAAGACATTAGCTATACTATTGAGCTAATGTGAGTGTTAACTTTAGCAAGATGTTGAGTCATTCTAAAATCATTTGTTGTACGCTAAAGGCCCGTTTGTGGAAACTTAAAAGTGCGGGTGACGTTTTCAAAACTCCGCCTCATCATTTAAAAACACCATCTCACCATTTGAAAAACACGTTTCAGCGTCTTATTTGAAAACGTGGTTGGGTTTTTACACTAAACGCAGGTCGCGGGTCGAACCCCGCAGGCTATTTGTGAACCTCATTTTAGGATAAGCTGCTTATCTGGATATGCACAAGCCGCCCCAAACGCACCCTAAGTGTCAAGTTGTCATTGAATCATCCATAACGGATGAGATACAGAGCTACAAAGGTGTTGTCTTCAACATATGAGTTGATGAGTTTGGTTTGAGTTATCCTCTAAGAATGAGATGACTAGTTTCGCATTTCTCAAGGTCTCTTCATGAGGAGACTTGTCTAATTTTGCTCGGTATTCTTGTCTACTTTGTTTGAGTTTGCCTAGGCGAGATCTTGGGTCGACTGAGATCCTACATGCAGCTTGAACAACTTAAACTTGATAAGTTTTCTTAATAAGATTGGTCAGAGGTAGAAGCAGACCTCTAGACCAAACCATAAAGTGTGTGGTTTACAGTCGATGAAGGTCAGAGGGGATTTACAGTCGATGAAGCCGTTGCCAACCAACTTGCCACCAAATCTAAAAAAAAAATAACCCTTAAACTTGATAAGTTTCAGCGTATAGATGTTTAGGATATCGGACCTACTAGCTCTTATGTACATATAAGAGCACCAAGTAGCAAAAGAATCATTCATATTCAACATAGTTTGTGTATGGTTAACAGAGATGTATATACCTCAACCTGATAACTTCCATACGTCCTTGCACTTATTTTGCTAATTTTGGTTAGTGTGGCTTAAATAACCTAATTATGCTTAAACAGAATACATGGTGCCATTGGTGAAAGATCTAGCACTTCTGTATATTTTAAATGAAAAGGCAAAGGAAAGAGTTTGTAGTGAGAAAACATGAAATCAATCAACTTATGCACACCCACCCACTTGTCTGTCACTCTTTTGGAGACAGTCACATAACATCATATCTTAGCTGTTCCACATAACGGCTACAAGCTTTCCCACTTAATGAAATCAGTCAAAAGGCCAATGAGGTTTGCATGTTTATTTGTGCCCATCTTTTTTTCCTTACCTTTGTTTTTGTTTGCCATAAGCAAAACATAATCTTTCTTTGTATGCAAAATTAGATGACCTTTTTTTATCTATCAAAAAAACTTTTTTATAAAGCATAATAAAAACAATGACCAAAAAATATCTTTTAGAAATCCTAACCATATATTTATTTATATATTGGTTTTTGATAGAATAGTATTATCCTATCCATAAGATTGTGTCTAGATATATTATTAGAATAAATCATAAAATTTTAATGAATCGATTTATCGTGTTGTAACGACTCAATCTTTTGCTCGTAGCCAACAACCATTGACACCTCAGTTCCTCTACCCAAACGTTGTAGGTGTATCTAATCTCTCTCTTTAAGTTGTGTTTAGGGTGGCAGTGCGGTTGCAATGTCGCAATGTCGTTTTTCCTATTTGACAAAGCTGTGGTTTGTCTGCTTTCTCAAAAAGCTGCAGCAGAAAACTTCATTTTTCCACCAAATCTGGTTACCTGCGGAGGCTGCTAGAAAACTACGATCTGAACTTTTAAAAAAAAATTATTTGTAATAATTACCGCAACTTTTTGAAGAACAATTTTTTCTTCAATAGCTTCCTTAAACAACTACAACTGCCCCAAACAATAGTCTTCTAATCTTCTCCATCTTAAATAAACCCTTAGTCTTTGTCTAAAACCACAACTTCTATGGCCTTTGCTCTTACTATCTTAGGTTGTATTTGGGGCAGCGGAGTCGTGGTGGTGTGATGTTGCACCACACTTTCAGGCATTGGCAAAACTGTGTTTTATTTGTCTTTTTTTCAAAAAACTGCGATGAAAATTTGTGATTTGCAATCCCACCTAACTAAATGTGATAGTCGCCAAAAACTCTTGGCCTAACTTTTTAAAAACAATATAAATTTGTAATAGCTACCACAATTTTTTGAATAACAATTTATTCTGCAACAACTTCACAACTGATTCTACAAAGAGCTAAAGCTCGAACCCTCTAGCTCTCATATGTCTTATTCTTCTAATTTGCTCTCTCACCCCCTCGGACTAATGGTCACCATCATTCCTCTATATTCTTTCTGCAAGTATAGGATAAGAACGGTAGAATGGGTTGCTTTTTTATCGCTGTTGCCTGCCTCTAGCCAGACACTAAATTATCTAATTCATTCGGTTTTTTTCTTATTAACCTTCCTATTATCTTATATGCATCTGCAAATTTTTATTGCATTTATGTCATAAGCAAAGGAAAAAGGCAATAAGTGGTGCATGCTCTAAAGGAGCATATGGATTGACAGCTATTATAAATAAATAAATGCAAATTTTATTTGCATGTGAAACGAGCACTATGGCCGGGTAATCTGTATTTCTATATATATATATATATATATATATATATATATATATTCTTCTTGGGATTTTGAAATTTGGAAGGAAATATTGTTTTGATTAATTATGGTACCTTTTCAATTTTATAGAATAAGCATAGATATTTTAATCATAATATATTTTTTATATATTTATATATATATTAAAAATGATAAGTTATAAGGAAAATGGTAAAAAAAAATAAGCCCATCTATGATAATTAATAAAAAGATAAACCATGCATTAAGCCTTCTCTAAATTCTATAAATTACCATTAAATCTCAAGAAAACCAAATTCAAAGAGTTATAGAACTCAAAACTTCCCCTAAACTTTATTAAATATTAGCTAATAATCCATTATATGATACATATATATATATAAGAAAGTATTAATTAAAATTAATCCCCAGAGTTAGTCTGGTAAAAAAAAAATTGAAGGAATAAAAAGACGCACCATGGCAAGCAGAAGATTCCTTGGACTGTGATATTGCTCCCAATCTCTATCTTCTGCAAACTTCTGAAGCTTCTTCGACAGCTCTTTCAGCCCCACATCTTTCTTCTCCAATTTCTCCATCTCCTGCTCTCCTCCTTCCATTCTCTCTCCCTCTCTCTCCTGCTTGGATTACAGACTGGAGGGGGAAGAAGCAGCTCTTCTGATGCGTTGTAATTAAGGTGGAAAAAGGTTTTTTATAGCAATTTAGTTAAAGAAAGTCATGCAATATGTCTATTTTAAATGTGGCAGCATGGAATAATTTACTTAAATAGGCGCATGTGAGAGAAAGGTGCCTGTGCTTTTTAAGCAACTTATGGACGATCCTGGTTTGTTCTGCATTGGGAATTTGTTTTTGCAGTAATATTTAAGTTTTTTTGCATTAATAGCATATTAGAGTTTCGAAGAATAATGTAAAAAGTTGTAAAGGAAGGGGCATTTACATAATTATGCATTGCAAAAATTTTTTATGGGTTTTTATGCATAGAAAAGATGGAGTATAGGTAAATATTTAAATTTTGGTGTTAGTATGTTAGTATGGAAAAACAAGATGCATTGTATATATATATGTGTCGCTTAATTAGATCAGTTGGTCGGGCATCTGGTTATCAGTTGTAAGTCTCCTCTGGTCTCGGGTTCAATTTCCTGTAGTGTACGGTGTGGTGATCGAATTCTTAGGCGCATGAGGGATGACCTAGTCTCGTATATATATATGTATGTATGCATGCAAACAGAAAATAAAGATAACATGACAACTTTTAGTGATTCTTTTGATGTTGTTTGCAAATGGAAAGAATGGAAGAGAGAAACTAATGAAATTATGAGAAGTGAGGACCAGCAAGTGGGCTTAGAGGGGGCATGAAGTGAGAGCTTATACAGAACCAGAAACTCTTTGGACCTACATTATTAATTTCTCTTCATCTCTTGGTGGGCCTTAGATTGTGATAAAGAGATTTTAAGACATGAGAAGGTACTTGGAGGTAGGATTATTTTCCCTGAAAAAATCAAAAGGTTTTAAAGATCCTCTCTTTCAAGATAAATTGTTTGATTTGATCTCAAAAGGCCCTATGTTCATTTAGACAAACTTCTAATCTCCAAACAATATGCTATGTATAAATTCACGTGGTTTCATGTAAACCGGTTTACATCCATGAATAGAGGTTATTTCACTATTAACAAATGGGAGGAAGGAAAATTTGGATGAATTATGGTTACAGTTCAACACTCATTCTAAATTCTTCATAATCTTTCCTATAAATAAGAGAGAGTTATGACATACAAATTATGAATGTTTCAAACATAGAAAAGATCATCTGATGAGATATTCTCATATTATGTTACTTAATATCAATCTTTCTAATATGCACACTTTCCTTATTTATAATCATTAGATTTAATATTTTCCCAATACTAACATTATGTGGTTATCAATGCAGTAGTAGCAGAGTCACAAATAACTAGAGTTGAACTCTATAAATCCTCTAAAGGTTTATGAACCAGCATGCTCAAACAATATCTCACTTGGGGTGGATAGCAATAAACTTGAAACAAGTTTTTCATTCAATCATTCATATTACAAGAAGTAGCAAAGGGCATGTATTGACTTGAACAAGAGATAACATAAAGTTAATTTGAGAGAGAGAAGACAGGTTTTCATGGCATGGCTTGGAAGGGGATAATTTGAAGACGTTATGTAAATAAATATTTCAATACAAGTGCTTAAGTTAATACCAAAGCTTTATAATAACTTGGTATTAAATCGAGGAAAAAGAGAAAGAGAGGTGGGGTCAGCCAAGCCAATATGATGCTGACATGCAAGTTCAATATCGGGTGATATGCATAAATGATGTTTTGATTGTCAGCTTAGATGATGATGATCGTGGTCTGATGAGCCATGCCCATGTACTTACAACTAACATCACATGACACAACACATCATATAAGACCAATAGTAATAAATCTTAATATAAGAAACAACCTTAACTCTAATGTTTCAGCAGCACTATGGTCTTATAAGCAATATATATGTTGTAGATATATGAGATGTAGCACATGCAAAATAATAAAATAAATTCAATTGTGAAGTGCCTAATGGTGTTTATTAAAAGCTAATCATTATTAATTAAGGATTTATGATCTCATAATTAGTATTTTGCATCTGATTATAACTTGCAAAATTTAGATGATTATGAATTTACTTATCTCACACTTAAAAGTCCCATAATTACTTGCATAACACTTTCATATTCTATAGTAATGCATGAAATGTATTTTTAATTTTATTTTTTATGTGATTTTAAAATTTAGAGTGGTATACACGTAATTATAAAAGTTTAGGTGTGAGATATATAAATACATAAGAATTATATGCTATAAATGCCCCCTAAATTTTGCTATGAATCGCGAAATCATAAACTGTATCTTATATTATTGGAACATTTTGTTAAAGTTGTTAAAAATATTTTCTAAATTGCAATTATTTTTAAATATAATAAAAATGGGGTTTTTACATACATATCCCCAAATTCCTATGTATTTACATATCTCACCTATAAATTTTGCTTGTTAATTTTTTTTTTTCAAAATATTTCATATCACATCAAAATTATCACCGTTTTAACTTTAAATAAAATTTAAATACATTTTTTATACATAAATAAAAGTGGAATGTTTATAAAAATTAAAATATGAGTTTGAAAAATGCAAATACGTAGAAATTGAATGGTATGCAGGGTCCGTTTGGGGCAGCTTGTGTGTTTCAGGATAAACTGCTTATCCTGAAACACGGCCCGCGGGCTGGCCGCAGGGGTCGGCCCGCGACCTGCGTTTAGTGTAAAAACTCAAACGCAGTTTCGGATAAACTAGCGAAAAGTGCGAACCAAACAGTAAACGCCGCCTGCACTTATAAGCTGCCCCAAACGGAGTAATCTTAAAAAAAAAAAAATGCGGTTCCTTGTAATCCTCTGCTAGATCCGACGGACAGGAATAACCACAATCGTACGGTCGATCTCCACCAACGCGAGTATATCTGACGGTCCCTCATTTCTGTAAAAAACTTACCGGCGACGTAACCCTAGCTCTGTCCTTGGTAGGTGGTAGGTTCCAGCAGATTGGAGCAGCAGCCATGGTGAGTGCTGGCTCTCTCGTGCTCTTCAATGTTACCGGCTTTGTTACGCTTTCTTGATTGTTTTAAGGGGAATTACTTTTCTCTGATTCATGGGTTCTCGTGTTTGTAATTTTAGCCTTTCCAGCGGTACGTGGAGATCGGGAGGGTAGCGCTCGTCAACTATGGGAAGGAGTATGGGAGACTTGTTGTTATCGTCGATGTCATCGATCAGAATCGAGTGCGTATCATTTTTTTTTGGGATTGGGAAATGAAAAACCGTAGCTTTATGATCTGCTTGGTCGATGTTTTGTTTCTTTAACTGATTATCAAAAAAAATTTTAGCTGCCATTGTGTTTTTATGCACTGTTTGTTATATATATGTTGTTCTTATACTTCAGGAAATTGCTGGTTTGTATATTATAATATGAATTAGCTCCATCTGGGAAATTTACACATTCCACGACATTCTTTTGTATTTACATATCTAAAACCCAAAGTTTGATTTTTACACTTATAACACTTTGGTGTTATAAATCTATTCAGGAAAATGTGCATCTTGCTTTTAAAAAGATTGTGATGGTGATATTTTTAATGTGATGTTAAAGATTTGAGTGGTATGCATGTAAATATGAATGGTTGGGTGTTAGATATGTAAATACATAAGAATTGTGTAGTATGTATGAAAATGCTAATAGTTTCTCTAGTTTTGAAGCATGGATGGTGTTTGCATCAATTTTTGATGCCATACTTGTTTGATATACATTTTTATGTTTGTAGACTATACTTCATTAATACATTCCCTCTCACAGTCTAAGAGATCCATAAAATCCTTTCACTCGCTTGTTTTTTCAAAATTAGAGTTTGGCGCCCGAAAGCAGTCAGGTTTTAATTTTTGCGAACAATTTTTACCAAATCAATTCATATAAGATAAAAGGTTAATTAGGAAAAGATGGTGAATGGTACCATAGAAAGCTCCTTAGCCCTCATCTCAGAAAATGGTCAATTTTATGGATGCGTTATAAATTAAACATAATTTTATATGATCATCAGCATGGAAATGTGGCATGAAGTAAGATTAGCATAAGGGAAAGATTTTGGTTTCTTTTCACTTGATTTTTCAGCACATTTTAAACTTTTATGGGCTGAAGTGAGTGAACTCATTATAGACATTGAGGAGATAAGCTTTGGAAATCTCTTGGTGAGAAAAGAAAAGGAGAAAACCCTAGAAGTGAATTATATTCCTTCCTCATTTATTTTCTTTTTCTCCCTCATCTTTCTTTTTTTTTTGTTCTCATTTTCTTCATCTTCTTCTTGCACTTGAAGTTTCTTTGGAGGAAAGACCATTATCTTTTTTGCATAAAGAGTGAGCTCATACATACATTAAGGAGCTAAGCTTTGGAGAGCTTTTGGAGAGAAAAAAGAAGAAGAAAGCCTTAGAGGAGAACCATACTTCCTCATTTTTCTTCTCCTCCCTAATTTTTCTTCTCATTCTCATTTTCTTCATAAGAAATCATGCATGATCATGAAAATATGCACATGCTCATTTCAATATAGAACCCTAGATCTACTTGATGACAAAAAAAAATTTTACCTACATGATCATTTATTGGTTTTGGTTTTGATGATGTTGAGGTGTACCTACAGATGGTTCATCTTAAATTTTCTATAAGAGTTTATTTGCATGCATTTTGTTTGCGGGTATTTACTTCTGAAGTCGGGCGCCTTTTGGTTGGATTTACATTATGAAATGCAGACATGAGCCTATTTGATTATCATACTATTATTATTCATTATATTTTTATCGTCATACTAGTTTAAGTTATGCAAATTGCTATTATGGTAATTTCCCAATTGTTTCAACTAGGCCTGCCTTGTTTTCATAAGGTAATGTTTACCCACCTAGTTTTTATGAGTTATATGAGTTATATAACACTAAGAATTCTATTTTTAATGGAAAATTTTGTATAGTTTAGTTTGAATGATCCGAATGTGTTTGTGTATATTTTAGAAGCTACACGAATGACTGATTTCCAATAATTAATCTAAATATCGACCTGCATTTTATTTATTCATTTAAGGAGCTTATTGATTTATATCATTTTTGGTTTTGTTGCATTATTTCCATCAACAATAACATTAATCCAACACAATTTGCAGTCGGCTTTATGAACTCATTTTTTGTTTATTCATGTTGAATGCTATTTTAGGTGTTAAGCCTATTTTACATGGATCCTTTTAGATTATATCTATCCATGTTGTGTCTGTTCTACCTCTTTTCCCCTTTCAATCCTTTCATATTAAGTTTTTAGATGCACTTTTTACTTTTTATTGTATTTGTATATTCTCACTTTTCTTGAGTTTTACTTACCTTTCAATAGGCGCTAATTTCCTAGCACCTTTTATATCTCAATATCTCCTTTCGAATTTGGCGGTCAAAATTTGGCACACATGTACAATTGTACATATATTCTCATTCTATTGCAATAAAAACTGCCATTGACTTCTATATTATTTAATAGTCAACATTTGAAACCTTGCTCCAATTATTCTAATTTTAATTTAATAATAATATCTTTAGTTCTTTTTATTATTATTTTTTTTTTGTAACATGATCTATAGGTAATTTTTCATTTCAGTAATCCACCATTAACTCTAAAAGCCCTTATCTAGAAAATATATTTGCATTCTTATTTGTGTTCTTTTGCGTAATATACTCAATTTACAACAGTTAGTTGTAATTTGATGTTTCAGCTGTAGTAATTTTAAAAACTGAAATTATAGTTCATATACCTAAAATATATTGCATTAATCATGAGCCTCCTTAACTTTTAACCATTTCCTCCATTGTTTTAGCATTCTCATATTTTAATAAACACCTTGTTTATTAGTGCTATCTCCTTTTGATAGCATACGTCAAAATGTCTTGTTAGGAGTATCTTGTACAAGCATCACTGTGACCACTGTAAGAAGATACTAGCTTTATATTAATCTTAATTAGAATCTTTATTTTAATCAAAGTCTTATTGATCACTCCACAAACTGTGCCAGTGCAAGTAAATGCTTTGTCATGTATATTTTTAATAATTTCTACATATGTTTTTCCTTTATGCATGAAAATTTGTTCTAGTTCATTTAATCACATACTTTGATGAGATCAATGAAAGTCATTAAATATCCTCCATGGTATGTTGACTATTTTATAAATATCATTTTCTCTTTCCTTGGTTCTAGGGTATTGTATAAACCATAAAAGTTATGACTCTAGCTTTTTTGGAGTCGAAAAATATTTTTTCTTTTCATTGTAAATCAAGAATATTTACCTTTAAGTCATATCCTACTTATGATTGATGTCATAATGGAGTTCTTGGGCTAATATGATATATGGAGTTTGGGATGCATCTAAGCAATTAGATTGTAATCAAGTGATGATTACAACCTAACTCGCTAAGCCAATCAATAATCCATGCAAAAGAGTAATAAAAAATGTAATTATCTGCTAATGTTTGATGATATCAGGGGTTTTAAGTCCTCAAGGGTCTTTGTAAAGTTCAATCGTCCCAAAGTAAGGAGAGTATTAGATTGAAACAATACAATCTTGTGTAGATTTTTAATTAGAGAAATATTAGAGATTATTTATATAAGGAGTTTTGATGGTCACCGCCTCATTGTTGAATCCTTCTTTATATGATCTCTTCTTCTTCCTAGATATTTTTGAACAAATTTGATTTTTTATTTTATTTTTCTCTTGCATCTATTAATTTTAGAGTTGAGCGAGTGAGATCTTTTTGGTTTTAATAGAGAAATAGAAGAGGGGACCTTTGAGTGGCGAAAGAACAGAGGGAGTTTTTGTTTTGGGGGGGAGGGGGTGGGGGCCATATGAAGTCATTGAATAAAACAAAGAAAGATCTATAGGAAATACAAATGAGAACTGTTCAATCTTACATAATCCCAAAACACATCAAAATTGCTTTTCACTTGTCCAAAAGCCTTCTTAGATCATGTCTTTGGATAGCCATGGTTGGAGTAGATAAAAATCTTGATCTTCTTGCCTTGTGTAATCATTATTTTATTTCCTCCAGATTGTTTAGAGGTGAGTTTGACTCATTCAAACTTAACTTACAATTCAGTCCTAGAATTGTAGGGCTTGTTTGAAATCAATTTTTTTTTAACTTTTGTTTTTAAAAACATATTTTTTTAGTGTGCTTTCATGTGTTTTGGGTTTTTATTTTTGTTTTCAAGCATAAATTAATATGTTTCTAAAAATACTCAAAACATCTTTTTAGATTCTTTAAGTGTTTTAAAAGACTATCTCATTTTATTTTAACTACCAAACATGCTATGCTTCAAACTAGAACATATGTTGAATAAAATAATAATAAAAATAAAAGTGATCCCAAAAATGATCCTTTGTCTTGATCTTTATTCTGATTGTTGTTCTGAAATTAGGTTAGGTTAAAGTTGGAATTGATGTAGGAGCCCCCTGAATCATTTTTGTTACCTTGAAAAAGTAATATTTCTTCTTAATAACCTTTTTGTGCCTTCATGGTATATTACCAATTCTACTTATGCTTTATTCTTAGTTTCCTAAAATTTTTATTACAATATTTTTAATGCAATTACTATCTTATCTTACATCAAATTCGGTTCAACCATATATTTCAGTTTTCCTATTTGAATAATCTATGTTAAAAGAATTAATAGCACCCTATGTTAAAAGAATTAATAGCACTCTGCTTTCATATTTCACCATCTTTTATGAAGGCTATTGTTTCATTTGTTGATTCTTTGATCTTGCTCATAACTAAAAATTGGTTTAATAATTTTTAGAATTTTAATACACTCAAAATTGAAATTGATTTGCCTAAACTCTAGATTAGTTTGATTCAACTCTATTGACATGTTATATGCAAAATAAACATGTAAATGTTTGTCTTCATGCATAGCTATACAAAATTATGGACACCATGAGCATGCAATTATTTATATTTCATACTTGCGTGCAACTTGTATTTTGCTGTAAGAAACATGTATTTCTTGTACATGCATGTGCACTTACGCCCAAAAAATATTTTTTCTTCTAAATTTAAGAAATTATATATTTGATTTGTAGTTCTATTTTTGAGTTCACATAGTGCTATTCTTGTTTTTAAAGTACTTATTTGCTATTGGTGGGTCATATATTTTTTCAAAACCAAACATATCTTTAATTATCATATTTGTGTCCATTATGTTGTACCTTTTAATATCATTTCAGAAATATAAGGCACTAATTATATTATATTGTTTCTATTGATATTTACTTAACAGCACTCAACATATCATTAATCTATTTTATCTCAATATTGTTATTCTTCATATCTGATATTCTTATTTCATTTATAATGGCTTTTAATTTTTCTTTTGTTCTTAGATCTTTGTCCTCCTATTTGTTTAGTTTGGACAATATATATGTATGTATGTATATTACTCTTAGGGATGAGATTAGGATTGTAAACGAGCCGAGCTCTTGAGCAAGCTTAGGCTTAGCTCATGTTCGTCTCGTTTGAAATGGGCTCGTAAATAGTATGTTCATGTTTGGCTCGATTTAGATATTCTTGTTTGTGTTTGGCTCTAAATTGACTCGTTAAAATTAATTCAAAAAAATAAATTAAGGGTGTTGGATTCAAATCTGTAGCAATTTGGCTGTTATGATTCAAGGATACTAATGACCCCCATGAGCTGTTATGATTTAAGCTTTAGATATAATATATAATATATTATTATATAAATAAAACAAGCCCACATGAGCGAACATAAGGGTTGTTGATATTCGGCTCGTTTATAATTCGAATTTAAAAATTTTGTCTGTGTTCTATTCGTTTACTTAATGAACGAGCCAAACAAGAGCTACTTAACGAGCCGAATACTTGTTGTAGGTGAACAACGAGCTTTTTTTGACATCCTTAGATGAGATTTATAAATGATATAAACTTTCATTGCATTCTTTGATTAGGGTATGTATGTAAATCTTTATTTATAATCCTTTGATGGTTATTATCATCTCAGGCCTTAGTTGATGCTCCTGACATGGTTCGAGGACAAATGAACTTCAAGAGGCTGTCTCTGACTGATATCAAGATTGACATCCCCCGAATTCCCAAGAAGAGCAAACTGATCGAGGCCATGCAAGCGGCTGGTCTGCCACCATTTGAAAACCTTTCGAGTCTTTGTTTGGATTCTTGGGATTTTAGTGAAAATAAATGAGAAAATTAAGGAAAATTTACATCTAAATATTATGTATCTACCGCCTAAATTTTAATTTTTACTTATATGCCACCTTACTTGTGCATGGAAATATGTATTTCAATTTTTTTCAAAATTAAAATAGGTTGTTTTTATAAAATATGAAATGTTTGGGTGGGATGTTATATATGTAAATACATAGGAATTGGGTGGTATGGATGTAAATGCCCTAAAAAAAAGAAATTTTTACATACATACCACTTAATTTCTATGCATCAACACATTTAACACCTAAACTAATTTTTTCACATATGCATTACCTATGCATGAAAATATGTATTTCACTTTTTTAAAAGTTAAAATAATGGTATTTTTTATATGATATGAAAGATTTTGGTGAAATGTATGTAAAAAGGCAAAGATTGGATGCTCGATATGTAAATACATGGGAATTGGGCGGCATGTTTGTAAATGCTTCAAATAATATTAAAGATTGAATGGTTCAATTTATAATTTTGATATTTTATTTTATTTCTTTTATTTTCCTACAATCCAAACAATTCATTGTCGACATTTTTCGGTTATTTTTTATTCCTTCAAGATATGGGATTATACGACCAGTTTTTATTGCAGATGTGAAGAATAGATGGGAGAAGAGCTCTTGGGGGAGGAAGCTGATTGTGCAAAAGAGGAGAGCTGAACTGAATGATTTTGATAGATTTAAGGTCATGTTGGCTAAAATTAAGGTCAGTTTTAGGAGTTTTTTTCCTATTTATGCTTTTGTAACGTGGGGTCTACTTGAGTCAAGCATACTCGTGTGCAGGCTCGAGCTTGGCTCGATAAGTGGATCTTGAATTGAGCTAGTGAGTCGGCTCGTTTAAAATAATATTAATATATAAAATGTACTCGAAATATATTAAATTTGAAGAGTTTATCTTTAAAGTATTAAAAATGTATTTTTTTTTGTCATTTTATTATAATAATATCGTAAATTAATATTATTTTCTCTCTTTTATAACAAACAAGCCTGCTCTTGACTCGGGCTCGAACTCGTAGATGTAAGCTCGAGCTCACTGGAACTTGATAAAATTAATCAAGCTCAAGCTCAGGTCGAGGGTGGCTTGAGTTGTACTCTACTCCTTTACTCCCCTATATGTAAACTATTTTCGCTTGCCACTCATGGCTCAAAAAAAAACCTTTATTTTATTATTTATTATTGATTTTATTTACAGAGAGGAGATTCCATCCGACGTGAGCTTTCAAAGCTAAAGAAGAGTGCTTCAAAGTGAGGTTTTTGAAGAATTAATGGCTGATTCTGTTTCCACTATTCCAGGATTAGGTTGAGAGTCAACCAACCGTTAGAACAAATGTAGTTTTGGTCGGTGTTATGAACTCTGTGGATTCTTAAAGTTTGATGTTTTGATTTTGTACCCATTTGCTTGTTATTTGAATGAATTTGAGAATTGGATTATTATTATTATTCCACAGTAAAAGTGATTTGTGAAACTGGTTTTTGTCGATATGTGATTGCAGGTTCTCCAACTCAATCTTGAAATTGCATTTTTGATTGTTCGATATAGAAGATGCTAGAAATGTCTCAGTTTGTTTAATGCTTTTTTTCATCATTTATCATGAAAATGGATGCCACAATGCTGCGAGAGAATATTATGTATACAGTCCATATGCGTGCGTCCGGACTTGGTGTTCAAAAGTGTTATAAACTGTTGTGTAACAGTATATAATGGTTGTATATTATTGTACAATCAGTGCACAACACTGTCATACACAGAATCTGTATAATACAGACTAATACAGACTTCACATGTAATAATTTTTTCAATACTGCAAATTTTCAAGCCATACACTGATAAACCAATAAAATTTTTTATTTGTCTCACCCAAATGCAGATGAAAAGAATCGTGCATAGGCTATGTTTTTTATAAACAAATGAATTTAAGCAAATAGACGAATGGATTTAAACAAATAGACAAATTACATAAATTCTCAACCAACATTAAGTTGCAGAAAAACAGCCAAATCTCCTCATGGCTATCAATCTCATGCTGAAGCTACGATCTTCTTTTCATTGCTTCTGCCATGGAAGGGTGAGAGGGTGGAGAATGGACGGGAAACTGTAAATTGAAATAATTCCATTAAAATTAATAGAACTGTGAAATCGTTTCATTAAAAACTTGCAGAGCTTCTTATATATATATATATATATATATATATATATATATATATATATACAGATATATAAATAATTGAATGGTACATATGTAAATCATCCGAAATTGATGTTGTATGGATTTACATATCAAACACTTTACTTTTATGACATCCTAGTGTCTGAATCACAGCAAAGTAATTGTGATAACAATATGTAAATTTGGATAGTATAGTAGAAATTAAAAAAATAAATAAATGTTAGAAACGTAAATTTGATATCTGTATAAACCACAATTAAATTTATTATCAAAACTAAAGAATCATATAAAGCAAGTAAAGAATTTGTCATAAATCATGATCTTACTGTCATTAGGAGTCGCTGTGGTGTCATCATCAGCAACTGATTCATATGAATGCAGGTTACCAACTTCTACATGAGAGTTGTGGCCATTTCTCCCGAATTTCCATAACTTTCTAAGCCCCATTTGATTCTGTGGCTTCTCCTCAGTTTCATATATTTGGTGTGAAGATCTTAAATCCGTGACATTCTGCAGAGAAGAATCTTATGTGATATGAAAGATTTGAGCGGTATATATGTAAAAACTACTGGTGTTAGATATGTAAATACATAGTAATTGGGTGATATGTATTTGATAGGGATTTCATATTAGTTCATTAATATAGTAAAAAACGATACTGGTGGTTATTTCACAAGGCGTAAGTTGAAATGCAGCTGAATTTTTTAATTTTACCTCAAAAGAATTGATTGGATCAGTCTGGTTGGCTTCAGCTTGATTTTCCCTGTCTACTGTACCAATGGGTGAAAAAGAAGCATGGCTAGCAGCAAAACCAGTATCTATGGTAGCATTTTGTGGTACTTCTGTTGATGTTCTGTCTGCTGTTACCTTTTTTGTCCCAGCTAATGCCATCTTTATTGCTGTATTAGTGTTTGCTGATTTCTCTGGAACATTATGAACTCCTCTACCATTGGGTTCTGAAAGTCTTTTAATTCTTGCAGAAACTGAATTCCTCTCTTGTTTCTCACTCTCTTTCAACTCGGACATTGATCTATTTGATCTAGTGGTTTTGGTTTTAACATCTCTATTAGCAACATTGGGCGTAGGTAACTTATGCAGAGGTAAATTTGATCCATTTTCTGAGATTTTGAATTTGGAGGTTTTTTCAGTGTTGAATTGTTGCTGGTTCGATGATGATTGAACAGCTTTTGACCCATTTCTTGAAGCTATCCTTTCCTGTCGTTCTCTTTTTAAAGCTTCCAATCTTCTTATCTCTCGCTCTTCCTGAAAATAGAAAACAAAAAACAATGTTAAGATACTACAAATTATGCCCCTTCTTGAGTAAAGGAATGGGTACTTATATTATAAATTCAAGACTCTTCATTTTAAACTTGCAGCTCTATGTTTTGTATTATTTAGGAACTAACAATAAATTGGTGATGAAAAGATGTATTCAAATGGATAGATAACAAAATACATGTTCTTTCTTCAGCTTTTGTAGATCAGATTTGTAGTTTCTTAGCTTCTCTGCTCTCTTTTGCGCTTCACTCTGCGGGGTAGACCTTGTTGATGTCACCCTCCTCAAACTTATGTCCTTTCTTTTCTTCTCCAGTTCACTCTGAGGAGACTTGAGCTTTACTACATCAATTTTACTGTCATTGATGCTTTCTGAGACATAATCTTCTTCCTTTTTGATTTCTTGTTTGACAAAAAGTGGAACTTGAATGTCAAAATCTACAATTTGATTATAGCCAACTGAATCACTCTCTCTTCTATGTTCAAGAATCAAGGTTAAATCATCTGGCTCACAGTTTACCCTAGTCGTAGCCTTGCTTGAAGACTCTTCTTCTTTTGAAGGAGCAGATTGGAACTCAGCAGCCATATCAATAGCAATTCTTGTATCCACACCAAGCTGATCTAGGGTTCCAGACCTCAAAGGAATCACAAAAGACTCATCAGCAACAATTGGTGAGAAACTCTTCTCTAATTTAGTTCCACTTTCATTTTCAAAGTCTGCTAAAGGATCTGAGAAAATATTGTTGGGCACCAGCTTCTCCAATCCACGCATGATAAAATCATCACTACTAACTTTTCGATATTCACTAACTCCGTCATCCATTTCTTTGAACTGAGCATCTGCCAGACTGTTCAAGCGAACTTGACCTTCAGCTACTACTAAAAATTCATCAGTAGAAACTGTCAGCATAGTTCTGCTTCCCTCACCACAAAATGCATCATATTCCATGGTACTCTCTTCCCGATAATTAACAGAATCTCTTGTAGAAAGAAGGATGGGATCAGGTCCATCTTTATTCTGCAACTCTTTTACAGAATGTTCCTTCTCACCAGCAAATATGTTTCCATCAACAGCGCTGCTCATTTTCTCCTCAGCCTCCATTAAGAAACTCTGGAATGCTTGCCAGTTTCCAGCATCTTCTTCTTGTTTATAAAGCTCTTCCTCATTGCCATGTAAATTTGAAATCTTAGTAACCTCTTGGTTATTATCTTCTCTCTTTACAGATCCAGAAAGCATACCTCTAATGTAGTCAATTTCTGAGTCAGAAGAAAATTCTGATTTGTTTTCTGATGTTGATTGTTGCCTTTTTGCAATATAATTTAGGTTCCGAATTACCACAAGACCCTTTTTCTTTCCAGAATGACCAGATTTTCGATGTGATTTGCGAACTCCCAAAGGCTCTTCATCAAACTCTGATGTATTCTGATCTGTGCCGTCTTCAGAATGGGAACTACTATCTTGGCTATGCATGGAATATTGCTTCTTTCCCTTACTTTGATGAGTGTTTAACTTAGAATCTTCCATGGGAGAGTATGGAGGATGGAGGAACTGAGCTTCCGCTGGATAATTCTGATAGTAGGGCATAGCTTGCATCGGATACGGTTGAGACAAATATGGATTTGCCTGAGAATGTGGAGGCCACTGTGGAAATGGTGGGTATGGAAACTGTCCTTGATAAACAGGCTGTCCATGGGGCGCAGGACGTTCTGAAGAGAGAGTTTCATCTAGAAATTTAAAACTGCAGTTGTCAGAGTTTCAAAGTTGGGGAAATTACATACATACCAAACAATTGTTTTGTATTAACATGTCAAACACCTAAACTTCCATAATTACAAACATATCACTCAAATCATTAATATCACATAAAAAATACCACTTTTACTTAATTTTTAAAATCAAAACACAAATTTGCATGCATAGGTTTACGACACCAAAGTGCTATAAATGTAAATAACAAAGTTTAGGTGTTAGATATGTAAATATATAAGAATTGAGTGGTATTTTCCTTCAAAATTGTATTATGTATTAATTATATGCAGATAATACAAATGTTTGCAGTGTAGAGTGGACGAAATGAGCCAAATTCTATAAGACAAGAAGCCCCAGAGTGTGAAAATGGTTTATATGTCAAACGAGGGATAGAAAATAACATGACGAAGTACAAGCTTTGACTTATCTAAAACATAACCATATACCAACACTAGCCATCGTATGTTCAATGAGAAAATCCAATGAAAGAGCAAAAGATAAAAAATGTAAAGGTTCTCATTAGAAAAATAAAATCTGAATTTAGTATATCAGTGCAATTAAGCCTTACTTTTTGACATGAAGTGCATTTAAACTACAGAAAATTAAGTTAAGGAAAACATTGACCTCAATGAAGTGGTTTGCATTACCTCTGTCATTTTCCAGGCTTGTAACATTGCCATTGTTTTTCTCCATGCCCACATCTCCAGCAGATGCAGGCCATGCTTCAATGGACTTTTTTTGCTTCACGGCATCTTCAGAGAAAATAATTCCAGATGCATTCAATGGAGGAAACTCGGATCTATAGGACAATGCTTCTGCCCCTTCAATTTCAATCCACAGTCCACTCTCATGTTTTTCCACCCATAACTGCATGTACTGAGAGCACGCCTCCCTGTTTAAGGGGACAAGTTCAGAAATTAGAAATGAAAGAGGATGAAAGTTGAATTGGACCAATTAGCTTGTAATAGAAGACCCACAACATGTATCACTAGTAAATTGTTCAGTTACCTCTAATATATTGTTCACCAAACCACCTTTTTTTCATCCAGAATTGATAAAATCTGACCAATATGACCGACCAGCTCATTTATAAGTTCATGGAACTCTTATTTTAAACTTTTTCTAAAGAGAAAAGTGTCAAAAAGGTTCCCTAACTACTTGCAATGAGTACTATAATCGCGGAGCCTATAAAATTGTCAATTTTGTCCCCAGACTATTTTAACAGGGGCTAGAGTAGTCTTTTATAAGGATTATTTCAACTCATGTAAAAAGAGTATAGAGACTAATTTGGAACTTTTAGATACTCTAAGAATAAAATGACCTCATGTAAATAGTTAGGGGACTATTTTGACACTTTTTATCTCTAAAGATATTCTGGAAGTCCTTCCATCTCCTTGAGTAGTTTACTTATGCAAAATTCCATTTTCGTTCGATCATTTGTGTTGAATGAATCTTAAGTCTCAATTTACTATCATTTAGAAAGATTTCAAAAAATAGCACTCAATTCTTATGCATTTACATATCTAACTCATTAACTTCGATTTTTACATGCAAAACACCTTACCTATGCATCAAAAGGTGTATTTCACATTTTAAAATTTAAAATTGGTATTTTTGATGAGGTATTAGAGATTTGGATGGTATCAAATGTAAAAATTAAAGTTTAGGTGTTAGATATGTAAATACATAGCAATTGGTGGTATGCCCCTATCATATAAATATGACGGAAGCGCTCATTGAGAACAAGCCATATCTTACTATCAGAGGAACTACTCACCTCAATCGGGAAGCACCAAAAGACTCGGCAAAAGACAGTAAATGAGCCATGCTTTCCATTTCAAACCCGGCCGCCGCAGTGCATGCAAAGACCATTGCCTGTTCCTTCTGTAAAACTTTTTTGCGGTTCTCAAGAACTCTTACAAGTTGAACTCTGAAGAATATTTAAACAATGAATGACAAATTTAATCATACATTCGATGAACTGATCCAACTGCAAACTTCTAAAAAGGGTTCAAACAAAAATTTTCTATTGAAGCAACAGAAAGGAATTAAGGTGCCCTTAGACATGCAGATTGCGCTAGCTTTCAACATGCAATGATTTCATGTTTTAGTTGTATAAATGTAATAAGTAATTTACCTACCAGAAAGTGAAAAGGAGTAATACTTCTTTTTAGCCCACCAAGTTAGAAAATAAAGTTTACATGATGCTGATTTTACAGAATGGCAAGTATTCAAAAGAAAATATTTGCAGTGAATAGCTCATACATACTTTGAGCTCTCCTCATGCAATTTGGATTCATTCGACACTGATGGTTTTGAAAGATTTCCGGTCTGCAATAATTTTCAATGAATTCTCTTCAAGAAAAGTACATAAAAAGGAACACATTTCTCTAAACGAAAATTTCTTTCCATTACCTTGTAAGGGACTATCGCTTTTTCATTATCGATACCATGCATCTGTATGTTACCTAAGAGTCCATGTCAACACGAACATCATTCCACAAACAACAAAAGCAAAAGGAGAATTTGCATACATACCACCCAATTCCCCCGTATTTATATGGCTAACACCTAAACTTTACTTTTTACATTTATACCGCCCAAATCTTCATATCACATGAAACATGCCACTATTTTTACATTTAAAAAGTGAAATACAATTTTTCATGCATAAGTAAGGTGGGGCATATATGGAAAAATTGAAGTTTAGGCGTTAGATATGTAAATACATAAGAACTGAGTGGTAAGTAAATCTTTCAAAGTAAAATAGGGGCAACAACATTAAAAATTAAGTTCACATCAGACTGCATTAAGATGCATTCCGGCAGATGCTAGGAAACAGGTGATCAAATCATTTAGAATATGATCCCACACAAAAGCCATATAAATATTAGTTAACAGCCATAATTGACTGTAAATTGAGCAAAAAAAGTAATAACTGAGAAGAAACCTTTGATCATACTTGGTCACAAATTTTATTTGCAAGTTGTTTCTCTATGAGTGTATTGTGAATTGAGTAATGTGCCAAAATAGTCCTCTAATTGTTTACATGATATCATTCTAGTCCCAAAACCTATAAAAATGTCAATTTAATCCCCAAACGCTTTTAAATAGGTTGAAATAGTCCTTCGAGAAGAGTCAAGATGTTATTTTGAAATTTTCATATGTTCTGGGACTAAAATGACCACATATAAATGGTCGACGGACTACTTTGACATTTTTTTCAATGTGAATTCTTCCATGTTTTTAGCTGCCTTAGTATGGTGAGCGGGGCAATGGCAATACCAGAGATATTAGGGCTATAAAAGCAAGTTCTACAATCAAAACTGTTGTGAAATCTATAGTTTGGGGGGGGCATCAATTAAGCAAATTTATATAAAATTTTTGGTGTGTTATGCATTTATCTTCTTTCTACTTATTCGAACTCAATGATTTGTTTTAGATCAGTTAATTCCCCAATAATAACTAATACTATTTTGGATGATTATCTGCACTTGATCTTTGCTTTCAAATGGAAGAATTTTCAGGGGATAAACACAATTTCAGAGATGACTTCCTCGAAGGAGCTGTTTTGTAGAGCTTTTTAATAGGGATTTATGGCTATATTTACTAAATCCAGTCAAATGGTAAAATATAATAGTTCCATGGATTTATACATTTTTTTATTTAGCAAATCCAATTTTGCCTTAGATTTGGCTTAAATCAGATTTACTAAATCCAAGAGTTGGGTAGATTGAAGAATTTATGGATTTACTAAATCCTACTAACGCTAAATTCTAATTGTAGCCAAACAGAAAGTCCCAAGGAAAATTATGACAAAGTTGAACTACAATTGCTGCATGGAATGCGACATGTTTAAAAGTACCTTCGCTGTTTCTTAATGATGTTAGCGGGTCTTCCACCTGCCAGATCAGAAAGGGCAAATTACAACACAAATCGCCACGGATTTTGCTTTTATAGGCCGCATGCACATTTACAATTTGTTACTTACAGTTTTCAGGCCAAGATTTTCATTTTCCTGACTTGAGATTGACTTCTCGATCTGCAAAATCTCAGATTCTATGGTATGAACTCTTTCCAAGACCTCTGGTGTGCTCACAAAGCGAACAAACCTAGAACGACCAGACATTAAGCAATTAATTATGATAACATCAACAATACTAAAGTAACTCGGCATGCGCGCTGTTAATCAAGACGGATAACTCTAATATGTTTCCTAAGAAAAATCAACAGGTGTCACTGAATGAAAGAGGAGCTGAAACCTCTCCACTGTGCCCTTTGTAAACCATGGCGCTTCACTTTCTGGATCTGGTTCAAGTTTGATAGAATAGCCACCTTTTGCAATTTGATCCTGAGCGGTCTTCAGATGGGAAACAAAAGGATTCAATAAACCAGATGCAACCTTCTCCGTCTTCCCATTAGCAATTATTACCAAATCACACCTAGTAAGAACAAGAAGATCATTTCCCAGCAAAATAGCTAGAACATTCTACCAGAAATCGTCAATTGAAACCGCATGTTGAGCTTCAGAATTAGCTTGATAAAAATTCAAAACCATGAACTAAACATGAGCAATTAAGCCAGAAAAAAAAAAACTGTAAGAAAGGGCCAGATAGTGCTGCAAACTAGAAAGATCCGGTAATGATAACTAAGCTCAATCATCCATAATAAATATTTTTTTCCCAAAAAAAAATCAATCAAATTAAATCAAAATCAATATACTTAGATTGGATCGGCACGTGCAAGATCAAATTGAATCTATCTAGTAAACCACATGCCAAAACTTCCAACAGACGCAACTATGAACATGTCCATCACTTAAAACCCCCAAACGAATACAACAATGTCTCGAAAATGATAAACATTATAAGATCTACAGCTTGAACAAGGAGGAAGCTTCAAACTCAGAAAGAAATCTGATTTCGACCTAGTCCGAGTCGGTGTGAGTTGAAACACCGCCGAATCCAGCCGCGCCTCCGCCCTCATTGCAGTTGATAATACTCTCTTTCTCAATCAACTTGAGTGAAGTACAAACCAGATTAATGAATCCTAAGCTTTCCTGCTTCCGCTGCTAGCGACGCGGAGAGGATGAGAGTAGCTTCAAAGAGAACTCGTAATGGCTGAATATATACATGCGGGAAAGGGAAGGGGAAGAGGGAAGAACAGCTCAAGCTGCTAAACGGAAAGATAAAGTGGCATTTACCTATATACCCCCGCTTCTTATATATTTACATATTTGGAATTGTATCTATTATCAAAATAAATTATTTTGGGTGTATTAAAAAAACATTTAAATTTAATTGAAATTTAATCTGTAAAATATAATATATTTATTTTATATACCTCTGGCGTTATTTGATAGTTTGTTAAATATTTATTTTAATATAGATAGACTTAAAAATTGCAATTTTAATAAAACATGGATGCATGATAAATGACTTTTTTTTGTGTGTAGAAATGGAATATGAATTGCTTAATAAAAGTGATGCAATCAATAAAAAAATAACTATGTACAAATTTAATATTAAACTCATAATAAAGAAAAAAGTAGTTTTATTAGTCTCAAAAGAAAAAAAATGAAAGAATAATACGTGTAGAATTCGTATGCATACATACTTTAAGCACAACATAGTGTAATATTATTGTAGATGAATTCCACGTGCATATTAACTCCGCACAGAATAATTTTTAAAAAAATTGACTCGGCATGTCAAATATAATTCGAAACGGACTCAAAAAATAGAGTTTCAGATTGATTTGCATAATGTTCTCGTTGAGTTCGAGTGAAAAATTTTAACACCTAACTCATCAATTGTAAATTGAATCGAAATCGATCTATTAATCTGAATTGACTTAAAATTGACTCAAATTTAACTGACTTTGACCTAACTCTCAATCCAATAAATGTTATTTCATATGATAAATATGATAAATGGGTCGGGTCTTAATTAGCTAGGGACAAGTAATTGTCAATTATCTTTGAGTTGAAGTTTAGGTGAGTTTTATAATAAAAAAAATTAATGATGTGGGTCCCACTCTTTTGAGCGCAAAATCCAACCGGGCCTAGGAATTAACCCCGGTAGTTTGATTTTATTCACTAAAATGCCACGTAGCTTCCCCATACGTATGCATCATTTTGATCGTATAAAAGTATATATTTTACTTTTAAAATTAAAATGAAGATTTTTTAATGCGATACAAAAAATTTTGAAGGTCAAGTTTTGATATCATATCTTTAAATAACTTATGTACATAAATACCATATATATATATATATATATATATATATATATATATATATATATATATATATATATATATATATATATATATATACTGCATATAATTTATAAGGGTTTATATATTAGAAATAAAAAGGTACACTAACTAATATTAGATTCCAATATTCTCTTTTAATTGTCATCTAATGCATGTCAATGACTAACATTAAACAGCTAAGCCTTTAGCATTCAGTAACCATGTAAATCAAAATTCTGATATGGTCAGACTTGGGGGATTTCATTGAATCTAATGTATATAAATGGTTAATATTCAAGGTTTGGTGACTATCAACATCTATATGGACCATCTAATGATCTACACAAAATCACAATCGCGGTGTGCATCATAAAATTAGTATAAGTCATGTTTTTACATATAGAAGCATATAGAAATCAATAGTTCATCTTAATAACGAATGATCCAATAATTATTCTGTATCAGTTATCATCTAACATTTGTCAAAGATTGACCTCCAATATCTACAAGTAATTAGTATTCAATGTATGTCTCTCTAGCCTCTTAGCACCCCTATTATTTAAAACCTTTATAGCCTCTTAGTGCCCCTAATTATTTAAAACAAAATACTTAAATTGTGTGTCTGATGTTATCGTGCTTGTTTGGTTCATTTTTCTTTTTATTTTTAAAAAATTTGTCAGTTTGTTCATCATCGTATACTTCCCTTTTCTGAATAAATTTCTCTTCTGTATCATGTGAGTGATCAAGAGGATAGAGAAATTGGAGAAGCAGGACATACGACCAAGTCAAAAAAAACAAAAGAAAGAACATGGAAAACTTCCGTGTGACAAACCTTACTAAGATAGATCAAGTATATACGCCCAAGAAATATCAGGCTGAAATAGTTTGTGTTGAACATCCATGAAAGAATGCCTATAAAAGCTACTCACAACCATAGATTCAAGTGTGTTTGTCTGCTCTAGGGTCTAGAGTGCTTCAAATGGGACGTATTCCACTTATTTATTTGCATCTTGAGGGTTGCTCAATAATACTCTTGATCCAAAGAGTTTTGCTTGCATTTAAAGTGACAACTAACACGAAACTATTAAAGAACAGTTATTTCCCAGAGGAATTATCTGATGCTTTCAATGGTCCTGCTAGGTCACGGAGCAGAGAGTGAGTCTCTCACGATCCCACATGGGTAACAAATTCATCGACATACAGAGTCTGGGTAAAACCGAATCATCCTGACAGGGAATACTGACAACTTAAAGCACATTCAAGCAAAAATAAAAAAGGACAAATCATTGTATCTCAAACGACGGTGACTCATTAGTAATCAGGCCGTCAAGATGACATTAACACCAACAAATTGAGCGACATGGCTCAAAGTGGGTGGTTAAAGGAAATGAGGAGTAATCCCTAATGCACAAAGGTAGTCAATTCAGAGTGACACGAACCGATCATCCAAAGCCATTTGACCCTAAGTTTACCTGGTCGTGAAAGCAGTCAACCCAACTTGTCCAGAGATCCTTGATCAGCAATCTGTGAATTGTGACGTCCAAGGGAACCTTTGTAACCCTAAGGTTAAAGGATCAAAACTCTATCCTATGACTATAGGGTGGAGCTCAAAGAGGTGGGACTTATACTCTCTGAAGTGGCGGGGATGCCGCTGGAAAGGAAGAGAATAGGAGGTTCAACTACAAAATTGGAAACACTTCCAACAAATGACTTAGACCACTTATGGGTTATGGGTCTCTAACGATCTATGTGCATTAAACAACCACCTCAGTAGAACTATATGTTGGGTTAGTCGAACTAAAAAAGTGCAGGGACTTCTTCTCGAGACATGCAAAATAATGCACTTATCCAAAGCGGTCATTAGATATTGCAGGGCCCTATTAATTATAACTTAGGTGAGATTCATGTCATGCAACCAGTTTAAAATTCAGTCAAAGGTCATGTACGAAAATAAAAGCAAATTTTTGAAAGTCGAGACAATTTTAATCTTAAAATTTTGATTATCTCAATCTCATATTATTAGGATTTTGAATATAAAATTTATAATTTGAAGGTCCTTAACGAGCCCATATTATAATATTCATGGCATCCCACAAAAATCAGAAATAAACAAGAAAAAAAGAACTCAAGCAAGCAAGCATGCAAAAAAGACAAGAAACAAGCCAAAAATAATGAAATGACGGTGTTGCTAGGTCAACAACATATTCTAAAAGAGAAAAATGTGGCCAAACACCGCGTAAGTACATGATTGTCATAATTCTATACATAAATGAGATAAAAATTTAAGCTATGGGACACGAGTATACTGCTACTGGCCCTTGTTATGTGGTTTCATTCATCTGGCCCCTCGAAGCTCATGTTTGTACATTATTTCTAATAAAAGACTCTCCTAAGACTTTAACAGTACTCAACTTGCGAGAAAATAATGTTAGCAGGAAAGACAAAAAAAAAATGCAACGTATAATGAGTTGCGCATTTTAATCGGGAGAGCCGAATGACACCTACAAGCATAAGGTTAGCAGAAGCCATCACATGCCCATCCTTCAATGATACATGTGTGTGTGCATATATATAAGCACGACGCCTTGTAGAAAAACGACCTAATATACTACAATGCATATCAAAGACACAAACACACCAAAAAACACAAAAGTGACGCTTGGCTATAACAACGAATCAAATTGAGAACAATAGCCAAAGGCATCGAAAATACTACCTAGCATCTTAGTCTTAGCCTAACACACCACTTAAAAAAATGTTATAATCACATCTAAGTGCTCAGCATAAGTCTCTGGGTATGTATAAATTTGAAGGGGTCGCCACATTACCCCCGTCCTAAAGATTCAAGAAATCTAATGGGCGTCACCCAAGATGGATCCTGAAAAGAGTTGGTCTTACATATGACTTTATTTTGCTACATGCATAATTTTAAAATTATGGCGGAGGTAATAAGTACAATGCTATATATATTTTTAGTTTTAAAATAAGGATAATTAAATATGAATCCGTAACTTGCAAAGTGAGACGAGTTAGGTCCCTTAGATCATTAACATAGTCATACTCGTGTTAATTTTGATGCTTTAATTCACATTGTTCATTGGGATTGACTTGAAAAGCAATAATCGTTAAGGATATGCGACCAACATGGGTTCACTCTTCTACAGAGTCTGGCTCGCTATCATGCTGACATGCAAATGCAAACAATCATACAAAAAAGTGGTGAGGGTGAGTGTGTCGTTGAGACAGTGACTCGGGAATGTGGGTATGTCGTGGATGTAGTGACCCGAAAGGGTGAGCGTGCTATAGAGGTAGCAACCTAAAAAACGGGTGTGTCGTGGAGGCAGTGACCCGAAAGGACGAGCTTGTCGTGGAGGCAACAACCCAAAGAATGAGTGTACAATGGTGGGCGTGTCATCGAGACAGTTACCTAGAAGGATGAGCATGCCATGAAAGCAACAATCCAATGAATGGGCGTGTCATGGAGGCAGTGCCCAGAAAGGGTGGGTGTGTCATGAAGACAGTGACTCAAATGGTGGGTGTGCCGAAGAGATAGTGAAACGAAAGAGTGGGAGTGTCGTGGAGGCATCAACCTAAGAGATGGGTGCAGTGTGGAGACATCGACCCGAAAGGGTGGGCATGTCATAAAGATAGTAGCCCGAAGGATAGATGTGCCATGAAGATAGTGACATGAAAGATGGGCATGTCCGTGGAGACAGTGGCCCAAAGGGTGGGTGCGTCGTGAAGACAATGACTCGGAAGAGTGGGTGTTCCGTAAAGGCAACAACCTAAAGGATGGGTGTGACGTGGAGATAGTGACTTGAAAGGGTGAGCAAGTCGCAACGACATTGGCCCGAAAGATAGATGCGTCATTAAGGCAATGACCCAAATAATAGGTGTCTTGTGGAGGCACTGGCTTTAAATGTTTGACATTCCATGAAGGCAATTGCCCAAAGGATGGGTGTGTCGTAGAGACAGAGACTCGAAAGGGTGGGCGTGTCGTGGAGACAACGACCAAAATAATGAGTGTTCAATATAGACAGTGACTAAAAAGGATGGATGTGTCATGAAGACAACGACCTAAAGGATATGTGTGTAGTGGAGGTAGTGACAAAAAAGGGTGGGCGTGCCATGGAGGAAGCAGCCAAAAGGAAGGGTGTGTCGTGAAAGCAGTGACCCGAAAGGGTGGCTGTGCCATGGAGACAACTGTCCAAAAGGATGTGTGTGTCATAGAGGTAATGGCCCGAAAGGGTGGACGTGTCATGCGGGTAGTGGCTTAAAGGTTAGGAGTGTTGTGGAGGTATTGACTCAAAAGGGAGGACTGAAAAGATATGCGTGTCGTGGAGGCAGTGACCCCAAAGGTAAACATGTCGTGGTGGCAGCGACCCAAAAGATAAGTGTGTCATGAAGACAATGACCCCAAAAAATGTAATTTATAATTGTCATTTATTCTTTTTTGTAGGAATTAAGTAAAATCTTGCTTAATTTATGCTCAAACCTGGCCACCAAACCACCCTAAAGGAACAACACCCATTAGTGTTTGTTTTCTTATTCTACTTCTTTCTTCCAGACATGCTCTAGTCAAACCCTGACATTGGTTCTCTTCTGAATTTTTCTTTATTGTCTTCCCAAATTAGTTTGAAACCCTACTTTTGTAAGTCTTTTCATGAAGAGATGAATGCCATTCTAACATACATATCTTATTCTTCGCATCATGATAGATTCTCGAAGAGATGAGGAAAAATTATGAGCGTTACTTGCACTTTTGAATGTGGGTACTCCCATTTTGACCGAGTAATTATTCCTTTTACTTAAACTTAAGAAATTTGATTAATTCAATGCATATGAATATTTGCATGCTGAAATTTTGAGCTATCAACTTATGACACTAGCTAGGGATCAGAGATGCTTGGAGTCATCCTTTAACCATTTTGCTTCCAAGACAATGCTAACATGATATGTTTGCTAAATTTTAGAGATATTATAGTGTCATAATCATAAGCGAGGTTTATACTTTGCTCTTATTATAAATATATTTGCTATTTTACTCAAAAATATATGGACATGTTTTATGATATACTGTGTTTCAATAAATATTCATGATTTTACTGTTTTAGTTATGTTAAATGTCATGATTGATGAGCTATTTAGTTGCCAGTAGGATTTAGTAAATTTTATAAATTTAAATTTATCATGTAGTTGGGGGGAGGGGGGTGTTTAGTATGTTAGCAAATAAATCATAATAAATCCTAAGAAACTGTGTAAAATTTAAAGAAGATTCAGTCGATTTAGATTCCATAAATGGTTTATCACCGCCTTTGTCCCTTGTATAAAGTATTAAATAATATCCAAATAATCATCTATTAGTACTTTTTAAATTTAATTAAACATGTAAATTTTTTATTTAACCAATTTAAATTAGAATTAACATTAATAATATTTTTCTTATAATTTTTTATCAACATATAATTAAAAAATAATGATTTCCTTGCACCGTCTTCCCTCGTTCGCTCCTGCAATAAACCCTCGTCGGAAAAGAATCGCAGAAGTCGCCGCTCGAGTTTACCGGCGAAGGCATCCGAAACACCCTTTTTCCTCACCCTTCGATTGTACTTGAAGGCCTTGAAGAAAGAAGAAGAAGAAGCGAAGAAGTTGCGACAGGCGCTTGTATTGATTGTTATGTATTGTTTCCCTAGTATTTTTCCCTCTTCGAGCACTTCTGTCTCTCTAAATCAAGTAAAATTTTCTACTACTCGGATTACTAATTTTAGCCAAAGCGGAGAAGAAACGGGATACATACTTGTCATTTTTGCTTTTTTGTAGGAATTAGGTTAAATCCTGCTTAAATCGTGCTCAAACCCTGCTACCAAACTGCCCTTAAGGAACAGGACCCTGCAGTGTTAGTTTTCTTACTCTACTTCTTCTTTCTTCCTAGTATGCTATAGTCAGACCCTGACTTTGGCTCTCTTCTGTATTTTTCCTTAATGTCTTCCCAAATTAGTTTGAAACCCTAGATTTTTATGTCTTTTCATGAAGGAATGAATGCCACTTTAACATACATATCTTATTCTTCGCATCACGATTGATACTCGAAGAGATTAGGAAAAATTCTGAGTGATACTTGCACTTCTGAATGTGGGTAATCCCATTCTGACCGAGTACTTATTTCTTTCACTTAAACCTGAGAAACCTGATTTATTCAATGTATATGAATATTTGCATGCGTATGTTGAAAATTATTGTTATCTACTTATGGCACTATCCAGGGATTAGGGATGCTTGGTGCCATGCTTTGACTATTTTGCTTCCATTACTATGCTGACATGACAGATCTTGTAGTGTCATAATCATAAGTGTGGTTTAGATGGTGCTCTTATTATGAATATTTGCCATTCTCCCCGAAAGATATGAAGGACATGTTTTACTTCAATACATATTCATGGTTTTTATTGTTTTAGTTATGTTAATGTTATGATTGACGGGTTGTTTGGTTGCAAGTAGGATTTAGTAGTTTGTAAATTTGGATTTATCATATTTGGAGAGTGTTAAATCCTGAAAACTGTTGGTATGTTAGTAAGTAAATCCTGATAAACCTTGAGAAACTGTCTGATAAATTTTAATAGGATTCATCAGGATTTAGGTGGTTAAAAACCTTAGAAAAATATGTCTTTATCAAAAATATAAGTTACATATTTCAAAAACATGCTTTAAAAAATAACCATATGATTTCTAAATGATTTTAAGAGTTAAAATCTTAATATTCCATATTAATGATATAACTATTAAGTTTATGTAAGTTTAATTTAAATTTTTTATTTGTAATCATACTAATCAATATTTAAATATTTGTTGAACTACGTAATTACCAATAATAATTGTGTCAAACTAATTATATTAATCAATAATTTAACATTCTTTAATTAATAATTAATTAGTTATTTATTAAAATAATTAATATGTAATATAGTTTTATTGATTAATTATTAAATAGTTAAATATAAATTTTTTTAATTTTAATTAATTAATTGCTAATAAGTTAAAATAACTTAAATGAATAAAATTAAATTAAAGCCACAAAACCATCTTCTCCCCCCTACTGGTTTCACCTAAAACCATCTTCGTGATCGATCACTCGCGATACAAGTTATAGTTAGTGTTGGGAAGGCAACGACGAGATTGTGATGTATAAAGACCTCCAATATTCTTATCCTTTTCCTCTTGATTCGCTCCTACCAGAAATAATAGAGGAAAACAACCCTTGAATATTGATAAGAATGCCACGCGAGAGCGTGTATTGTTTTTCCTTTAATTTTGTTAAATCCACAAAACTACAGGAATTAGTAAATCCCAGTTTTTGTCGCAAATCGACTTCTTAGGATTTTCGGAACTTAGGATTTACAAATTAGTTTTTTGCTTTTTGGCAGGATTTATGCTAAATTTTGCATAAATTATGCTGAAATCTGGCTACCAAATTGTTGACTGTAATGAAATGTCAATGATAATGATTATGATTGACATGAAAAGCCAATCATTTAGGAAATAAGTTGCATAAATAGATGGAGAAATGACTATTTAACGAAGAAATAATATGAAAATAACTATTAATTTTGGGATCTAGAATTAATTCTACATCAGAAATGCCATTATATATTATTAGATTTTTACAAATGGAAAGTTATTGTTTTTTTGATATTAGATCATTTTAGATGGGAGGCTATTATGATGGAAGGCCTATAGGATCTTGATGATGGAGGCAATAATTTGTTTGATGCTCTCGCTGATTGTGGTGAAAATTTTATATGGGCAGTGAAAGATATGATTATTAGGATTCTAATATATTTGATGTTGAAATTTGTGGGCTTTGAAAGGATAAATATTTTTTGAAGGAAAATAGTGAGAAACTTATTTGGGATAATGGGTGATGGTGATTTTATGGATTTTTGGCTTAGTGACTAAGTTACGAGTTTTTTGATTTGATTGCTCA
Source organism: Phalaenopsis aphrodite (assembly GCA_003013225.1). Taxonomy (NCBI): domain Eukaryota; kingdom Viridiplantae; phylum Streptophyta; class Magnoliopsida; order Asparagales; family Orchidaceae; genus Phalaenopsis; species Phalaenopsis aphrodite. Next base: position 289,143 of record NEWO01000518.1, on the reverse strand, counting down.
CAATGGGATATTTTCCCAGTATATTGAGTTTTTATCAATGTTTTGAGTAGAATGTGTAATTGGGTCATGAGAGTATGTGTAAGTGAGCTATATAGGTGCTGGACGCATTTTGGGGTTTGTGGGGGTAAGGATTTTGGTTTGACCAAGCCCCGACTGGAGAAGGGAAAATTTATGTTTGGGAGGAGTAAAAGTTGGAAAGTATAACTAATTACTCACAAAAGAATTAGGAGATCAATGGCCATGCTTTACCAAAAAATTGAGCAACCCCCAAGCATTTCCTCACAAAATTTGCATATATAAAAGATAGTTTTTTTTGAATTAAAATAAAAGTACAAAGCAAGGCCATTTATAGGCCTTTTTTAAGTCCAGAAAAGTTTTAAAGTTTGTAAAACCAATAAAATACTATTCCATGGTTTTATAATTTGTCATAATAAAGGGAGAGAATATAAGAAAAAATTATAAAATTTAAAGTCTTCAAAAGTAGGAAAATTTGGCCAAGCTAAATAAGGTTGGTAGGGTGATCTTGAAATAAAATAAAATTTAAAGATCTTCGCCTCATTGATTGGTGATGCTGACCTAATCATCATGAGATTTTAATTTATGCTTCTATATTATTTTAGAGGTATATGCTTGCTTGGAGAGTTTTGGATGATGAATAACCCATAATTTGATGTAGCACCACTTTTTTGTGACAGTATCATTGATCATTGCATTGGTCTGCATCATTTTTTCCACGAATTATTGTAGATGAAAAGGTGTTGCTGTGTTGGTTACATAATTAGGATTATTTCAATATCTCTCCCTCTAGTTGTTTTGCCTATGTTTATCCTACCCAATTTATTGATTATATTATCAAAATTTACTATGGCTAAAGCTTTGATGAGTATATATGCATCTTGAAAGTTTTTTGGAATATAAAATGCTTCTGAAAATTGACACGAGAGTGTAATGACAGGACCCACGATCCTGTCTCCATAGGATTCCGTGATTTGCGGGTTCCGCTGGATCGTAAATGACATGCAATCACGATTCAACAAGGCATTGCCAATTTTTTTATATTTTTATTTTCTTTATTTTAAACAGTATTCCTTTCTTTGCTTCTTTCATTTTTGATAATTTTTTATTTCTCTAGTCTCTAATCAGGTTATTTTCTCTTCGAGGACCTTTATATGTTATATTATGTTTTTGAAATATTCAGCTTGATTTTATGTAATTTGAGTCGTTCTCAGATTTTATATTTTTCAGGTGTTGTAATCTCTTCCTCTCGCAAGTGGTGTATCTGTAACTTGTCCAGGAATATGTGGTGGATCTACCTCGCCAATTTGTCGTTCATGCTGATTCTCAACTGTCATTCATCCACCCCACTCACGTCATTGATCCTTCAACTTTTCTAATACCTTTTGTGCTCTATCACACATTCTAGAAGCCTCAGAATAATATCATTTGATATTAGAGTTAGCTGGAATCTCGGTTGGATGGACGAGATGCTATGCCATCTAAGAGAAACCCTTAATGAGGTGCTCAAAAAATTACCATGGAGGACATGCAATGAGAAATCCTTCTAATTGCAGTGGAGGCTTGTTGATTTTGAAAGGAGACAATATGGAGAAATCACTCACGATAATAATGGTGACCACCGAGATGAAGGAGATATGGAAAACTCTCATCACCAAGAAGTTTCAAGTGACGAAAAGTCAATGCCGCATCGATTTGGTGTTGAGTATATTAGTAGAGATGGTGATTTTGGAGTAAAAGATGAATTTTCTAGATTTTGACGGTCACATAGATCCGAACAAATTGAAACGTTTACATTAGCCATCATCAAGTGGAACAAAAAAGGTGAATTCACCGAGTGACTCCATATAGTGGATCAAACTTTTGAATACAAATGTTTCATCCGACAAAAATGATAAAGCTAGCCATCATCGAGTTAAAGAAGAGTGCATCTCAATAGTGAGAAAAATTGAAATGCTTATGCTAGCGAGAGAGAAAAAAATAAAATCACAACCTCGTCTAAGATAAAAATAGAGACACAGTGTAAGTAATTACATTATAGACATGACGTGCTCTTGAGGCTTCAACATGTACAACAAAAATATTTTTCAATAAAGGAGTACACTACTGAGTTTGAGCATCTTATGTTGAAATGTGGACTGGTGGAGTTCGAGGAGAACATCATAGCATGATATTTGGGGTAATTGAGACTGTCTATTGACAACATAATATAGTTGCAACTTTATGGAACCTTATAAGATGCCCAGATTTTAACCTTGAGGTAGAGAGACAACACCACAACATTAGGTTCACACCACCTTTTATACATGATTCAAGGATTAGATCTGGTAGCGACAACAAACTGACTAGACTATCCAAACCTACCACTCGTGAAGAGAAAACAAAATAGGAGAAAAAGTGGTGTGTCTGATTTTTGAATTTTGCAGCTTGGTTTTATGTAATTTGAGAGTTCTCTGATTTTCTGCTTTCTGGAGTGATGTAGCTTTTTTCTCTCTCAAGTGGTGTGTCTGTAGTCTAGAAGCTAATGGTGAATCCCCCTCGTTGTTTACAGATTCATCGTTCACGCCACTTTTTAGCCGCCATCCATCCTCCCCACTCACTTAATCAATCCTTCAAGTTTTTTAATATCTTTTGTGTTCTATCACACCTGCACTTTGCAAACAACTAGATGTTATGACTAGGGCGTCATGCGATAGATAGGGCTGTAAACAAGCCGAGTTCGGCTCGTTCGAATTTGACTCGTATTCGAAATTGACTTGTGTTCAAAATTGCTCATAAACTATGTTCGTGTTCAACTCGAATAATATATTCCTGTTCGTATTCGACTCGTGTTCGACTCAAAATTGACTCGTTAGAATATAAAATTGTTATAATAATTACTTTTTTAAATAAGAATAAAATAATAATTTTATTTAATTTTTTATTAATAATTTAATTTTAACAACTAAACTTTGATTAACCAAAAAAACTTTCAAGAGCAAATTTCATACAAAGTTTTACATAATAAAAATATTAATAGTGTTCATAACTAATCATAACTAATATTATTTGCGACAGCGGTGTTATTTGTGTTTTCGGCTGCAATAACACCGCAATAACATCATAAATTTTCTCGAATAACTCGACCGCTGAAAACACACCAATAATACGCAGGTTACCTCAAATAACAATACAATAATACCACGATAACACTATAAATTAACTCGAATAACACCCCCGCCAAAATACGCCAATAACACCACAGATTACCTCAAATAACACTGGAATAACACCGCAAAAACACAGCTGCTGCAAATTTGCGATGTTATTGCGCTGTTATTTGAGGTAAGCTGCTGTGTTATTGGAGTGTTTTTTGTGGCGCTGTTATTCGAGCAAAATTTGCGGTATTATTCGTGTGTTGTTTCGGTATTATTTGAGGTAACCAACAGTGTTAATGACATATTTTTGCGGGGGTGTTATTCGAGTTAATTTGTTATGTTGTTGCGGTGTTATTGTGATGTTATTTGAGATAACCCGCGGTGTTATTGGTGGCGGTTTTATTCGAGTAAATTTTATGTGTTATTGCGGTGTTATTGTGATATTATTGCGATGTTATTGTTGCCGAAAACACACAAGTAACACCGCTGCCCCGAATGATATGCTGTTTTTCGAAGCATCAGGCTGGGTCAGGCAAAAAAATTGGGTGGTATGTATGTAAATGCCCAAAATGAAAATATATTTCTTTTGCGATATAATAATTGGGTGGTGTGTATCTAAGTATATTTATATTTATTTCTTTTCGAGCCAATTCGAGCAAAACAAGAGCGGACAAATATTTGTTCTTGTTTGGCTCGTTTATATTTTGAGCTTAAAAATTTGTTTGTGTTCGAATCACTCATTAAGCTTAACGAATGAGCCGAACACGAGGTGCTTAACGAGCTATTTGCGAACAACAAGCCAAGTTGACAGCCCGAGCGATAGATGATTTGCTAGGCTAAGACTAGGATGATTATGTAGTCTTTTTGATGTCTTGATTATTGTTCTTTGGTTGTGCCCTAGCCAAACATTCTTTGTGTGCTGCCTTTGTATGTTTACTAGTATAATTAGGGGTGGTTTTTTGTGCAGAGAGCCTTACCTAAAATTAGATAAAAAAGGGAGGAGTAAGTAATGGTTTAAAAGCTAACCCTTTTTTTAGGTGCTATTAAGCTCCCCTCCCGTCAGACATGGCTCATTGTTCGTTGCATGGATATAACTCGTACTAAATCTTCTGCAGGTCGAGACTTTTTAAACTTTTTAATGTATTTGTTTAGACTCTTTAAGGAGTTTGCATCGAAAATAAGGTACGAGCACGGGTTCCGAGGTTTTGACATACCGAATCAAATGACAAGGACCTAGAGAAGCTTGCTTGTGTCTCATACAAATTTCTTATTGGTGTATAGCTTTAATATTAGACATGTATATGCAGAGCCGTACCTTTTATATATTCATTTGGCTTGATTTAATTTGCGCAGTATGCTTGCCATTTACTCTTTCTTGATTGTGGCTTGTTTGGGCTCATACAAAAATACAATCTAGGCTATTTAATGATCTAAATTATCTTTTGCAAAAATCCTATTAATAAAAAAATCAAGATAAATCAAAATTTAAGATTAAATATCCCAACTTTAAAATGAGCATTATTTTCTGATTTACTTTCTTGTATGACCTTCAAGCCGGTTTTAAAATAGGCTGCATTGTATGAATATCTCCCAAGTCATTCCTAATGGAGCCTCTGCATTTAAATTGAATTGCAAATAACTGCATCATTCTACATGTATTGAGGAGGAGCCCCCGTGCTCCTTAATTGCATAAGATTTCTACCTAAGAGGTTGTCTAATACAACTAGAGTGTCCCCGACCCAGATGGGGGATAAGTCATTTATGGGGCGGTTCCTGTTCTGTAGCTGAACCTCCTTCCTCTTTCATTCTAGCAGTATATTTTTCATTTAATTGATGAATATAAATCTCATTTTCACATTTTCCACCACTTATAGGGTCATACGAAATTAGAGGTTTTTTTTTTCTCTGACCTTAGAGCTACCAGGATTCCCTTGGATGACACAATTAATGGATTGGTAACAAGTGGTTTCTGATTAGGTTGGGTCGACTATCTTCACGACCAGGTAGACTTAGGGTCTCCGTAGCTTGAAATGACAGATCCATGTTATCCAGACCCAACTGCCTCTACTTGTTTAAGGTTTTCTCTCCTTTCCTTTGACACTAACTTTGAGCTATGTCTTTTTTTTTGAAATATCGTTGATGTTGTCTCGTGGGCCCTGTATGACTAGGTGCTGCCGCCAGTAGTGGATACGGTGATTCACCCTCTGCCCTATAGTCTGGTGTAGGCATCGAAAGCATCGAGATTCTGCCGCTTGAGATGATAAAAATCCTTTGGTTTTTCAATTAACTGGATATCATAAATAATGTAAGCAAGACTCTTTATTGATAGTATTTTTGAGCATCCCTAAAGATGTCATTAACCTGATGGATACGTTCCTTTGGGAGTACTCTTGAATCCTTAACAAACATAAAAACTTGGCTCTCTGGTTACATGGGTGACTTATGTAGGGATTCATTTCGCGGATTGTGTTTCAAGATATTTCGATCCGATATCTTTTGGACGTACATCATTGAATTATCACTCGAAGATTATCTTACATAAGCTCTCATTGTTTTTTTTAAAATTTATTTGTATAACTTTTGTCGTATATCATATCTTTTCGATTCTTCTCCTCTCGGATCATTTTTATGATCCGGGAGAAAGATTTAGTTTGAAAAGGGAATCATACGACGGTCAGACAAACTAGCGATTCTGAGTCTTTTTAAAATGAACTAAAATATTTCTTATGTGTAAAAAAATGTTGTACATTAATAGGTATAAAAACAAGTAATTAGGTAAGAAATAAACCTGAAAATTAGTTTTTCTTTATGGAATCTATAATTAGCTATACTGCAAAAATGAAATATTACTGAATTATCATATGGAAAGCTGCCATTTATAAATTCTTTGATTGTTATAGATGCAAAGGTAATGGCCATGGATTCACTGTTATTTTAAAATCTAGTTATGACTCTTTTTAAATTTGAACGAAAGGAAATTTCTTCCTGATCTCATATTGCATTATTCTATTAGATAATATACTTACAATGTTTACCTTAACAATTTATTGTGAGTTGGTTTTATGAATCTGCAAGCCCGCTTAGGGCTCGTTCAGGGCAGCTTATTTGGCGCGACACATTTTGAGAACGCCAAATGAAGCTTTTGGAATCAACGACATAGTTGCTTTTTTTAATAATCTATCTTAAACGCTGGTCGGGGGTTTGACCCAGTGGCCCACGTTTTTTCGCGAACTTAACACTTACCTATCCTCTCGCGCTTACCTCTCACCGCTGCTCTTTCTCTCACTTTTCTTCTACCCTCGTCTCTCTTGATCGCATCTCTCGATTGCTCCTCTCTCGCGCTCTCTCCATTTGCAACAGTTTGTCTTTCTCTTTTCTCTCTTCCCTCCAATCTCTGTTGGCAACGAGTTGCCTCTCTACTGTCCCTCTTCCTTCCAATCTCCGGCTCTCTCTGTTTATCGTGCTCTCCATCCTTCCAACCACTGCCCCGCCCACCAGATTCCTCCCCACCGCCGTCCAGCGTCTCAATACCTTACAACTACTGTCCAGTCCGCCCCAAGCGCCTTCCAACTGCTGTCCAGTCCACAATGCTCATGTTCTGGTGGATATGCTTCCTGCCCTCTCGGATCCATCGCTCTCTTCCTAGAGAGACATTTTTGTGTTTTGTGTTGCTTTCTTTTCGTATTTTTTGCAGCGTTGTCGTTTTCTTTTCCGTTTACATATTTGTATTGTTTATGTTGAGGAGTCGTCATTGTAACCCTATTCAAATTTACTTTCTTATCGTGGTTTGGGCTTTGTTCGGTATCATGGGTATTTTATGGGATGATGATGTTGATGATGATGATATTTGTTATCCTACATGGTGAACTCTGTGCTTGATTATTCACATGATTGGGCGGTACCACTGATACGCTATTACAATGCTTCAATTTATTAATTTTTGGCCATTTGGTGAAGAATTTATTGTAGGAGGAAAAACGGCACCATTAAATATTTTGTAATGTTGTCTTTTCAATATGTTAGAATATGGTTTTAAGCTTCAGCAAAAAATTATTCTTCCGCTAGTTTTTCATCAATTTTAGCTGAAGCCAGTCCTCATACTGCCAACCTTTTTGTTTCATAAAGTTTTGACTGAAACTATGTTTGGAAGCTCCGAAGCTGTTGCTGAAAGTGCAAAACTGTCATATAATTTCAATCTGAACTATTGTTTTGTCAAAAAATTTTGAGTGTTCAACATAATTCAAACATTAACACTAAAATTGCCAAAACTACATAAACTTTCAAACAGAGTTTCACAACATTTTCAGAATAATTAAGGTTTCTTGTTTAAGTTAATTTTTATTTCAAATGGCCTCTTGATTCACTTTTTGTTTATCAAGCCTTGCTCATTTTTCCGCATCTACTTTCTTCTCCCTGTAAATTAACATTTTCTTCTCTTAATTTATTTGTTTCTTGGAGATCCAAAAATTTAGTTTTGTTTTTGTGGCAATTCTATGAAAATTTTCCTTGCAATTATTCTGCTTGTCCAGATAGCCTTGTATTTAGATGTAGTTCTCAACACAAGCGCTTTTGATTCTTCTTGCAGGACCATCTTGATGAATAATTCAAATGTCTCTATGATGGAACATGAGAATAGCGCAATGTCCTCAGAAATTAATCAGGTGGAGACTTCTCCAGATTTGTTAAAGAACACTCCTTCTAACATAGCCAGGTTGGAGGATTTGATTGAACAATGCAAGGGTCGCCAAAAATACCGTGCTCAGACAAGGAGCCCTTCTGATGGTGAAAATGTTCGTTGGTATTTCTGCAAAATTCCTCTTGCTGAGAGACGTGAGTTATCCATATAAATGGGCTACTTTATCTCATGGTTGAAAATGTGCACTATGGGTTAAGTTTCTTAGAGCAAACATAAATATATGAATAATATGATACTCTTGCACATTGTTTATACTTGTACTAGTTATAGTTATCATTTTGCTCTGGTTGCTGCAATTAAATTATTGATGTGCATCATGTTTCCACACTGGTTATAATGCTAATATATTTGTTCTATATTGTCCACGAAATTGTGAAGAATAGGAAGAGCATTCAATTTGGATGATCACAATGAGACTGAATGGCAGATTGTCCCCCCTTCGATATTTTATTCTTATCGAGCTATCACCGCATAAGATAGAAGTAAATTCTAGAACAATCAATCCCACCTTTGGAGTGCGCATCCCTTCTTTGCTTTTGATCATTAAAATAGGTATCTTTGGGTATTTTAGGGAAAGAAAGATCATCAATGGATACTAGTAAATGTCAACGCTCTCTCTTTCCCTTTGAATAATTTAATTCAAGTTAAGCTATGATCTAATTTTAGTTATGCTAGATCTGTTTTATGTTTTTTTTTTATTTGTCATTCAAATATGTTACCACTTCATATGATTATCAATATTTTCCTATTAGAGAGCCTGCGTTTTTAATATTAGATTTAGAATGCTGTGATATTGAATTTTATGCGAAAAAAAGTTAGCTTTTAGTTAAAGCAATTATTTTGGTTGATGTAAAAGTTTGACCATATATAAATTGTTTGATGTATTCTTATAGCACATGGTTATACATAAAAAAAATAATATGAATTGAATTTTCTTTTATCATTCATTATGTTACATTAGAGTCTAAAGGCTTTCATTTGAGTAGAAGAAGAGTTCAGGAAAAACTTGAATTATGGAGATCAATTTTAGAGTATAATGGCTTTTGTTTGAGTAGATCTAAAACTGAATACATGGAAGGTAGTTTTAATAGTAGTAGGTCTAGTGGTGGGGTGTTAATAATGGGTGATCAAGTCATTAAAAGGAGTGAATATTTTAGATATCTTGGGTCTATTGTTCAAAGTGATGGGTTATTTGTAGAATTCAAGTTGGATGGTTGAAGTTGAGGATTGCATCGGGCCTATTGTCTGATAGAAAAGTACCGCCTAAACTTGAAGGAAAGTTTAATAAGATGGTGAGACCCACAGTTCTGTATGGCGCATAACATTGGCCTATAAAACATAATCATGGAATTAAATTAAGTGTTGCTAAGATGAGACTGCTTAGGTGGATGAGTGGCTTTACACTTAGAGAAAAAATGCGAAACAAATATATCCGTAAAATGGTTGATGCGGCTCTAGTGGCAAACAAGATTAGAGAGAGTCACCTTAGTTGATTTGGTCACATTAAAGACTATCTGATGATCCAATTAGGAGAGTATCTGTTTTAGATTCAACTTATGTTAAAAAAATTTGGTCATGTTGTATAATAAATGATCTTAATTTATTAGAATTAAGTGAAAATATGACTCTCGATAGAACTATGAAGAAAAAGGATTCATATAGCCGACCCCACTTAATGGGATTAAGACTTATTGTAGTATTTGTTATATTATATTATAATTGCCTCACAATGCGCTATTGTTGTATTTTAGCATTTTCATTATAGCTTAACGACCTAATTAGTTTAGATTTAATTGTGGAACTACTTCTGGATCAGGCTTCCTCTTTTAAGCTATTTGATTCTTTAAACGCCATATAAAATGGAATAATAGTAACATGAAAATAAGTTCATCACTCAAATAATGATCTTATATTTAACCTTGATTATATGAAATATAATCATCATTCATTTAGCCAAATAACTTGTACATTTGTTTTACTAGTCCAGCTATGATCTTTATTTGTTGACAAAATTCTCTTGCATATTTTTGGCAAAACACCCATTTGCATGAGACGCTCAACCTTTTGACTTGGCTGGTATATTTTGATTGATTATAGCTTGATCAACATTGAATTAAGCTGAAACGGATAAATCGTCCCAATCAGTGAATGTTGCTTTCACAAACAAATTAATGCATAATGAATCCCTTTTTTATCCTCCTTTGAGTCCATCAAATATGTCTCAACATCATGTTTGGCCTCTTGGGTACATGGTTAACCTCTTTTGGTACTCATATTGAGATCTACTTGGTTTTGTTTGGTTGTCCTCTTTGGTCATATTCATGTTCTCATAGACTTGCACAATATGTGGATTGATCTGTGGATGTAAGATCGAGCAGATCATCAAGAAGTATTTCTGTTCACTTCTTTCCTCACCTCTCTTTTCTCCCTCTCAACTTATATGCTGGACCTTCTTTATTGTGTGGTTAGTTGGAAGTAATGATGGATTCTTTTAAGGTAATCCCCATGATGCTATATCAAAATTTGTATTGTCCGCAATCATGTTGGAGGCTTCCAATTTCTAACTTCTCTGCTCAAAGCTGACAACCCCTAATGCATTGGTTTTTGAATCCATAGAAGTTCGTAATTTTTCTCTTTTTCTCACACATGTTACAATGATATCCCATAGTTTGTAATGACTAGATGATCCCAATTGATTTGGAATTGGGGCTGTGAGAGAGTTATGAAACCAATATAAAATTAAGTTTGATGGCTTTATGATGGAGTTATGCAAACCCAGTGCCTTACCAATATGAAATGAAGGGGCATGAGGGAAAGTTTTTTATTATGCAATGAAGCCTATCTAAGCCTTTATTAGTTTAGTTTTAAAAGCCGTGATCCTCTTGGCTTATGGTGTGATGTGCCAATAATTATTTGAAAGTGGATCTACGACATTACTTAATGGTCAGTCATAATTTACACCTATATCTTTAGATCCAATTGTTTATTCATCACCAATTGACAATATACCATGCTTTATCTTCATGATGAAAGAATAATTTCATCATCCAGCGAAATGTGTGTGAGGATAACTGGGCATGGCTATTAAAAATTGAGACTTAGAATGATATAATGTGTTGGTTTGCTTTTGAATTATTGTCTTTTGGTAGAACATATTTGTACAAGTAAACCACTGCTAAAATATCTTATTTGATATTTTATGAGATTTTTCCAATTAGTAGTTTACATTATATATTTGTAGTTGCGCCTATAGTCCATTGGAAGACTTATTCAAAATGTATCTCTACCTTTCTTCTTAACAAAGTAGCAATATTCCCACTCTGTGGTCTTTTTGGTGCACTCATTTTAAAGTTGCATTAGTTTTATTGCAAATCCTAGGTGGGGCTTTCTTGGAATAAATACAAGTGGTGAGAAGAGTGCTATTTATTATGTACCTATTGGTGAGAACTCCCACACTCATGCTTAATTGAGTTGTGGACTGGCATATCATGAGATTTGTGCTATAATTGCATGCTTTCAGACTTCGAAATTAATTTTTCTTTATTGACTCCCTCTCCAAAATTATTCCGTTCGTTGTTTTTAATATTAAATTTTGTAATATTTATGATTTCTTAATTTATAGATGAAGTAAAGTTTGTATATTTAGGTTGAAGATTCAAGTTTGCTTGAAAATTAAGCTGTATTGAGCTTGGATCAAATTCAATAAGCTGATTAATGAGGCAAGCTTATATTGAATGAAAGTTAATTTGAATTGAAACTCGATAAAATCAAGGTAGCTTAAGATCAGATCAAACATTATGCCTGTGTGTATTTATGCATATAGTTAGAATTTAGTAAATGTATATATGCACTAGCATACACATACACTTACACAAAGTTTTAGTTGAAGTTGGGTTCAAGGAGTACATAAATTGTTTGTTAGTCTTAGATTAGGCTTTAATCAAACCCTAGTTGGGTGATATTTTTTTTGGCCTTCGAAGTGGAGGTTTAAAGTTTGAATCTGATGTATGAGCGTGTTTATTTGCTCCAACTCATTTCTGTTGTTTGTCGAATAAATTTTTGATGTTTTCCATATTTTTTTGATCATTCCCCTTCACATAATAGATAATCTTTATGTGTTAACAAAATTCTATCATCCCACCTTGTGGTTCATTGCAGTTATGACTGACATGCAATTAGACTCTCTAGCTGGTCTCCTCAATAAAAAATGATAGAAGCTTTATAATCACGATTCATTCTTCCCAATTTCATGTTCTCTTGCTTTCTTGTAATGGTTAGTGAATAGGTCCTTACTGAATTTTCTTCTATTCAATTTTAAAGTTCAAGACACCTGTTCCAAGAGTCTCCGCTAGTTGAACCGCGTCCAGTAGACGACCTCTTCCGCTCATCCCCTTCGCCAACTCTTTGATTGAGATACAATAATCTAGGTCGCTAAACTTGGAATGGATGGCGGAGCGTAGGTGACAAGCAGTTAGATGGATACAATGCTTTACCCGTAGACGCTGCTCCAACTCTCGCAAGAATTGTATGGGAGTTGTCCTCGGAGGGACTTCCTGAATGACTGTATCGGGGAATTCTACCGTATTCCGTGCAGCTATGGTTGTTGATTCTGCGGAGCCTACCCAAAGGTTCAGGCCGGATTGTACGGGGCCGCTTGGACGAAGAATCGACAAATCAAGTCTGAAATTCTAGCTCGGTTGGGGCATCGACCAGAACACAGGTTGCAGACCTATCGAGATGCTTCCTTACAGAACCCAACATGGGCTCTCACTCAATAGAGTGAGTGGAAAACCTTATAAACGCGAGTAGGGGAATAGAGATCGGTCTGTCTTGTCTTAGATTAGCCCTACTCTATCCATCTTGGCTATCTTGAGCTTCTTCATAAGCTTGGGACTACTTTTCATTTTTTGCTTACTACTAGGGCTTCCAACACTAATTCCTACGTTGAATCAGGTCTCATAGCCCCTGTGACCTTCACAACCTGATTTAGAGCAGAGAAACGGTAAATGGGCGGTTCGTCAGGGCTATACCTCGTCCCAACTGTTTTTCCATAATTGACCTAGGAGGTATGATTCCCACGATTTATCCGATCCATAAGAGAAAGACGTTCAAGAGGTTCCTGTATTGAACTTTAATGGGTGAAGGGCAGAAGGGAGTTCAGATCAATTCCTTTTCATCCTAGTCACTCACTCGTTGATGGTTGCTCTTGGCATCCCTGTTGAACAGTCGCCCTTTCACCCGACACTTCACCTAAGGATCATTCATGAAGATCAGGCGTTGTCAAGCCCTCTACGGGTCTTCATGCTGAAAGTCAAGGAACTCTCGGGACTCAGCATGAAAGATTTTCTATTTGTGCTGTGGGTGTGCGTGCATGCATGTGTATATATGTACATTATATTTGTGTGTGTGTGTGGGTATTTTCCTTTTCAAAATGAAATCTAACAAATTATTGCCGCCTTATATAAAAAATGACGTGGGGGTTATCGTGTAGTAATTGTCTCAATATTTTCAATAGTTTAAGCAAAAGTTATCATCATCATCAAAGAGGAATTATTATTTGTTGGGCGAGTACACATGGTGCTAGATAATTTATATAATGGTACATGTAGCTTATCTATTATTTGATCTCTTAAAATTGTTTCTTCCCCTTTTGTTTCAAGGACAAGATAGTTTTTTATTGTCATTTAAATGGAACATGATCGTGAACAAGTGGATTCAGCTAAGGTACCAATTTTGTTGATATGCTGAAATCACTTAGTAGGACTCAGAATAATGGCATTTTAGCTTTGTGACTGTCTAGCATTTTGACGCTGTTCCTGGATACTTTAGATTCCCCATTATTTAGGATTTTGTTTTACATCTTTTAGGTTTAATTTATGTTGTATTTTATCTCCTTCTATGCATGGTTATGATTAGATTTTACCTACGTTTATATGAGTTAACTTTGACTCCTAAGTTCTATGTAAACCTTTTAATCGTTTTAATTTTTGTGATGAGTGGATGAATGAAGGCTTTACATCTGCTTCTATCACTGACACAACTCTAGAAAGCATCCTTTTTTTTTTTTGGAGGATTCAATGATTCATGTTGTCATGGGGCTGTCCGATTTAATTGTTATTATTCTCAGATCCCTATATGAAAGCTGTATCACCTCTTTTTTACATCGTTGTCCTACATCAAATTGGTACTGGAACTTTGGATGCAATATTTTCTTATGGTGTATTTTTGTTCCAGAAAAGATAAATTGATGATTAAAAAGTTTGACTTTTAATGATTGCTGAAAATTAGGATCAGATTGAAGTTGACATTAACAGATGCAAGTGTCGTGCTTCATAAAATATTTTGAAACCATGAATATTAAAGAATCAAGAGATCAAACTTAAAAAACCAGATGATTTGATGATGAAGACTAAATTTCAGAGGAGGTCCTGTACTAGAATTAGGATTTAAGTAAATAAATTTTTTTTTGAGAAAATGAAGGAAGAAGATTCACTAATGATAATTGAAGAACTTAAAATAGTTTTTTCTGTAGATGAAAGCAAAAGAGTATCTGGGGATGACATTGAGATTGATGCTATTGAATAATTTTTTTCATGAAGAAATTAAATTATCAAGTAGTTGAAATATTGAAATGATTTTAACAATCCGAAAGCAATAATCAAAAGCCACAAACAGATGTCAATCCAAACTAGAT
>NEWO01000518.1:223869-266097 GCA_003013225.1 Phalaenopsis aphrodite | reverse complement strand
TATATATATATATATATATATATATATATATATATATATATATAATATGTATGTGTGTGTCTATCTATATATACATACATATGTATATATATATACATATGTATGTATGAATGTATATGCGCACACAAACACACATTTATGTATGAATGTGTGCATGCATGTATTTATGTATGTCTCTCTGTATATGTATCTATGTATGTTAGTATCTTTATGCATATGTATGTATGTATCTATGTATGTATGTATGTACATATGTACGTACGTATGTATGTGTGTGTGTGTATATATATAGATCTATGTGTGTGAGAGTGCACGTATCGTGTCTGTTGGTAAATCAGTCTTTCTGAAGGTCTTAAGTCACCTCAGGTCACGAATTTGAATCCCTCTTTGTGTAGGGTGTGGTATTCTAATATTTAGCACACGTATGGATGAGCGAGGCTCGTCTAATAGCTTCTGACCATTCTTTTAATACACACACACACACACACACACACACACACACACACACACACATATATTGATCTACATACATATATAGATACAGACACACACACACAAACACATATACATACATATATACATGGATGCATATATACATATATGAATGATCTTGGGACTGCACTACCCACATAAAGCCTTCATCATTTGGTGTATATGTATATACAACTGTATGCATCTCTATATGTATTTTCTATATGTATATGTATCTATATCTGTATGTATCTATATATATGTCAATGTATGCATGTATATATATCTATATATTTACATATACATATATATAGATACAGATACCTACTACATATATATCTATATATATACATATAGATATATGTTGATATATATACATACAAATATAGATACATATAGATATAGACACGTATATATATAGATACATACCTTGATACGCACACTCACACACACAGACGCACAGGCACGCACACACACATATACTGGAGCTAACCCAAACCGCGACGTAAGACACATTTTTTTTTTAAAACTTAAAGAGACGGTTACAACGATGACTCAAAAGAAAGAAATGCACTGCACAAATCAAACATAAAGCAAAACGTTACAAGAAAAACTCAAAATATAAAGACACACAAGCTCGACTAGGAGGGAGTCCGGAGGGATGTTGCTGGCTCAGGGGCTGCGGTGAAGGCCGAAGCGATATCGGGTGAAAGTGACTTAGCACTCGTCGAGGTGTCAAAACACAGCCGGAGGAAGTGGGGGACGTGTTGAAGATGGGATCCAGAGGCGGCGGAAAAGACAGTCGAAGCCAAGGAGCGGAGGAGGAAAGTTTGTAGCGGCTGGAGGCACTAGGGAAAGCCTTGGGATGGCTGGGGCCTGTTGGAAGGGAGACGATAGTGGATCGGATGTTGGAGAAGGGGCTGCAGCCTGCTGTGAGGGAGGCGATAGAGGATCTGGGAGGGTAGCAGGGGCTGTGGATATCGCAGGGAAGCTGCAGGTGGGGATGTTTGATGGCCTGGAGGTGTAGTAGGGGAGGCTGCAACAATCCTGCAGAGAAGCTGCAGGAGAATTGACTGCAAGGTGGAGGAGCAGCATGAAATCCAGAGACTTGCGGTGCTTTTGGATGGGTAGATGGGGCGCGATCTGCAAGGAGGCTGCAGAGGGGTTTGCGGTACCTAGAGGAGTAGTAGGAAGGCAGGGAAGCTGTTGTTGGATCGCTGGAGTGGCTGGAATGGCAGCGAGCTGCAGGACTGTGGGGAGCGGTTGGAATATCAAAGATAAACACCACCTCAGACGGGGCTACAACCGGAGCACATTTTTTGTCATCAGATACAACTCTCGAGAGGGAAAATACTCAAATAAAATTGAGTTCAGATTCAAAAGCAATACCCTTACCCTAGACACAAGAACTCCTAGTTATAAAAGACTTACTAAACTTTAGGAAACATTAAAATAGGAAATGAATAATATCAGATTTCAGAATTTTGGCAAGAATTTCAAGTAGGGAAGGAAGAAAAATCAGATTTCAGATTTAATGCAGCTGTTTTAAAATTAGAAGGAGAGTAAAATCAGATTTTGGTTTTTAGGAAATGTTTAGGGAGACAAGAAAAGAAAAAAAAAAAGAAAAAGGAAAGACAAGGAGAGAAGGAAAAGGAAAGGAAAAGAAGTAGGAGGGGCGGTGGGTCCCCCCTCTAAGGGGATTGGCCGGCCTAGCTTGGCTGGACTTGCGCCCGGTCGGCCCCTCATGAGCCCCACGTCACACACACACACACATACATATATATTTACATACATATATACATATATGTATCTAAATACATACATATGCATATACATACATTCATACACATTAGCGCTTTATTTTGTCATAGTTGGGGTGATGAAATTGCATGAGTTATGATTGGCATACTTCCGCTTCAAAGATTGCTACAACAAATTTGTAAACTCACATTATAATGGTACTATGCTTCAGAAATGGAGATTTGTCTTCCTGTAATAGAAGGATGAGGCTAGAATTGTAGCATCTATATATTTAGAATATGGATGGCCTTTTTCCTCAGTATTTTGGCCTCCAACTAGGGCTGTAAACGAGCCGAGCTTGAGCGAGCTCAGGCTTGGCTCGTGTTCGGCTCATGTTCGAAATCGGCTCGTGAACAGTGTGTTCGTGTTCAACTCGAAATTGACTCGTTAAACTAAAATTGAGAAAAATAGATGTAAAGTGTGAGATTCGAACCTGAATCAAATCTATACAAAAAAAGGCGCTGATCACATTGCCACATGAGGTGTTATGATTTAAACTTAGACATAAATATATATAATATATTATTATAAAAATAATATATGTAATATATTGTTATATAAAAAACTATATAATTTTTTTTTTGAGCTGAAGACGAGCGAACAAAATGTTGTTAGTGTTCGGCTTGCTTATATTTCGAGCTTAAAAATTTGTTCGTGTTCGGCTCGATAGGCTTAACGAACGAGCCGAACATGAGCTGCTTAACGAGCCGAACACGAGTTGTTCACGAACAACGAGCCAAATTGACAGCCCTACTTCCAACATGCAGTAATCACAACAATTCATTCCAGAAAAGGTCATTATTGCTTCTTTATTCGAGTGATTCATTTAATTTATGCTATCAACAAATTAAACCAATTTTATGAAGTAGAAAACTTCCTTATAATCAAATCAAATAAACCTAAAAAATATTGACAAGGCTATTAGAATTTTTTATAACTTCGATATGTATGTAAAGTTTTTTGTGATCATTTCTTGCTAATGGAAACATTATCAGATAGCACTACGTATAAGTAGTCAATCAGCTATGATAATGTAGTTAATGACACAATACTTTTGATAGACATTGATTATGCGTATATTTTGAAGATGTTAATGATTACATTCATGATAGAGATGCATCATAGATGAAAGATCAAGTGATTGAGGTGCTAAGTATTTGAATTTAAACATCACTTTTTATTTTTTTTATCTTTCAATTTAAAGCTTTTCTTATAAGTATTTTCAAAATGGCATTTGGGATATGCACTATGTGCCATTATTCTATGTGGACCTTTGAGATATGGTGCGCTATTCGCCATTGTGAAATATTTATAGAATTTGTTAGTTTCCTTCTCTTGGATCCTTTTGTATAATCTAAGAGATATTGAGCGGATGAAATTGTGTTGTCACAGGATTCGTTTACTGACTTTTTTTAATCTTTCTATCTCTCTTTTCACTGTTTGTTGCCTTATCTTTCTCTATATTCTCTAGGTAGATTTATTTAGGCGGCACAGTTTCCCAGTATATTGGAATGGGGAAAATCGTCGAGTTTTGAGAGGCCATTGGTTTGCTCGAAAAGGGGGTTTAGATTGGTTTCCTGTACGCGAAGACCTTGCAGAGCAGCTGGAGTTTGCTTATCGGTGTCAGGTAGGCGGAAACCTTTTCTTCATGTTGTCTCATGGGCAAAAAAATGTTCGTAATTTAGATCTTGATTATTTGATTTCTCTTCAGCACTCTTTATTGTTTTGTTCCTCTTTACTTTTGCATGCAAAGAAAGTTCAAATTTGCATAGGAAGCATTTCATAACACTTTAGCGCATGCATTTTATTTGAATCTGCTTAAACTTTCTGCTTCAATATTGCTAATCTCGTTGCATTAAAACTATCTGTTTATGACTATAATGAAATGATACAGTGGGAACGAAGCCTTGAGAGAGTCTGGTTTGGATTAGTGTGGGGGGGCTTGGGTTGAAGAAGAATTTATGAGACAGTTAATATTTCTTTTTAGTACTTCAACAGCTTTTTTATTGAGCATTCAATATTTTATTTTCTACTTGTAGATGCTTGGTTCAGAATAACTGTTAGCTGTTGAATTCGTTTCAATAGAATGCTATCAAGTTCCTAGAGCCTGATTATTTTCTTGTTCATTCACTATTCAGCTCGTTCATTATGATTAAGTGTGAGATGGATGGATTTTAGTTAGGGTGCTAAATTCGACTGTTTATTTGGAATTTCTTTTTTGAACTCGCCTTCATAAAGGTTAGAAATGAGTTCTATCTATGAGGGCTAGTCATTTTTAGTTTTGCTTTTTATATATAATACATGAATCTTATGTAGTCAATGGGGGAATGATTATAAATTTTCTTTTACTCATGTTAATAATAAAATAATAATAAGATATGGGAGGATGGGTAAATTAGAACTTCAGCCCAATCAGTACAAAAAGCTGTGTTGGCATGAACTGAATTCAACTAAATAAATAAATATCTCTGAAATTTATTTCAGTAAAGCTCTTTTTTGGAACACAATTCTAACCATTTTTAAGTTTTTGCTTCCTCACGCACAATTCGATGTGGTTATCTTTGACCAAATGATAATTGATCTTAGATGGCTTCTCAGTGCATGGAAAGTGTACCGATCTTTCCTGTTGTTTTTGGTTAGCCTTAAGAAGATGGTTATGGAGTGCCATTTTGGTAGGAATTAGAGATATTTTCCTGAACAATCTATTTGTCCAAATTTGTACCATCATATTATATCTTCCTATCATCTTGCTTTATATAAACTAATTGTCTTCAAAGAAAATTGATGAATAATTTTAATGAGTACTAGGTTTCGTTTTATTATTTGTTACTGAAGCGGTAGAGTTATAGTGAACAATAGCCGATCATCATGTTAATCACTAGGCTTAATCTAACTATTTGTGTTGGTTTATTGGTGCTTCACCTTTTATTCCTCTTAAAATTGTGCTATGCATTAATTCGATTTTGCCCATTTTTTTCTTTCTAATTACAAAAAGCTTTTGAAGTTATCAAAGTTTTCTAACTGCTGATTTTAGCTACGCTATATAAAACGATTTTTCTTTAAAAATTCTTCTTTGAAGATTATTAGCTTTTAGGCAGCGTCTCTTGAACGTTCCCTACTAAAAACATGGCTATATTCTGTTTTAAAATACTACGTTGATTCAGATTACTTGTATTATAACATCGTTATTTCATGTATAAAGGCTTTCAGTAGACTAAAGGTTTATTCCACGACTCTATTTATCATAGATGCTGTTGATTATTGATACATCTTTAGCATAAATCTGTTCAAAAATTATGCGGTTGTTTTTCTCTTGTTTATCTATATACGATGGGTATTAAAACTCCAGTCTAATTTATGCTTATTCATTCATTTAGGTTTGGCATAGGCGGACATTTCAGCCTTCAGGCCAATTTGCGGCCCGTGTTGATTTGCAAGGAGTGACACAGGTATTATTTTTAATTATGAGTCTAAATAAGATTTTATTGAACTGACTAACCTCAGTCTTTAATCAGGGCTTGCATGCTCTTTTCACTGGGGAGGATGATACATGGGAGGCTTGGTTGAACTTTGAAGCCTCTGGGTTTAGTCTAGGACAAGGGAGTGGAATTAAATTGAGACGTGGTTTTCAATCATCTGGTTCTCTAAAACCAACTCAAGTTAGTTTTTCTGAGAAATTTTTAGCTAATTATGTTGGAAACACACTGCGTGTAATGAATATTTCGAACAATTGTAGCTATTAACACTAGCTAGTTTATTTTTTAGTTTTGATTTTATATGTTAGACTAATCAGTCATATTTTGTGAAAAAAGAATGATTAATTAATTTGATTCAAAAGTACTATATACATGACCAAAGATGCTTTATGGTCGTCAATATTTCTTAATATTGGATTTCTTAATATTGGATTTAATTTGAGGTTTTGATCAAAGAAGACTGTTCTTACCCAACAAATTTGAAGCCTTATGCATAAAATTGCTTTGGCCGGTGATGAAGCAACTAACTCTGGAAAAGTTCTAAGTCGAATGTAGTGGTAGAAGGTTAGTTATTTATTAGATGATTAATGTGTACGATCCAATTGGTTTGTTTGATTTAAGTTGTGGAAATAGTAGGAAGAATTATTGAGCGAGATTGTGTTAGATATTTCAATCAATCTAAATGCTATATTAGTACTATTTCTTGCATGTTCAGTATTGGAACCGGAACATACTTGGACATTTTTGCTTTGGGTGTCACGACACACCCGGGACTTGAAATTAACCAACGTTGGAATAGACAATTGGATGATGAAATTATTTTTTTTTATCACTAATAGTTTACAATCTGAATAAATTGAAAGAGCCACTAAAGAAAAATAATTTATTTGACCAAATAGAAGTTTATATATTTTTTTCTATCACTGACAGTTATTTCAATCTTAATTCCAACAACTTTTTTTTTATCTTTTAATTTCTTTTAATTTTTGAGATTCTTAATTTGCTTTTTTTAAATTAAGTAAGATTATATTTAATTACATAATTATACTAATTTTGGTAATCAAAATTATGATTTTAAATAAATAATACTACTATAGGTTTTTTAAAATTAATTTAACGCATTTTTTTGATATAAGTAATGATTTTATACTAATATTGGAATCATATTAATTAATGCAGATCTCCTAGTGAAATTTTTATTTGCCAGCACGTGTCATTTTTTATCGCATCTTGTGCGCCTCAATTTTGTTTTTGTTTACCATTTGAACTCCTTGTTTACACATTTCAATTTTATGTTCATTGTATCAAGCACAGGTGCATTTTTTTGCGACTATTTCTTCTATAGCAGACTACTCAACATGCCTCCATTTGGGTAATCTTAATGCTTTAGATATGTCAGCATGAGAAAAGGTTGATGGTTTTGTGATTTTGATTTTTGAGATGATGTATTCATTGTCCATCTCTTTTGTTGTATTTGATCAAGTCGGATTACGGAATGTAGAAATAGGTCAACATTGGATTACTGATTAATTGTTGAGCTTTGTAATATTGAACAAATGCCATTACCATTCATCATGCATCCACTAGTAAGAAAATTTTAGCCATAATATATAAATCATATATTAATTATTCTGATTGCAAAGACAATTAGCAAACTTGTTGGTGATTTAATATTGTAATTGTTATTATGATTTTTTTAAAATTGGCATGCATATACATTATTCGGAATTGGAGGAAAGCTACCAAGAAGTGGTGCTTCTGTTTCAATTCTAGAAATGTATCTGTAAGCGAAGACAATTATTAAATGATTTAAATCACTCTGAACTTATAATATAACACGTTAACTGAAGTATGCTTGATTTCTCTAGACCACGTTAATTTAAATACATTTGGTTTTTTCTCCTCTAGAGGAGGTTAATTTCCTTTTTATTTTGAGTTTTCCACCAATTTATTGGCTAATGACATCCATATAATTTATTTGTAGGATGAGCGGCGTCAACGAAAGGAGGAAGAAATGGACGACTACTGCTCTCAAGTAAGTTTTCCATGACCCTTTTTTAATCAAAAAGGTGTATTTATATTTTTTTATAACTAGAATTACAAATCCGAAATAGGAACCCATCTTTTAGCGACCTTCCTCAGGAAAACACAAGAAGAGGAGTATATTGTTAATCCTTGGAGAAGGATTGATAAGAATCATTTAGAGAAGATAATATTGAATTTTATTTTCGGTAGTGTAGCATGCAAATCAACATGGTAGATAGCATTCCTATAAATGTGCTAGAAGATAAAGGTTGGTGGAGACACAAATGTTGATAAGTTGTTTGAACCTGAAATTTAGGCGGTAGGGTATTTCTCCACCTAAGTCAACCAAGGGCTTTAAAAATAGAGTTTGTTTTTGATACGCTCCAGACTCACGGTCTAGACTCGAAATCAGCAAGCAACAACAACGAAATGACAATAAATAGATGTAAACAAATCAAATAAGGGCTGCTTTTACAAAAAATAAATGCAAACAAGCAAGATACAATAATGATCTACTTTTCTAGAGGTAGATCGACTCTCTCACAACCCTAGACGTCGCTAGGAA
The DNA here is from genome assembly GCA_003013225.1 of Phalaenopsis aphrodite. NCBI lineage: Eukaryota > Viridiplantae > Streptophyta > Magnoliopsida > Asparagales > Orchidaceae > Phalaenopsis > Phalaenopsis aphrodite. Next base: position 257,760 of record NEWO01000518.1, on the reverse strand, counting down.
CACCACCAAAAGAAGAAAACACAACAACCAACAAAAACATGTATAATCTAAACAAACCCTATGTTCCTTTTTTTAATAGAATCCTCCCACAACATTTGAAAAATTTCCTTTTCCACTTTCTCTCCGAATTTGTTTTAATTTCTCTTCCTTAAGTATGTATTTAAGCCTCTCGTGGACTGATCCACTCCTACCCTCGTTCTGGTCACTACATGTCCTAGGTACTCCCCCTGTAACTGTGCAAAAGAACATTTTTTCAAGTTGACATACAACTGGTGCTCCCTCAACGTTTTCTAGACTGTCCTTAGGTGCCTCACAAGCTCTGTCTCTGTACGATTGTAGATCAAAATGTCATCAAAGAAGACAATGACAAATTTCCAGAGGTAAGATTCAAAAACCCTATTCACGAGCGACTAATATATCGTCGGGGCATTGGTGAGTCCAAACGGCATCACTAAGAACTCATAACGCAATTTATGTTTCCTGAGCATTATCTTGAACACATCCGTTTGATTTATTTTTATTTGGTGCTATCCCGACTTAAGATTAATTTTTGAAAAAATGACAGCCCCATAAAGCTCATTCAGTAACTCATCAATTATAAGAATATGAAACTTGTCCAACATCGTCTTCTTGTTGAATGCCGGTTAGTCCATGCATAATCTCCAACTACCATCTTTTTTTCACAAACAGGACGAGACTAGAAAAATGACACACTAGGTTTGATAATCCTGACCTCGAGCATCTCTCTTGTTACTTTCTCTATCTCATTCTTTTGAATTTAGGGATAACTGTATGGTTTGACGGTGATGGGTGAAATACCCTCGTTCAAGGTAATAAAGTGCTCGCGCTTAGCTATTAGAAGACATCCGTAAACTGCTGTATGAGCTACTAGAACTCTTCAGAAAACTCTGGCAACTCTAAATTTCAAATCTGCTCAATGCTCTGCAACTCTACCAAGTAGCCCAATCCCGCTCACCGTATCGACTTGACTATGGTTTTGCATAAACTAGCATATCCTCTCAGCATCACCTTTCCACCCTCCACTTGGAACTCCATCGCCAGATACTTCAAATCCATCTTTATCTCCCCCAACGTTCACAACCAATTCATCCCCAAAATCACATCTGTGCTACCCAAATCTAAGGGAAGGAAATCCTCATCCATCTATAAGCCATGTAATGTTAGAACCAACACTTTGCAAATTCCTTGACTTTTTTCCACTCTTTCTTTCCCCATCATGGCGCCGAAGCTCCTTTTAGTCACCAGCTCCTACCCGCGCTTCTCTACGACTTGATTTGAGATAAAGTTATACATGAGCCCGCTATCCACCAACACCACATTTGGTTGTTCTCCAATCCACCCACTAATCTTCATGGTGTGATTTGGAGTAAATCTCACTACCGAATTGAGGGATCCAAATACAGATGCTCCTCCTCCACTACCTCCTCCCCTAATTCCTTACTCTTTGTATCCTCCTCGTAAACTAAAAGAATCTGAATGGTGCGCTCATCGCAGCGGTTTCTTGGGGCATTTCTCTCGTCACAGCTGTATCACAATCCTTTTGTTCTTTTATCCGACACTTCTGCATATGAAATGTGCTTGAAATTACTTCTGTGAAGGGTTTTGTATTCTTCCCTTTCGATGTCTCTTTCTGAAATGACACTGGCATGGTTCTTAGTATCGTGGTTGTTAAGGTGCTCTTGTAGAATCATCCGATGTTGCCGCCTTTGCTAGTCTTCTTCACTTTTTTCTTATTCTCCATCTTCTACGTGACTCCATGATTTTCCTCAATCCACACAGTCTCAAAGGTTGGATGACTGCTCAAATGTCAGGCTTTAGACCTTTTAAGAAGTTCCCTTCCTGTCCTGTTGAAAAAATAATTTATATATCATTCATATTTTTTCATATTTTTCGACAATGTTAATTTGTAAGATTTTTTTTTTGTTCTTTAAATTATCTCAAATGGCATGTGTATGGGATTTAGCTTCCCTTCTTGACTTAATCTTGATATTTCTTTGTTGTTCTTACGTTAAAAATACAGATTCATAAACTTTAAACTTAACCATTTTTTTGACGATCCTGAACTATCTATCTCTATTTAATCTTATTTTCTCTATTATTTATGGGCTAGTTTTGATGGAGTTCTACATTTCTTTCCTTATAATCTTCATAGACTGCTATTTTAATACTGGATTGGTAACTACTAGTTTAAAAAAATTCTATCAATAGAATATGATTCTCCCAGCAACCTCCAAAATAACAATTACATAACCTTAGTTGATCATTACACCATAATAGCTTTTTTTTATTGATCATCTGCCAGTATATGGATGATGCAATAAAATATAACTTAATGCGAATACTTCCATGAATATCCATTTCGATCTAGATGTGGATGTCATCTGTATTCGATACAATTAACTCAGAATTTTTAGGTAGCTTGATAATTCTCTTTGCAGACTCTTCAACTAATTTCTTCGCTGAATTAGTATGAAAAATAGGTAGAAAGTGCACTATTTTTGTTTATATATCAGCTACAACCCGAATAAAATCATGTTTTTGGCCTTGATCAGAGAAATTCTATATTGAAGTTCATGACTATGTTTTTGCACTTTCACTTTGGTATTTCCAATGATTGTAGTATTTCCATGGGCTTTTGATGTTCTATATTTGCTCCTTCATAAGATTCAAATTTTATCACATATTTAACTACATCTTTCTTCATCACAGGTCAAACAATAATGCCTTTAAATCCTTATACTTTTTTGCTTTTTCTAGGAGAATCAACAACATTAGTAATGAGCTTCATAAGGATCTTCTGAACCACCTTGGTATCTTTTAGAATCTAAATATGTAATTACGTCCATTCAGATCATGTCATCCATACTGACATTCTTTCTTTTGCCTCCTTGAATGTGATTAATTAAAAGGGTCATTTGGGATCACTTTTATTTTTTATTTTTTTATTATTTTTTTGTTTTTACATAAAATGAAACATGTTTAGTTATTTTTAAAGTCACTGAAAATATTTTTTAGATATTTTGAATGTTTTTATAAATAAAATAATTTGTTTTTGAAAGTAAAAAATAAAAGCATGCAAAAATGTATTAGACGAACATGCTTTTAAAATAATAGCAAAAACGAAAACCAAAAATAAAAATTAAAAGTGATCCCAAATAAGCCCCGAGCTTCTAATACTCATCATTAGCCTTTTGTGCGTCTCTGATTGTTTTCTCTTAAGGTGTATAATCAACTTATGTAAACTATTTGTGATCTAATTATTCTTTAATTTGATCTTCTACTGTAAGGGTTCTACATCTCTTATTAACTATGCTTCTCGAGCTAGCATCCTATTCTACTTCATACATCAACTATCATCACAATTACCTTTTCAGGATAGTATTGCATATTGAGATTGAATATAGCAAATTTGTGGTTGTTGTTTTTGAGCTATATTAATTTTTAGTTCCCATGAGATCACATTTTGAGCATTAGTCTTGTTTTGATTACTTATAAATTGGAAATGTATTCATCAATATAAAAATGCTTTTGTCTTTTGCAAAAATATACTCATTTTTTTGGGATTTGTCATGCCTTTTGATGGATTGCAAACTAGTCATGCTAAAGTAAAAAATATTCGATTGGCCTCAATCATTTTTTTTAATATTAAATGTTTTTATTTATAGAAGATTTATTGAGAATTTTATCCTAAATATAGCTCTTATCACTAATTTCTTGAAAAGGTAAAAAGAATTGGATTTTATTCAAATTAAAATTTTCATGACTTGATCAACTGTTCTTTGATTTGTTGGTTTTCTTAAAAAGTTTTTGAAGTCATATGTGATGCTTTTGGGGGGTCTTGGTGTAGTGTAGTTCATAGCGACTAGTGAAACATTAAATGTGGTTAAAAACATTACTCCATTTATGATACTATTATTTAATTTTTGAAACGTTGGGGACTTGGCTTGCTATACATTAATTTATTCATGGTTTTGTTTATCAAGCATAGAAATTTTTTAATGCTTAATCAAAATTAAGTAATAGGCATGTTAAGTGGATGTTATTGTTTGTCCTAAAGCATAAACATGGGTAGAAAGTAAACCTATTAAAGCATTATCTCAAGTTAATAGACTTATTCTTTTAGTATCAAAATTTTTGAATTTTCTAAAATTATGATAATTATTTTTACTTTATTTTAACTAGTATTTTACATAACTACTTTGACAAGTTTCTTTCTATCAATGGTCTTTTATTTATTATTTTTGAATATCTTTATTGAATAAAACAAATTTCCATAGCTATATCCTTATTGAGGGAGTTATTGGTTTTTGAGTTTTAATTTGGTGATAGAGCTGGTCATTTTGGTGAGGATAAAACATTTAATTTGATGAGGAATTGATCTTAGCCTTTACTAAAATTGAATTTTGAAAGAATTATTTCATCCACCTCAAAAATGTAATAGGGCTGTTCATTTTTTATGCCAAGCATGCCCTTAGTGGACTTTTGTTTTGATGCATGTAGATGATGATAGTGAACTCTCTTTCATACTTCTAAAGGATAGATCACATTTTTATGTAGCATAGATGCATACATGCATATTTTTGTACCTTTTTGATTTAGTAATGCAAATGAAATATTTCAAGGAAGAGTTATTTCACACTATTTTATCTTCAAAATGACAATAATTAAACAACATTCTAGTAAATAAACTGCATTGCCTGTCCCTTATAGGCTTTGGGAATGCTTATCCAGGAATTTCATCTTAACCTTGCCCAAGACTCTTGAGGCCTTGATAGTATTTTTGTAGTGATTGGCAATTTTCTTGAGATGATTAAATTACTCCCTTGCTTGAAAACTAATGCTTCACATGTTATTGAGTTCTCTTTCAAGGAAAATTGCTAGAGTGCTTGACCATTTTGTATTATGTTTTATATACCTATTACTTTCTCTTATTTTATTGGAAAATATTGTGGAATTTTAATACGCACTTAAAATTTTCACCAGCCTTTTAATCTCAAATAGATGACTGAAAAAAAATTGTAGAGAAATCTTTGGCGATCTTTTATGTTGTTTAGTTTGTAAAATATTGAAATTTGGGATTTACACTTTTCTACATCCAAATTTGGGATGTACAGCAATACTTTCTCTAAAACAACAAATATAAAACTTTTGAGATTTTTTGTAGTTAATATACTCAATAGGTCTATTTATCTCATTGATGCTCTATATCGATTATTTGCAGATGAGAAATTTCAACTTCCAAATTCTATGGCGTGTATTTTACTGATAGATTTATATCCTTTTATCTTTCCTCAGGTTCCAGTTGGTCATCTAGTATTTATGGTTCATGGTATTGGACAAAGGCTGGAGAAGGCTAATTTGGTTGATGATGTTGGTGATTTTCGTAGGATAACTGCTAGTCTTGCTGAAAGGCACTTAACTGCACACCAGCGAGGCACTCAGCGAGTTCTCTTAATTCCTTGTCAGGTAATGCCATGCTTATCCTTCCGATTCAATAATTTAACAGTATCCTTGCAGTTTGTATGTAATGCACTGTTTTAAATTATAAAACTGAGAAAGAGTTATGACTGAGGAATTCAAAGAAAGTATAGTATTTAGTTTAAAATGAAAATTTTGTATTTTATTTAATTTTATTTATAGTCTTGCTTTCTGCTATTTAGATCAGTATATGCATTGTTTGAATCATCTAACTTCTATTTTTATTTGTAGTCTTCTTTGTAGTTTCTTCTTGACTAAAATTGTTCTCAATACTTCATTATGAGGTTTCCATGGAATTTTGTTATCATATACTCAGTACTTATTCTAGCTTGCACTTGAACAATAGAACTTGCCTGTCCTGTATTCCACCCTTACTTTTACATTTGTTAGTCAAATATATTTTTTTTATACATTAACATTTGTTAGTCAAATATATATTTTTTTATACATTCTTTTGTTTTTTAAAAAAGATATGTAGGAATTGGATAAATTACGTTCTGGATCCTTGGGGAATAGTTGGCATTAGTGTCCATTAATGATGAAGAATGGTTATAAGGCCGTGAAAGTGAATAACTTGGGGCAGTGTTTATTTATATTGAATGTAATCTAGGGTAGCTTTTTTTCTTTGAAGTTTCACTGTAAATATCTTCCATGAGATTTGAACATGAATTTAATCTTTTCCTTTTTTTTTATTTGATTGAATGTTGCAGACATTTTTTTTATGACAAAAACGTTGAGCGAATTTATGTAGGCTTTAGAGTGCTTCATTATACCTGATTTTGAACATTTAAGATTTTTTATGCCACAAATTCTTAATTAAAGTGATATTCTTCTAGACTGAGCATATAATAACATCTTTGATACAGAGATTTCTGCTTTAATGGATACGTTCATCGTTACATTCAAATTAGAACTCCTAGAAGTCTTTTTTTTTGCAGTTAATGATTATTTTGGTTTATATAAAAGAAGTCCAAGGTAGAGACATCAGCTTGCTGTCAATTGATAGGAGAAGCATTTTAGTACAAAATTTTTAGAGTTAAGAAGATATCTATAACTGTGCTGACTGTAGGGTCTGTAGAGTGTTGAGCTTATGAGCCATACAATGAAACTGGATAGTGATCTTGCATTAACGGCCTTTTTTAAAATTGTGTGCCTAAAAGGATTTCATCCTTTCTTTATAACGTAAGTTTATATTTCAAACTCTGATCTAGGATCATTTTTTTTTCCAATAATTTAATTTGATTTAATGAATATTATTTTAGCAAACGAATTTAGTAGATAAAGTTCTTAAACTAAAATTAATTAATTTCATCCAAGCACAAATCAAAGATTATTTATTTATTTTTTAAAGTAGATTTCTTCCGCAATGACATGACTGAAGGTATTTTCCTTACAATGGACTAATGGTGGCAAGCAAAATATTGTGTGATATGGCAATTGGAGTACTTTACTACATAGTCTGGAATGTATTATTATTTTTGTAAATACAAGTTGGTACTTAATTTGGTAAGTATTTTGTACGTGGTTATCTCTTTTGTAGTTTGGAATTCCCACTTGTTAACTGATTTTCAGACGGTTTTTTTGCCCATAGTCAAGTTTAATGAGATTCAGTTAAGGGGCCTTTGTAGTTTATATGCTTTGGGGTTATGATTTTTTTGCCTAATGCTAGCTTCCAGTCTTAATTTGAGTTTCTTTGATTTGATGTGTTGAGTTCTGGTTGCCTTTTCATTATGCATATTCTATTAACTTTTTTTTCTTTCTTTTGTAGTGGCGAAAAGGATTGAAACTCAGCGGTGAAAGTGCTGTTGATAAAATTACATTGGATGGTGTTCGGAGTCTTCGTGTTACACTAAGTGCAACAGCTCATGATGTTTTATATTATATGAGCCCTATATACTGCCAATATATCATAGATTCGGTGTGCAATTTTTCCTAGGCATTTCTTTTGTGTCATCTATTTCTAAATCACTTGTAGGTTCTCTTCAAAATATGCGCATGATATATGCCCGTGAAAGTCATGAAAGGTTATATTAATTTCTGGTGAAATGTAACTCCTTTCATTGCTTGCAAAGAAGAGCAGAAATAATAGCGGCTTTTTAATAGCACTCTTAAATGGGAAGGAAAGAAACAATGGATTTCACTTATATGTTGCGGAATAACTGAATTTTTATCAAAAATTTAGTGGGAAAGTTCATCAAGATCTATCTGAGATATTATGGAAACTAAAGGATCTACAAGCTAATCTTGAACTTTATGGACTTAATAGTATGGCGATGAAAATTTTATAGACCCGAAAGTTATTTACCCTTTTACCTTATGATTGTTTAATTTCTGACATGGATCATGGTGATGGGTGTTTTTGGAGAAAATATTTAATTTGACAAGGACATCCTAGCTTTTTTAGTGACTTGTATATTAAAAGCTTTAGAATTTTTTAAATATGCATATTTTTTATATTCAAAATGACATTTTTGGGAGCACGTTATTGGAAGGACAATAGAAATTGAACCTTTTTATTTTTAAAGTTGACTATAAGTGTTGAAGAACCACACAATTGGTTTTCATCTTTTCTGAGTTGATTATTTAGGAGTCCACTATCGTTTTCGGAATTGGTTTGAGCAATTTTTTTAATTATTTATTTATTATTTATTTTTACATAAAAGATCACAAGCACAACCTATTTATTAGATCGGGATTTCAAAATAGTTCAGTTCTTGTTAAATATTCTGAGAACTACAATTGCTTGAAATAAATAATGCTTTTCTTGTTCCTTTATCTGGTAATGCATTATTGTTCGGAAGAAAATTTTGTTCGAGTCCTCAAAAACTATTATTTTGCAATGGAATATGAATGCTAAATGCTATTGAAATATATTAGAATTTTGATCTCTGTCATATTCATTATTTATGGAGTGTCGCGTGGTTATACCTGTGGCCAACCAACCATGTCGCAGTTGAGCTCATTCGACGTAAGGCAATCATGTACTTTGCGCTTGTTCAGGTGGACCTGCTTCTAGTGGGACGTGTGCCATTTGATGCACAATCTCTATGTAACCCTAGAGCTTCATCTTGCGCTTGTTACTGTGGCCAAGGCTCTCTTTCCCTCTCTCGTGGCACATTTTAGTTCTAGTTTTTCAATGTGCACCTACTTTGACGTTGATACCTATTGGCTTGGGCTTCTCATTTGCTTTTGTTCCATCAAGAACCTAAGGCTTGTGGTTATTTTTTTTTTTTGGGCATGTTAGTCTCTCGTATTTGTTGTCATGCTCATTCTTTTCCTTCATTCGTTGACTACTCCCAAGTTTTTTGGGCATGTTAGTCTGTCACATTTGTTGTCATGCTCATTCTCTTCCATTATTCTTTGACTACTCCCAAGGTTTTTGTTCACTTTTCACCGCTCACTTCTCGCGGCAACCCCCCACTCCCCCCTCTCCTAGTGGTAACAACGCCTTCACTGCACATACTCAATACTCCTTACTAATGTTATTTGTAGTTTAAATGTTGCTGACTTTCACCCTTCACTCTTTGACAAAAAAACCTTTGTTTCATCAAAGAAAGCTCGCTCATCTCTTCATCAATGAAGAGATATTTGTGTTTTTTAGGTTTCTTGATTGCTCACTTATTGAGAATTTTTTTTTTCAACCCAATGTGCAGGTATTCTTAAATTCATCTCTGATTTATAATGGACGAGTGACTTCTTCATTAGGCTTTTCAAATAACTTTTCCATCATAGTACATTCTTTAGAAGCAGAGTTCACATTAGGTACATGACCTTCCACTAGAAGCTCATATTCAACCTCCTATCTAATTTGTGGAAGATCCTCCACATAATTTCATATTTATTCTCAAATTTTTGAACCGGTTCAATATGTCTTCTGAAGATAATGGCTGATGTTCTTGCTCATCTTTGCTCGTGATGCTGATCACTTTATCATCTACTAATATTATTGTTGAAAATAATCCTCAATTTCTTGAAATGCCTTAGCTCCATCTTAGTTGTGACCGCAACAACAATAGTATATCTCAACAGCTATCTTATTTAGGTTAATGCATTTAGATTGTCGTTTGTATGGTTTATAACATATTTCATATTCTTTATTCCAAACAGGGCAAGAATCAAAAGGAAATATATCGACACTCACCGTTATTCACCAATCTTTAAGCATTTTTTATCTGCTTGTTATCTTTCATCGCTATCTTTTTTTTCCCCTTTTTTTTGACTAGTCTTAGAAATTGCTCTTTTGTAAATTATTATACGATTAATATATTTTCTTTGAAATGTAAAAGTACACTATAATGCTCATTAAACAATTTAAAATATTTATTTTATTCTTCATAAGCCTAAAACTTAAAACTTCACATTTACATACATAGTACTTTAGTGCTTTAAACCTATGCATAAAAAGGTGTATTTTACTTTAAACAAGTGGCAATAGTGCTATTTTTTATGTCATTTTAAAGATTTGAGTGCTATATATGAAATTTTAGGTGTGAGATATGTAAATACATAAGAATTGTGTTTTACATAAGTAAATGCTTCTAAATTTTAATATGATATTCTTAGTTGGCATTGATGGATCCTAATATCATGTTTTTGGGTTTTTTTTTTTTCCTTAAAATGATTGTATCTTTTCCATTCAGCCATCTTGCTTTTTTATTTTTTAGTTTAGAATGGTAATAAAGAAATGCCATTTTTAATACTTCTAATAAATTTTAAAAAATTATTACCATAGAACATATCGTGGGATTTGTCATGCTTTTTACTCTTTTGATATAAGTTTTCATAAGGCTTTAATATTTCTTACTTTCAATAATGTGCTCTTTAATAGCTTGATATAACTACTTTCATAACGATATATTAGTGAGTTTTTTCAGGATAAGTTATTACTCCTTTGGTTGACATTTAATATTTCTTTTGCAGGTGTCCAATCAGTTAAATAAATTGTACGCTAAGTTTATGAAGAGAAATCCACACTACAATGGGAAGGTTGGACTGTTTTTTGTAATTTGGCCTTTTTTTATGCCGAAAAATTCACTTTTTATTGCTATATTTGTGCAATTCTGCGGCAGGTTTCTTTATATGGTCATTCATTAGGAAGTGTTCTATCTTATGACATCCTTTGTCATCAAGAATGTTCGACTTACCCCATTCATCAAGAATGTTCAACTTCCCCCATTCCTATGGATTCTGTACACACGAGAAATAATGCTGAACAGGAACCACAAATTGATGTGCCCCGCCCTTCCTTTATTTATGGTGAAGCTTCTGTTCAGGAGATTGATGAAACCAAAGTCTCTTGTAGTTCCTTAGAGCATCATGCTACAGCTCCTCTTCCCACAGAAAATTTTACTGATGATTCCCTGAAGCCTATTGGTTTTCCAATTGTTAATGATGAATCGCTCAATCTTCTTGAAGTAACTTCAGACAAGCAGCAATATGATAATACACAACAGCTGGATGCTTGCGACGAGAAATCTAACACAAAATTGAGAAGTAAATCATGTACTGCAGAAATCGATTCTAATGCATTATTTGATAGTATTGAAGAAAGTCCTGGAGAAAGTGGGGCTAAAACTGCTGATCTGTTGGTTAAAGATGTTATAGGCAAGGACAATCTGATCTCCTTGTTGAGAGAAGAGGTAATTATTCAATTGGAAGGATGAAACCATTTGTATGGTGTTTGCAGTACCAACACTGCGATTTTGTAGACCTTATTATTGATTGGTATATATATCACAAATACGTCCAGAAAATCTGTAAATTACTAAAATTTTACATTTGTTATTTTCTTTTGGTCTTTCCTCATTATTATTCTTTTCTGTTTGTTGGGAGAGTTGGGTGGAAAAACTATATTTATTTGTTACTCCCCAGGTGAAGTCTCTTCAAATAAGGAATGCAGAACTAGAACAACAAATTGATGCTTTGAATGGTGATCTTTTGAACTTAACTATACCCAACTAATGCTGATATCCCAAAACCATCGGTGTTGAAAAATCGTGGTTACCATCGGTTGCTATGTATTGAACCATATTTTCTTGGTTCATTAATTGCAGGAAATAGAGTTGGTTGTAGCAAAAGTCAATCATCCTTGGAAAAGTCTGAGGAAGATGCTACGAAAAAGAGTTACACACCCTACATTAGATATACTAAACTTGATTTTAAGGTGAAGTACTGAAAATTGTTCTCTTATTAGCTATTTTTGTTAATTTCCTTGTCCCTCTTGTTAATTATTTTCATTATCTTGCTTTCCACTTTTTTTATTATATTATTTTTTGAATCTTGGATGCACATCTTTTATATGCAATTAATTTACAATGTATAGAAATCTTCAGCTTAGGCTATTTGTTTGCTTATGATTTGCTAATTAGAGAGAACATATGAATTTACAGCCCTTGATACTTGATGTGCTGATTGTTCTCTTTCCCAGGTTGATACATTTTTTGCAGTTGGATCTCCGCTTGGAGTCTTCCTTTCCCTTCGTAACATCCGCATAGGCATAGGTAATATATTATTTGATCTACCATATATTTTCTCATTAATTATTCTGTCTTTTAACCAGTCTATTATAAGATCGACTACCCTCAGGTGTGAAATTAATTCTTAGTTAGAGATGATTTGATGCACGCCTTATTTTTAGCTAGATTCTTTCATCTTCTACGAATGGCTTTCTGTCTAAAATCACTTCTGACATTTGATTTGTCTTTATTGTTTGAATTTTTTTCTTCATGGATTTCATTAATTTCTTCAAGAAGTTTTTGAACCTTATGAAGCACATTGACTCCTATTTTACGCAATATGGTTACCATGAGTTTTGTAGATTATTTATTTATTTATTTTAGGTATTTTGATTTTTAGCATGGCTGGTGGTTTTAGAAATGGTTTGTTGCATGGTTATATAATGGATTTCATGTGTATTTCTTGATATGCATGGAGATTTGTCAAATTAATGATTTACAGGTTTATTTTTAACGGGGGCAATATTTTTAAGTCTTTTCACCTCATTTTATTGTGTGTCAAGTGCAGCATAACTTTTTTCTAGTGTCAATTCCAAGCTTTCACTATGATTGCGTGAGGTCCCTCTCTTTTATAAAAGAATCTAGATTTCTTCATTTTTGCTTTGTGTTTTGAGGGCAAGGTGTGATTTGTTAAAATTTGATTTATGGTCTGTATCTTTCATTTATGTTGGATAGATTTTTAGAATGCTCCATTCATTATGAAACTTGGGTGGTGGGTCCCACTTTTTCTTCCCTAGCGTCATGGTGAATACCATGACAATTGGGTTCACTATGCAATTTACCGCCTGTGATCCTAATGCCTTGTTTGCTCTCGTCATGCAAGGGTGACTATTGGTAGCCATGCTGCACACATGTAGGTGGATGTCACCTCAACGAATTGAATGCCCTTGCCATTATTCTGCTTACTTGTGGAAGGAAGCCAGATGTGGTTATTCAGTTGAGCCAAGATGCCAACCTGTTATTGTTGTTACTACCATTAAAATCTCTTGTAAAAGGAATTTTATTATTTTAAAGAGTCATGCTTGCTGCATCGTGTTGCTTCAAGCACGGTAGCTTTCTTGCACCAAAATTTGATGACACACATCATAGAGGCTTTGCTCATATGAGTCATTAAGGAAACAAATTTTGAAGGATAGGGCTAGGTTAAAATCTCTACACCTTCAGCTCAACTAGATAGTTTAACTATAGGCCTTGAAGTTTGTGAAGACATTTCCTATTGACGATAAACTTGAAAATCTAAAATATGTAAGACGTAATAGCCCAAAAACATAATTCAAAAAGTCTTTTCGGGCAAAGTCAAACTTTCAAACCCTAGAATAAACATCAATATCCATCGTTTAAGTATTATAGGACTCAAATCATAGAACAGAAGCACTAAAGCCCTTGTCATGGGCCCCGAGAGCAAAATTCAATTAGCTACTCCCCTCTTCAGCACTTCAAAAGAATGAATTTGTTTTGTTAGATGATGAAACAATAATGGAGGCCAAAACCTTTTAAAAAGATGTCATTGTTGAAGCTTAGGGCATGTCAAATGGCTGCCGTCCGTGGAGATTTGTTGTTGGAAAAACTTATTGATTGTGGGCCCCAAAGAAAAATGGCTTTTTGAATGACAACCAATGGGTTAGTCCTTTCATCCTCAAAACGAAGTAGTGATCTTTATCAGGTAATTCCACTATGATGTAGATGCTAGAATAATTGAAGAGAATTCTACCTATAGGATGATGTGGCTAATGAAGTTTTAATGCCTTGGCACCCAAGATTTATTGGAGGCATCATTTTGGCATTGGGAGTTACAAGACATATGGAGAAGAATATATTTCCAATTAAGGTAGTTTATATGGTTAATCATAACACTAGTTAGTGTAGTATTCGTGTCTAATGCTCCAAGCAATGTATCTCCTTCTAAGAGCATTTGCCTTATGAGCAAGGGGAATAACTCGACCCTAGAAGGGGGGTGACGCGGCGCAGGCTTCCGCGCCTGTTGGATCGAGAAAATGGAATGGTCGGTCCAATATATGTATTTTGCACTCGTCTCCTCCCGTGCCCGAGTCGATCGCTCCCCTTTCTTCGCCTCCCGTGCCTTAATCTACCACATCTTTTCCTAGCCTTTGCGAACCTTTCCTTTTCTTCCCCCCCGCTCCCTCTCTTTCCTAAGATCTTACCTTGGTTGTCTCCCTCTCCTCCCCTATATTTGCATGTTATCTTCTTATGTGTAACTGGTCTTGTTGATTTTTCTATTCTTGGTGACCCGTCATGCATCCTCCCTCATTCGAGGTTGTATCCTTCGGCGATGTGGTGTTACGGTTGTATCCCGCCAAAGTGGTGTGTATCTCTGCTTCGTTCTTTCCTCGGGATATCCTCTACCGTTGCAGCCCTCCCAGCTCCGTTCAGCAGGTCTTCCACCCTCCCAGCTCCTTCCAAGGTCACCCCCCCTCCATCCATGTTGTCGCATCCCCTACTATGCTTCCTGCCTCCACTTCTCTTCCAGGCTGCTACACTGACCCTTCCACACCACATCCTTCCTCTGTAGCACCTCCTACTCCCCTCGGCAGATCCTTGCCATTTCAGGTCCCCCTTCGACACTCCATCCACGCGTTGTTGAGCTGCTTCTACACTCTTTTGTTAGCACCCAAGCCTACCACTGCTCCCTTCGTAAAATTGTTGAAATAAAAAGAATTCACATGGACAGTCACAACTCGGGACAGCTTCAACATATTGAAGGAAAATGTGACTCAAGCCCCAGTGCTCTTCTTACTTTATTTCAACCAACCTATCAAGGTTGAGTTGATACTTCCGGCGTAGACATTGGCGTTGTTATAAGTTAAGGTGGTCACCCCATTGCCTATTTCAGCAAAAAATTAATGTCATATTTAGAGCTCTAGAACATTGGAGTCATTACCCACTCACAATTGAGTTCACCATCTTCACGGATAATGAAGCTTTTAAATTTTTATACAGTCAAAATAAACTCAAAGGGCGCCATGTTGTCTGGGGATAAATCTTAGCCTCCTTGACGCGAGGCTCGGGGGAGGATCACCCGGTCCTCAAGTGAGGAGGTTTGCCGCCCCCTCCTTCCCTTTCTTCCTTTCCCCTTTTCTTTTCTCCCTCCTCCTTCCTTCCTCACCTTTCCTTTCTCTCACTTCTCAACCATTTCTTTCTAAGCATTTTCCTATTTTAAATTCTTCCTCAAATATGAAATCATGATTATATTTTATTCTCCTTTATTTCAATTCATTTCTTATTTTAAATATTTATCTATTTAGAATTCTTTCATAAATCTGAAAACCTGATTATATTTTATTCTCCTTCCTTATTTTTATTGCCTAAAATAAGTCTAGCATTTTTATATATATGAGATGATGTGCTTAGAATTAAGGGTCTTGTTTTTTATATATGAATTCAAGTTTTAGCCATGGTATTTTCTCTTCAAGGGCTGTATCCAACGTCAAGATAGTGCTTTAGTTGTCCCTCTTCCGAGGTGATGATTGTCTTCAAGAGTCTGAGTGATGTTCCGGTTGTAGCTCGACCTCTATGAGGCATTTATCTTACCATGCTTTCGTTTCCCTGCTGTCATTTTAGAATCCAGCAACCGCAACCACCTTATCTACTACTCTGAGCCACATTTCTGCTCCCGTCCAACCACCGCAGCCCCTCCAACTTGTTGTCCGGTCCTTTCAGACCCTTCTCAATAGCCTTCCGACACCCCTACAATAGCTACCTTGTTGTCCCGACCTTTCCCGTTGTTGTCAGGGCTTCACTGCTCGCTGTCCACCCTCTGGCAAACCTTTCCAGTTGTTGTCCTACTTCCACAGTAGCCACCACCTCTCAGGCTTTCATCGCAGGTGTTGATCCAGCCTCCAATGACGTTTCTGCTTCTCTCCTCGTCAGCATGTTGTGTTTTGCTTGTTGAGTCATTAGTGGCAATATTTTGTTTTGTGCTTTTGTTTTGTGTGTTATCCTTTGTTATTTCGAGTCTTGATTGTAACACTGTTTTAAGTCAGTAGTAAAATTGTGTCTTACGTCTTGGTTTGGGTTTACTCAGGTATCACTCCTTCCAGGAATCAGAATTGCATCGCGGGTGAATGATCATTACCCTTAAAAAAACCCCTTATTAGGCTGTAAAAAACCCCTTTATTAATATCAACCATTTAAAATACAATATTTTAAGTCTTTTCACCTCATTTTATTGTGTGCCAAATGTGGCATAACTTTCTTCTAGTGTAAATTCCAAGCTTTCATTATGATTGCATGATGTCACCCTCTCTTATAAAGAATCTATATTTCTTCATTCTTGCTTTGTGTTTTGAGGGCAGTGTGTGATTGTTAAAATTTGATTTATGGTCCGTATCTTTCATTTGTGTCGAATAGATTTTTAGACGACTACATTCATTATGCAACTTGGGTGGTGGATCCCACTTTTGCTTCCCTAGCGCCATGGTGAATACCATGGCAGTTGGGTTCACTATGCAATTTACCCATCCTAATGCCTTATTTGCTCTCGTCATGCAAGGGTGACTATTGGTAGCCATGCCTCACGCATTAATGTGCAAGCTAGGTGGATGTCATCCCAACCAAAAGAATAGTTGGGTGACTATTCTGCTGCTTGCTTGTGGAAGGAAGCCAGATTTGGCTATCCAGATGAGCCAAGATGCCAACTCATGTCCGCCTTAATTGTTGCCACTACCGTTAAATCTCTTGTAAAAGGAATTTATTTTAAAGAGTCATGCTTGCTGCATCGTCGCTTCAAGCAGGGTAACCTTCTGGCACCAAAATCCGATGACACACATCATAGAGGCTTTGCTCATATGAGTCATCAAGGAGACAAATTTTGAAGGATAGGGCTATGATAAATCTCTACACCTTCAGCTTAACTAGATAGTTTAGCCATAGACCTTGAAGTTAGTGAAGACCTTTCCTATTGAAAATAAACTTGAAAATCTAAAATGTGTAAAACTTAGTAGCCCAAAAACAGAATTCAAAAAAATCTTTCGGGCAAAGTCATACTTTCAAACCCTAGAATAAACAACAATCTCCATCTTTTAAGGTTTATTGGACTTAAATCATAGAAAAGAAGCACTAAAAGCCTTGTCATGGGCCCTGAGAACAAAATACAATGGGCTACTCACCTTCAGCACTTCAAAAGAATGATGATGAAACAAGAATAGAGGCCAGGATCTTTTGGATAGATGTCGTTGTTAAAGCTTAGGGCATGGTAAATAGGTGCCATCCATGGAAACTTGTTGTTGGAAATTCTCGTCGATTGTAGTTTCCAAAGAAAAATGGCTTTTTGAAAGGCAACCAGTTGGATGGTCCTTTCATCCTCAAAAGAAAGTACTGATATTTATCAGGGAATTCCACTATGATGTAGATGATAGAATAAATGAAGAGAATTCTATCTCTTAGGTCATGTGGCTAATGAAGTTGTAATGTCTTGGCACTGAAGATTTGTTGGAGGCATCATTTTGACATGGAGGTTACCAGACTTATGAAGAAGGATATATTTGCAATTAAGATAAGTTTATGTGGTTGATCATAACACTAGTTAGTGTAGTACTCCTGTCTAATGGTCCAACTTAATGCCTCTCCTTCTAAGAGCATTTGCCTTAAGAGCAGAGGAATAACTTGACTCTAGAAATGGGGTTTTGTTGTGTGTGTGTGTGTGTTTGGTTATATGCAGAAAATGTTTTCAAGTTGCAGTCTTTAAGCTGCACACTTTTATAAAAGTGACAACAAATTTGTACGCCCCATGACAAATTTGTCACATCCACCCTTTAGATTTAGCTGATTGAATCTACTCCAACACCCATTCAGATATCGTACTAGCATAGAGTAAGTGATAAGCTCAATACTCAAATTCATCCGAAGATTACATTGTAACACATTATTGCAAATAACTTAGATCCAGCAACAAAGATGTGTAAGATTTGGCTGATTGAATCTATGTCCAATACCCTTTGTTACTAGAATGGAGTGAGTGATAAGCTCAATACTCAATGAACCTAAAATTAGTCTAATCCAGAAATTGTCGTAGCTCGGTAAATGATTATAGTGCGGTCCAACTCATGATTGTTTTGATCTTTTCATTCTTGATTGGTAATAACATGACGTGCTTCCTATCCTTCTTAAATGTGTTTGTTTTCTTTAAGTCGTCATGCTGGGTCTTCCGGTTGAACTACCACGATATTCCCAATAGAATGTGACATACGTCCATCAGAATAACATCACAGTAAACTTGCTCTTGTATTTGTAATCGCCAATTGAGAATTCAATTAAGCACTGCTGATCTATATGTATCTCATTCCCTTTTTTCAGTCAGGTGAGGAAATAAGACTGTGAATGTTTTTGTGTGACTAATCTCAACTTTTGCGCCATAAGCGTAGACTCGACGTTTTCACTGTTATCACCGTCCATGATCAAATTGTAGGTTTTTCCTTTTACTATGCACGTGGTGCGAAAGATGTTGTGTTGGAGCCATGACAGGTCTATTTTTGGTTCGGACCGCAGGACTCTTCGTATGACTCACATTTCAGCTTCATCCTTGGAAGTTGAAGTGCTTTTCCGAACTATCTTCCAACTCGGCTTCCTCAACTTCTTTAACGACTCCTTTAATGAACGGGACAACTTGGCTTGTGGGATAGTTGGCAGTAATGTGCTCATACTGTGGCACATAAAACACTTTCATGTAGGAACGGTTCCGATGAACTACCATTTTTTGACTTGGTGCCGCTCGAAGAGGTCTTCTAGCTTCCTAGTAGTCACTTGCCAACTCTGGAAGTGGTCTTGTTGGCAGGCGTGGTTGTTGTGATGGCCTGAAGGTTGACTTTTGTCTGAAGAATGACTATGATCAGGCTCGTTTTTGTTGTTGTTCAACCTTTAATGCTAAGATTTGCACATCGCCCAACAATCAGTAATGTTATGGTTGAACTATGTTGCTAATGGCGGGTTTTAGGACCCTAGACAGCATGCGATCGTGTGCTCCTCTTGCTCGATTAACTCGCACTTCATTTGTAATTTGATAAACTTCACCATGAACTCCTAACTGCTGTAGGTTTTGAAGCCTGAGGAACATATGCGGGGGTGGTAGATACTTATTCTACATAGCTTTCTTCATTTTTGCCCATTGGATGATCTTGTTGCTTTCGTCTCGTTTGTGTTTTTGCTCCAGATTTTTTTCGCCATAACGAGGTGCTTTTCTTCAATTTGATATCACCAATTTTAACCTGTATCTTTGGTGACCTCCTTGCATTCGAAGATGCATTTGACCGCTTGCAAACAATCAATGAAATCGTCGGGATCTATGTTTCCTTCAAACTCTGGTGGGCTCATCTTAATGTATTAGTCTCGATAGGTGTCGAACGAGGGCTCCTCTCGTGGCCTCCTTTGGTAGTGAATAATGAAGCGGCGTGGTCGATATTCATCGTCTTCATTGTCTTGTGAAAAGAATTCGGTCTCCTCTTCTACTCTCGATGTCGCGGTCGAGGGTAAAGTCTCCTTGGGTCCTTTTGTCCATTTAGACCAGTCCTTATTGCAGGTAACGAATCTCCCATTGTATTTCTTTCCGGGTTGGGTCTAGCGCATATTGACGCGATGACATGCCTGGGTATGATTCAAAAATAGATGAGAGGACGAAGGAGGAGAAGACAAGAAGAGGAGGGAGAGGAAGAGGGAAGGAAGATTTTTTTTTGTTTTGTTTTGTGTGGCTTCGGTTTGGGCGGATACTGGGGAACCCTAGGCTAGGACTAGGGTTGAACTAGCTCTGATACCAAATAATACCGGAGTTAACCCAAATCATGAATCGAATGACACATTTTATTACTATAATCAAGAAATTACAACGACGACTCTTTGATGAAACAACACACGCATGTAAAACAGTAAACAACTATAAATATTACGGGAATAAGAAAAGGGATAACACACAGACAATAACGATCCTTTCTAAGAAAGCGCGACAAATCCGACAGGGGTAATTCTGGAACAACAGTGCTGGCAGTCTGCTGGAGGGAAGTTAGGGATGAGTGGTGGCTACTGGGACGATCCTGACAGGTTGTTGGGAGATGATGGAGAGGGTTGGCGAGCTGCTGGAAGGGAACCCGGGGTGGGTGGAAAGAACTTGGGAGGGGGCTGACAGACCTCTGGAAGGGAACTCGAAGGAAGGCAGCAAGGTCGGCGGCTAGCGAGATGGGGTCTTCAGTGAAGAGCAATGACCGGAAGGTATTGGAGATGGCAGACGGACTACAGGAGGGTAGATGGCAGCAAGGTCGAAGGGAGGTAGTCATCAACTCAGGCGAGGTAAAACCGAAACTTCGCTCACTATCGGTTACAACCCTCGGAATGGAGATGCCTTAGAGGCACACCTGAAATCAGAAATCAGCAAAAGATTGCTTTAACCTAAGCAAAACAAGAAATATAAGTAGTAGTAGATTAGAGGCTAGCATAGACAAGAACTACGAAAGGAAGGGAGATGAAATGGAAGGGATTGAAGAAGAGCTGGGGAGGATGGCAACGGCTTTGAGAAAGAGGGGCGGCCGATCATAAGAGGATCACAAAGGGAGAAAGGAGGGGCGGAACTTCTACTCTAAGTAGATAACCGGTCCAATTTAGCAGTGAGGCTAGACCGGGCCACTGCCCCACCATTCCCCAAAACAGCCCCGCTTCATTTCCTAAATTGAATCTTGTGTTGCACGATTGCATTTTTAATGCCATTGGACAAATTGTCTTTCAAATTATTTTACTTGATTTCACTTGTGCATATGTACCATGCTGTGATACTATTACCTCTATATTTTGAATGCATATATCATGACCTTTTTTTCTCTACTTTATAGAAGTATTGTTTCTGTGTTAGTTAGAATTTGCTGTTTGAATGATTCCTGTATATTATTTATGTTATGAATTTTGTAGTTGGTTTTGAATTTTTGGATTTCTACTTTTTTTTAACTATGAAATTATGCTACGGTAAGATTTCACTTGTAATAGTTTTTATCCGTTCTTTGTTAAGAATGCGATCCTCTGGCTCTTTTTCTTTGTGTTTTTGTGCCTGAACATCTTGATTGAGTATTTCCTCTCAATGAGTATAGGACTGATAATATTGTAAAATCCCCAAATAACCATATCCTAAAATGTACACATAGAACACATTCCGGGCATTATCTTCATTGCTGATTTCTTATTAAAGAGGAGAGCGTGGTGGGGTCATTGTGCCTTACTGGTTTAGTTACCGTATTTCTGGAATTGTTTAGTTTGATTACTTGTATCTTGTTTAATCCTTTGGGCTTATTTGACTGATTCCTATGGCCCTAAAAGTCAAATAATTTTAAAACTTTTGAGTGTATATTCCTCAGATCATTTCCCTTTGTACAGGCAAGGGACAAGATTATTGGCAAAATGAGAATATTTCTGAGGAGATGCCATGTTGCCGGCAGATGTTTAATATTTTTCATCCTTTTGATCCTGTAGCATACAGGTTTGTTTAATGTGGCTCCTTTTTGAAACTCATTGCTTTCTTTAATCAACTTTTAATGTAAAGCCACTGCTTACGGATTCACTTTGTATGTTTGGGATCAATATAGCATGCATGCATTTTCTTAGGGACATTTACATGCATACCAGTCAACTCTTATGTATTTACATATTGAATACCTAAACTTTACTTTTTTACATTTATACCACCCAAATCTCTCATATCACATCAAAAATACAGCTATTTTAACTGAAATACTCCTTTTCTTGCATAAATAAGGTGGCATGTACATAAAAATTGAAGTTTGGGTATTAGATAGATATGTAAATACATAGGAATTGAGTGGTATGTATCTTCTGTTTTTTAACGTTTCACTTCTATATGTAGAATTATTTAAGGTGCGGTAGCAAGGGTTATATGAATTTGGGCTGAACTTTCATGCAGAGTAGAACCACTTATTTGCAAAGAGTACGTCAGCAAGCGGCCTGTTATTATACCATATCACCGGGGAGGAAAGAGGTTGCATATAGGACTTCAGGTGAGCATATGTTTTACCACTTATAGACATTTGTTGTGCTATTGTGGCGAGTTTAACTGAGCTGGAAAATAATGGCACAGGAATTCAGTGAGGATGTAGCAGCACGCTCTCAAGCCATGGTGAATAGCTTGAAATCCTTAAAGGTGTTTTTGTGAACTATAATGGAAACTTCTTCATTTATTGATTTTGAGCTTCTTCAATGCTTTCATTTTTGTTTTAATAGTGGTTGGCTTTGGTGCTACTATTTTTTTAACTCTAGAAAGATGAAATTTAGTATCTTTGCTAGGCAATGCCCGGGAATTACGTGAGATGCTGAAACATGCAAAAATAAAATAAATTGTTAGTTGTAATTTAAAGCCCCAACTTGAGTTAAAATGATGAAGGATTGATATAATAAGTTTAAACTGAAATGCAAATTAAATTTAATTGAAATTATTAAGTTAATACAAATGTATTTAAAAAAGTTGACCCATATGATTTCTTCATCATTATTATTAGACTTATCGCAAGTATTAGAGGTCAGCATTATGAAACCTTATTTTTGTAACGTAAAATTCAAATTCATACGGCATCAGTATCTTAATTGCAAAGTTATGAAGTTTTTCCTTAAGCCCCTATCATATTTGCTTAACGCAAAATATTTTCAAGACATCTTTTCATACTTACCATATAGTTTAACTTCAGTTATATCCTCATTCAGATCTCAATGCTTCCTTATTATAGATTCAAGATAAATCTTATCTTCTAGTAATATTAGTAATTAATTGTCAAAATCATACCTATGAAGATTATATTTTTGTTGCACTAATTCTACGGCCCCTATCCTGCAAATTTTTTTGCACAACTTTAATGTTGCACTTATCTTACCAATTAAGATTGTGTCGCCTGCAAAAGGCATATAATAGGGTAACTCCATTTGAGTTTTTTATTAAAATGCTTTCATCCAAGAACTTATGAGCTCAATGCTGATATTTAATGTTAACTTATAATATTGAGAATTCTCGAGTTACTTGAATACTACTTATAACATTAGTTAGCGCTCCATTATACACATCTTCAGTAATATTAGCAATTCTTTTACAATGCTTTTTTCATCCTTAATTCTCACCAAATCAAATTATCATCGTTCTCAACTATATACGCCTCAAGATTATTAAAAAGCTTTTGGGGATCTGCTTTTTCTTATATATCCTTGTCCATTAATTATCCTCACACAATCCTTTCTTTTATAATAGATCATTTTGCAATGAAACTGATTGGCTCTTCAAAATTGATATAAATTTTTCTAAACCTATGTTCTATTATTCTCTCCCATATTATAATTTTATGACTCATTACTTTTATTCCCCTATATTTAGCTCAAGCTTGGACATCACTTTTGTTCATCAATATTCGTCAAACTTGCTATTCTCCATCCATTTGGCATCTTTTTTAGGGGTTATTTGGTTGCAAATATTAGAGGTGTATTGTTTTTTTAAATGTATTTGATCTTTGTTGGTATTTGATTTAAAGCAGAGTGCAAAAGAAAATTTTGAGCTATCAGATGTACTCCCTCATTTTTCTTGCATTTCAAAATCAATTGAGTCGGCCTATTTTTGATATCTCATGCACTATGCCTCTTTCCTTTGGTCACCACGCTCTTCATTGCACCATTTCTCATTGCTTATCACTATTGTTGTGGTTACTTTTAATGGATTTGTCTTTGCCTAAGGCTTTCCCATCACTCTCGGCCTGAATGAGGCTTTCCCATCTGGGCTTCTTCTCACTGTCAACCACTTTTGTGCCTTGCTATGCTGCCCTCAAACTCTCTTGTGCCTCTCGAACTCGCCCCTTCCCACCGCCTTCCTTGAATGTCACCATTACTCTCACCGTTGGCCTTACACTTGGCCTCATTTGTTGACTCAATTGCCCTACCCTTCCTCTTTGTTACACTTGGCCTTAACCGTGCCCGTTATCCTCTTGACTTGTGCCCATAGCCCTGGAACTAGTCTCCCGTGGTTCAATATGCCCCCTGCATGTTACATATGAGAGAGAGAAAAAAGAAAGATTTTTATGTTTTCAAATGTGTCCTGACAAATTAAAAAATCCTTTGAATTTGTATGATTTGCATCTAATCAAATTACTCTTGAAGTTTCAAATGCATTGCATTTTTTTTGCCCATGTTTCAAAAATGCATGCATTTTAAATTCATCCAGCCAAAAAAAAACCCAAGACTGTAAAATTTTATAGAATTTTTTTAATTGAATTACCTCAGTTTCCCCCATAGCTCTCGAAATCTCAATATTTATTTCATCTGGACCTAAAGCCTTACTCTTAATTAACATTTTAAGAGCCAGCCTTTTTTTACATACATTTTTGCATTAATCTATAACGTGCATCTTTATATTATTCATATGTTTTTCTGGATTTTCTTTCTTAATGTACTCGATTTATAATTTCCTAAATCTCTCATTCCAATTGTTTATATATATATATATATATATATATATATATATATATATATATATATATATATATATATATATATATATATATATATAACAAATTAATGCATTTTCTTTATACAATTGATCTTGGCATTTGATGAAATCTAATAATTTTACTAAGAAACAATTTAGAGATAAGTGATTTATCAATTTTTACGGTACAAATCAAGAAATGAACCATCTTAAAAATTTTTCATTGATGACTTTCATGCTTAACTTTTGTCATGGTGCCCTGGGGACAATAAAAGGCACATTCTTTCTATTTGCTTAATATTTTTTCCTAGCTTCTATGTGATGACCCCAAATGCTAGATTTTTCACACCTTAATGATGGACAACACAATCTATCCATTACTACATAGATAATCTCATCACTTCCAGAGTGGGCCATAAGTGCTCCAAATATAATTCCTTGTGTAAAATATTCTTGAAAGGAGTCATGAATAATACACAATTTAATTTGAAAGTTGCTCATGCTTAACATTTAATCGTGATATAAACTACTTTTTTGTCCTTGATTTGCTTGTAAATTATATGAAATTAGGTCATAATGAGTAACATTTTTTTTTTTTTTTTTTTTTTGCTGGAGCCTTCAGTGATAATTATTATATGAAGTTCATTAACGTATTTCGTTGTGTTAAAGCATCAGTAATGCGGAACTTTTTTTTATAATGAGTTATGAATGGTGTTATGCTAGACTTTAGATGTTATTTCTGTTATTAATTAGATATTTTGGTGTTGTTATGCTAGACTTTAGATGTTATTTATGTTATTAATTAGGTAATTTAGTGATTTTTATATTTACTTCTGGGCATGTTGTAGCATGCATGCTAAAGTGCAAGATATTTCCCGCTATAGGCCTTACCATGGTGTAGTGTACCTCCATTTTCGTAGCAAGGCACAATAAAGCAAAGTAACAGATATTAAATGTGCTGCAGCACACATGTTACTTATTATTTTAGTGATTTATTTTAAATTTATTATTGTTTTTTTGTCTAAAGCTTTTTAGATATTGTTACTTTGGTGCCTAACCTATGGGCACTTTTTTTCTTTTGTATATTTAAGGGCAACTTATTATTATTATTATTATTATTATTATTATTATTATTATTATGATTATTATTATTATTATTATTGGGTATAAAAATGTTTATCATGTTCAGGGTTAGGGGGATGCATGAGATTGAGGTTTGAATCTTACGTTTATGATTTGGGAGAGATGTTATACCTCTAGAATTGTAGGTTGAGAGAGATCGCCTACCTCTCGAATTGTAGATGTTTTTTTTTTATATTTATGTTGAGTTGTTTGAATTATTGAAGAAATTTTGTATTTGCCCTAATTTTTGTGGAAAGCATCTTTGATTTTAACGTTGGATCTTATAAAATTGGTAAGAGTGCAAAATTTCTGGGGAATGGTGCTTGGGCTCGTCATATTATCTCAATTAGAGCTTGGAGGGAAGGCAGCGGCGACATTGCAATAGAGCAAGACGGTTATGATTTTATCGAGCAATGATCGCTGCATGGGAAAGGATCGCAACATATAGATAATTTTGTGACTTCCCCTTGTGAATCAGTCGTAATCGGTGCTAACTGGAAATAATCACAGCTTGTCGAGATCTGAATCTCACGTACTGTCGTGTGCAAGGGGACGCGAAGGATTGTCACTTATCGTGACGCAAAGGATCATGTGCAAGGCGGCGGAAGCAGGGATCAATATACAGAGATCAAGAATGCCCATTTTTCTCTTCCTCTCTCGTCATTTACTCGATACAATCGCGATCAAGGCTACTTGGGAAGGCAACGGCTGGGGAGCGGCGACAGACCCAAAACTCCTCTTTTTCTCTTCCTCTCGAACCGACTTCTCTTCCTCTTCTGTCGTATGCTTGATACAGTAGCAATCAGAGCTATCTGGGAAGGCAGCGACCGGGAAGCGGTGCATAGAGAACCGGAACTCCCATTTTCCTCTTCCTCCCAGGTTGTTTGTCCGATAAAGTAGCGATTGAAGCTACTTGGGAAGGCAGCGACTGGGAAGCTGCGTACAGAAACACGAAACTCCCAACTTTCTCCCGTTCTTGTTTTGTAACTCCCACTCCTATTTTTTTTCCTGTTCCAGCTCTTCCCTTGCGCAACAGTCATGATTCCAAGCTAGTTAGGAAGATAGGACTGCAACTACCAGACACTTACGATTGGAGCTACTTGAGAAGCCACGATCGGATTAGAGTGACCTTGGATCACTGACTTGCAAAACAGTCGCTATATTCTTCTCATCTGGAACTAGACGACAGATTTCAACATTTAAAAATTGTCTTTTGTGATAAAAAAAATACTGAGAATAATGGCAGCCAAGAAAGCAGATGATTCAGAGAAAAAATAAGAGGAAGAAATTAGTTAAATTAGATATGGGATGGAGGAAATGTTTGCCACCACAGAGGATAGGTTTCCTTCTATAGAGAACCAAAATGGATGACTGATTTAAGAGAATGAAGGAAATTCGATAAAGAAGCTCATTGAGACGCAATCCAAGATCTCACTGGATGCTCAATTTGCAAAATCTAAAGGAAAAGAGATCAAACTTGAGGAACATGAGGAGGAAAACATCCACTATCACGAATCCCCTCCCAGGGCTTCGATTGGGGTTAGATTAGAGATTTCTGATGGAGATGGTTGGGCCGAAACATGGAAAAGAGATTGTGCAAGAGGTATGGGGAACATGAGAAGAAATGAGAGAAGCAGGGAGGGGATACAGCTATGATTGAAGGAGAGAGTTTCACCCTCGATATATGGGGGGAAACAACGGAGGGAGAGAAAGTTGGGGTGGAGATGCTATAGGAAGTTGAATATGCCGATCTTTGAGGGGAAGACACATGGGTGGGTGTATCGGGTGGAGTGATACTTCATGGTGAATGGGTTAGATCGGGAGGAGAATCTCATGGCGGTAGGATATGTTTGGAGGGGAAAATCCTAGCCTGGTTTCAGTTTGAGAGAGGCTATCCGTTCGTGGGATGAATTTAAGGATTATTTGTTGGAACGTTTCTGAGTCATTCGAGTAAAGAGATTTGCATGAGCAATTCTATGCTTGGACTCAGGAGGGGACGGTCATGGAATACATGTAGAGATTTAACTATTATCAGGATGTCTGCGTGGGATTTCTGTAGCAGGGCTGGAGGGAAATTTCATGAAGGACATAAAACCCAGTTGGTGAAGGGCAAAAGCCAGCAAGAGCAGCACAAATGGAGCGTCGTACCAAACAATTACAACCTCGACGATACCAAAAGCTCAAACAATGGAAGTCCAGACGAAGGCTGCACGGGACAAAAATAATGGACCACCACCGAGAATGACACTCGAGCGCATTACTGAGATAGAGATTCTGGAGAAGTAAATTAAGAGATTATGTTTTTAGTGTGAGGAGAAGTTTACTTCAGGACACCGTTGCAAGGATCGAAAATTACAAGTTCTCATAGTACATTACGAGGAGATGGTAGAGGATGAAGAAATAGAGACATTTGCGGTGGAGAGGGAGGAACACTCTCTCTTTTTTTTAACCTTGAGGACAAGATGATTTTTGGGGGGTGGGGAGTATTGTTATGTTAGTGCTTAATCTAAGAGCAATTTATTCTTTTGTTTGACTACGGGCAACCTAATCTTTTATTATTATTTTATTGTTGGTATAAATAGGCTTATCATGTTTAGGCTTAGGGGGATGTATGAGATTGAGTTGTGAGCCTTAGGTTTAGGGATTGGGAGAGATTTCCTATCTCTCAAATTGTAGGAATTGGGAGAGATCACCTGCCTCTCAAATTGTAGGTGTTAATCTTTATATTTTTGTTGAGTTGAGGAAATATTGTGTTTGCCCTAATTTATGTGTAAAAGCATCTTGATTTTGATGTCGGATCGTATCAAGTATATTAGGGCTATAAGCCAGTCAGGATTCACGCTTACTAAAGTTTCTAAAAGGATCCCAATGCCCAACTATTTCGGTTCAAATGAAAACACAATCGATAAGAATTCTAACTATATAATTTTTGGAGATTAGTAGTCTGACTAATGAATAGGTTACTATATAGCGCAGCTATTTTTTTAACCCAGTGGTGGAAAATAGAATTTTGGGGTGAAAAAATTCTTCCCATCTTTTACAGAAAAAGTATCAAATTGTAATAAAATGGACTTATGAAGGCTGGGCAGGGTGAGAAAGGTTAGAAATTAATGTGATAAAGTTTCATACATGTTTGGTCAATTTCTAAGTTATCTTGAATTTCTCGGAACTGCTTTGTTTTTTGTGGAAATCTTTGAGAGATGATCAGCATACTGAGAAATAATGTTGTCTAATTTTGTTGAATGCGATCCCGTGTCTGCTCTTTTTTGCTTCTTAAAATGTTTTCAATGTTGTAACACTGGCACTATATTGTCATTTGATTGTTAAAACGCTTTAAGAATTTTCTGAAATGTAATTTACAATTCTCCTTAGTCGCGCATCTTTTTGATAATGTTTACTTTTAGATGTTACTGTTTTATGTTCCAAAACGGTTTTTTATGATATTTCTACTATGAATACTGGATCTAATTTGGTTTGGTTTATTGTGCTAAACTATCCTCTATTTTAATAGGTTAAAATGATTAATGTGTTTCAATCAAAACATGAGGATACTTTGGAAGGTAAGTGTCATTTCATGCTTGTGTTTTCATTTCGTTACTATTGTTCATTTTGTTTCTTTCATTATTTGAAATTTTCTCATGGTACTCTACATGCACTACAAGCAGTTGAAGATAATCAAGAAAAAGAACAATCATATGGCGCCGCCATGATTGAAAGACTGATTGGACACTCGAATGGTAGAATTGACCATGTCCTTCAGGTTAGTTTCTAGAATGGTGAACTACACCTTTACATACATACGACCGAATTCTTATCTATTAACGTATCTAACACCTAAACTACAGTTTTTACATTCCAACCAAATCTTTTATATTATACAAAAATACCACTATTTTAGTTTCTAAAAAAGTGAAATACACCTTTTAATGCATAGGTAAGATAGCATATATGTAAAATTGAAGTTTAGCTGTTGATATGTTATTTCTTAAGAATTGAGTAGTAATGTAAATAAATCTTTCTTTTTTTTAAGACCAATAGACTAAAATTTAGTTTTCTAATTAAACTTTTATGTCAATAAAAACTTTGTTTGTTTCTGCTATAAGATGTGCAAGACAAGGTCGGTTTTCTGTTGCATTGGTTACTACTTTGTTAGTTCCAGGCCTTGAATAATAAGATTCTAATAGATGTTTAAACAGAATTTTTTTTATATTCGACAAGTGACAAAATCAACCTTTTGAAAGTGGCACTTTTTAAGCATTTATCCCAAAGAATATATAGTATGCATAATCATGCATGAATTATCTCTCTTTTTTTGTGCTGCATTTAACCAGCTAATGTTTTATTAGTAACAGCAAATTATCTGAGCGATTTTACCTTTATGATCCGCTCTTCTGTTTTCATTAAATATTTAAATACTATAAATAGCTATTTCTCCCTATATTTTTGTTGTTCTGCATTAGCGGAGTCATGGTTGTGATGGATCTTTCTTTTAGTGATAGGCAAATGCATAGTGTTTGCTAGGGCTTTTTCCTAGCCCTACTATTTCTCGGCTAGCTACTTGATGGTCTCCTTGATTATGTTTTATAAATATTTGACTGTTGATCGAACTCAAGGAAGAAACATAGGCTCTGTATGCCCCTTTGTATAAGCATTATTTTTACATTTTTTTTTATATGAAATCTATTGAAATTGTTCAAGAGGTCTTGTTACACATGCCCCCAAAATTTTCATTTTGTTTGAACTACTACTTGGTGATCTCTGTTGAAATTCATTATTTAGATTATCCATCTGAATGTTATTTTTTTGCTTGATACCTGATAAAATCATATTGAAATTATATGAATGTTGGCATACCTAGTTTTATAGGTGAGGTTTATGGTGAATAATTTTAACTGCTAATGAAATGTTATATGAAAATGTATATTTTCCCATTAAAGCATGTATATATATATATATATATATATATATATATATATTGATACCGGATCTAACCCTAACCAAGCAGAAAATAGAAACATTATTGCTTGAATAAAAAAGAAGGTTAGAGACACGACACTTGAAATAGGAAAATAAGAACACAAACATAATAGGGTGTGGGCGGCGGAGGTGGAGCTGACGCTGGACAACAGTGAGGGTGGATTGATTGTGATGTTGCCTGATTGATGGTTGTGGCAGGAAGGGTAGGAGGCAAGGGTGATGTGAAGGATAGGGAAGCAAGGGGTATGGGGAGGGTTCTGTGCAGCTAGGGAGGAAACTGTAGCAAAGTGATCGCGGGAGAGGATGGAAACCACAGGAAGGTTGCGGGAGAGGATGGAAACCACAGGAAGGTTGCGGGAGAGCAGGAACGACAGTAATATCATGGAAGAGGAGGAAAGCACGTGAGAGGGAGGAATGGCATCAAGATTACGGGAGAGGGGCTGCAGCGAGGTCACGGGAGAGTGGGCTGTAGCAATTAAGCAGGCAAAGGAAGGAACAAATGTTGTGGGATGGGCGGGAATAGGGAGTAGTACGGGCTGGCTAGAAGAGATACAGGGGAGCAGCAGCCTCAACAAGTGCTGCGCTGGAAGAAGGCAGCGAGTCGGGGAGGGAGGATGTGAAATGAAAATAGGAAGTTTTCTGGATTCTTCTTGTCTTTCCCACCCTTTCCTTTTGTGTAGAAGTTTCTTGGGAGTCTATAAATTATTGTCCTCTGTGTGTAGGAGTTAGTTCTGATTGTCTTATCTTCAAATCTTATGTGTGGAGTCTTTTTCCCCCTTGCTAGGGTTGTATCCGACTACAGGTGGTGTTTGGGTTGTATCCTGCTCCGAGGTGATGTTGTATCATTCCCATCTCCTCTACTTCTTCTCTCCGACCCTTCTTCTTCCTCTCCCCTAGCCACCGACCACCCCATATCCCTTCACTTCTCCGCCATCCCCTCTTCTCCCTCCACAACATTGCTGTCCAGCTTGCCTACAACCAACCAAACCCTATCCCAACCCACCGCAAACAATCACCCGGCCTTCCCATCTGTCCCTATCACCCGCTGCTACCACTGCCTTTGGATCTCTTCCTTCAGTCCTAACAGGAAATTAGTCTATTATTGTAGTACCTTACTAATTGGGTCGTGTTGTAACCCAATTTCTATATTAATAAAAATTTGCTTTTGTGTTTCTACTAGTTCCAGTATGAGTTACCTGCATTAATGTTCTCTACTTCTGTAGAATGTGCTAGCCCTAACTGACTGTTGACCTCAATTTTCGTGAGGTCTAGTTTTTCTCGTAGGAGTTAGGATCTAGCCTTAGGGGTCTTCCTGCGACTATCTTAGAACCTTAGAGGTGGTGCCCGCCTCATTTTAGCTCGACCCGTTTTTTTCGTCTTCTTTTGGAGTTTCGCGTGTGTGGTATCGACTTCTAACGCTTAGAAGGATGAAACCGACACGAGGAAACCCAAAATGGATTCCTATAGGACCTTTCCGAGCCTTAAGTTGGCCTTCTGCACAATTCGCACTCCTGCGCGCACCAGTTTCGCGATTCAGAGAGTCGACGCGTCCGATTGCTGCAATTCGCATCGCCTGCACCGTTATTTGCCGAGGACTCGAGTAAAGCACTTGTGACGATCGATCGCGGGTCGAATTTTGTGAAGTTTGAATTTCGACGCGTTTTGACCTGATTGTCGGCGACGTCGTCCGAGCGACCCCGGATGACGAAACGGACTGCGCCGGCACGTCCGGAACGTCGATTTTGCCCACGGAGGACACCCATATTGCCATGTTTTCGACACGAGAAAATTGGCGCGCAAATCGATGAATTCGTCGAAACGACCTCTGACGGCGAAACGGACTGCGCCGGCACGTCCGGAACGTCGATTTGGCTTGGGGAGGGTACCCGTCTTATCGCGTCGTCGTGCGCGGGTAAAATGTGTTTTAATTAATATTCGTGTATATATATATATATATATATTCATATGTATATATATATTTATATATGTGTTAGGTTAACTTTTTACCTGATCTCCCCTTTCCTCTTTCGGCCCTTACTCCTCTAATACACGCACCCGAGCTCTTCTCCTTTCCCTCTTCCTCTCGCGTGCCTAGCTCTCTCCCTTTCTCGTTCTCGAGCCGACCGAGCTTGTCCTCCTCCGTGCGAGGAGGGTTGACCCCGTTCGTCCTTACCTGACACACTGTTGCCCGCGGTCTTCCTTCCCGAAGCGAGACCAGTCTGTATACGCTGTGGCTTTCCTCTTCTTGGTTGTTTTGACTCTGTGAGGATGGTTCCCTGGTACACTAGAGTGGCATTCTTCTCCTCCTCTTCCCGATACTTCTTTCTTTGCCACTGCTCTCGGCCGCTCGGTTCGAGGAGCGTCGTTGGCTTCGTCTTCTGTAGGCAGGAGAGTTCCTTTTTTTTGGCTCTTGGTCCTGATTCGAGGACATTGGACACTTGGGGGTGGCTTTCTTTTTCTCTTCTTCTCTGTTCCCTGCCTATAAGGGACGGGGCTGGCTGTTTTGGTGGTTGTTGAAGGTTTGGCTAGAGGAGACTGTGAGGGAAGTTTTCTTTTTCGATTTGGTTGCCTGTGCTGTTGTGCTTTAGCACTCTTGAGGTACTCTCTTCTCCCCCCCCTCTTGTGGTGCCTCGTTGCTCTTCGGTTTTCTCTTGGCCGAGCCTTGAGCTTACCTCTGATGGATATTACAGCATGCTATTTATTTTCCTTTTACTTGTTTGAAATAATTTTTTTTGAGCATATGTTAAGGCTGGGCTTGTTTACTTGCTTAAACTAGGGAGGCTATGACATCTTTATGATTATTATGGCATGTTGGAAGTATTTAGGGAGTTAAAGCATGACTTTGAACTGATTTTTGCTCCTCTTGCAAGCATGTTGAGATGTGTATTGTTAAACTTTCTGCTTATCTTTCGTTTAGCATGAAATATTGAGGAGTCTATTGGGGCTTTCTTGCTTAAGCTAAGGAGTTTACTTTACTTCTTATACATATAGGGATGGGGGGCTCGGTTATAACCCTCTGCGGTTTCCTGTGGCTTTCTCTGGCTCGAAATATATGTTATACAAGAGCTTATTTAATTTGGGGAAAGCTTTGTGTCCTGTTTTGAGAGCTTGGCTTTGGCTCTGTTGCTTGAATATGTTGTTTTCCTGTTTCCTGTTATAGCTCGGCTTTGGCTCTGTTTCTTGAATATGTTGTTCTCTGTTTCTTGTTGGGAGCTTGGCTTTGGTTCTGTTTCTCGATTGGGCTCGATTTTTGGCTTTATTTCTTGCTGAGCTCGGTTTAGATCTAGTGAGGAGCTGTTTTCATTTTGTCTAGCCTTG
>NEWO01000518.1:178786-223661 GCA_003013225.1 Phalaenopsis aphrodite | reverse complement strand
CTTGCTACAGCATGTTACACTTGTCCTGTTTCTACCAGCTTTCATGTATAGCATGTTATACTGCTTCTATTTTCTGTCTATTACTGTTTCACTTGCATGCTTTACATTTCACGACTTTAAACATGTTTACTCTTCTTTACATAGGATGTTGAGAGGACTACAACCATAGGGCCGTTTGATTTGATATTATAACTGGACACCCTAGAAAACTTAAACTCGTCACGTCGAGGAGCTTGGAGCTAGCGCAGTGGGCAGCACGGCCATCTTCAACAGCAGAACATGTCTTCCCCAGCAAAACCTTTCCTTTTCCTAGAGATTAAATAACAATCCGTAGGTTTCGAGGTTGTTTGTCTAGCGCAACATAAATCCTCCACCTTTTTCTTTAGGCATTCGTATAGCTCTGCTATACGATCTAAGCCCTAAACTCGTTCTAGGTTCCGAGGTTGTCGTCTGATACGACGTAAACCCTCATATCTTCTAGGCAATTTGAGTGACCCTGTCACGCAAATATAAGCCCTAATTAAATAAAATTGGCAGGATAAAACACTTTAATGTTTTCTTCTTAAAAGTGGAGCCAAACCATAGGATAGACTGGGAAGTCACTGAGGTTCTCCTCAGGATCTGTGGCCTCCCCTAGTTTCTCTTCATTTGGATTCCTCAACAATGTTCCAGATTTGAGCCTTTTCCCTTTCACACCTTCTTCGTCCGATTTCGTTGTAAAGTCCTATCCTTTTGACTTCTTTGAAGACATTATTCCCTGATTTTTATCGAGAGTTTTCTTAGGTGACCTCGGTCATTTAAGATGTAATTAACTGTAGGGGCTTGCCCTTATAGGGAGCTTTTCCGAACCCAGCTTAAAATAAACCCTATTTAATTCTTTGTATTAAATAGGGGAACTTGTCGGCAAATAAAAATGGTTTCGCAGACCCAAACGGATGTCATATCTTTCTTAGTTTATTTGATCGAGCCTCACCCTCAAGTCTTGTGTTTATCCCTCGGGGTAGATACAGGATTTGAGGTTGAGTGCTCTTTCATTTAAACTATGGAAAATATGAGGTCAGTTTGATTTCATATTTTTCTAAAATTATATATATATGTAAATTAAAGAGTCCTTCCGAAGCGGACGACGGGATTTCGATTCCGGCGGCCGACAGCTTCTTACGGGCGACCCCCAAACGTAACCCCCCCTTTTTAAACGCCGACACTGACATATAAACATGATACTCAATATTAATAGCTATTATGATTTTAAAGATAAGCACGAGTTTGGTTGTGTTTAGTTAGAAAATATGACTCAGAAAGCAGCTATTTTGTACTCATGTTTTAGTATGAAAATGACGTCATCATTTTTGTGAAATTTTAAAGAAATTGGGTTTGAAATTGATGTAAATTTTTAATTATATCCAAAAGATAGATTTGAAAAAAAAAATCATCAATAAAAGATACATTTCTTTGAACTTTGACCAATTGCACCCACCCTCAGGTGAGCACGAAGTTTAGCTTTTCTAAACTAGTTTAATCTTATGTAAATATTTATCCTAGCTGTCAAAATCGGCCTTAAAAAAATCTCAGTCAAGTTTCAAAGATGCAGCATGGTAAGGGCTATTGAAAATAGTATAGAACAAAGGCGATTACATCATTAAACGAGATGTATCAAGAGAAAATAATGTATTGAGATGTGCCAGACAAATTAAGGCTCAGCATCTAAAAATAACTACAATTAAAATTGTAGGAATGTTAATTGATTGGAACGCTAATCAATGAAAGAAAATTTAAGAAAGATTGGCTTGTCAATGGGACTGCCTATGTTATTAGTCTGTCTCTTTCCGATTTCTTCTGTAAGCAGATTTTGCCAGCTTAATTTATTAGATTTTTTTTTTTCAAGCTGCTCATCTTTTTTACGCTGCTCAGCATTCCTGTTAATTGTCATTTCAGTAATTTGCCTTTTAAATTTTGCAGAGTAAAACATTTCAGCACCCATACATATTAGCTCTTGGGTCCCACACGTAAGACATTTTATACAAACTTTTTTTTTACCATTCTAAATTTCAATTTTTATTTTGTCATAATAGGATGTCGGTATGATCTGTGAAATCATCGGACATGAATCTCTTTCTAGGCTTGTTTTCACAATGGAAGATTTACATACATACCACTCAATTCCTACTTATTTAAATATCTAACACCTAAATTTCAATTTTTACATAAATGCCATCTTACCTATGCATGAAAAGGTGTATTTTTTTTTAAAAAAGTTAGAAAGGTGGTATTTGACATAATATGAAAGATCCGGATGGTTTAAATGTAAAAAAATAGTGCTTAGGTTTTAGAAATGTGAATATACAAGAATTGGGTGGCATTTATATGAATGCCCCTTTCACAAAATTGGTATATCAGAGTAATTTTGAATCTTTTGGCATCCGGCTGACATAAAATACATAATATGACCTGCAGAAATTATTGGCGTGATCCTGACACTGTTCTTTTCATTCTTAAACACCTGTACCGTGATATTCCTGAATCCCTTCTTGAAGAAACGAGTACTGGCAGTTCGCATATTAGCAATGGAGAAGAAACTCCTTTCTACGAGAAGGATTTTCTCGATGAAGATTTTTCTTTGACATTTTCAGATCCTTTATGGTTCAGAGATTTTTGTAAGAAATCAGATAAAGCTATGCCATACCCTTAAGAAGCGGACGGGTAAATGCATGTATTGTATCGCGAACTCATCCCAGTGAGTACTTTTCCTCTTTGCCTCTTCATCCTTGCTAGGGGTGTAACTGAGCCAAGTCAATTCGTGAGCAGCTCCAACTCGGCTTGATAAATGGTTCATGAGTTGAGCTTGATGAGGTAACGAGCCAAGCTCAAGCCAAGCCCTAACTCTGCGGTTACCATGTGGCTAGCTTTTTTCAAAAATAATTACTGTTAAATGTCCTCAAAATATATTATTATTCAAAATTTTATCTTTAAATTATTAAAAAAATTTCAAAAATATTATTTTATATTTTACAGTAAGTGATTTTGCATTTTCTATCTTTTAATTGCTAATTCTATTTATTATTTTATTATAACATTAATTTGTATTAATATTATTATTTCTCTTATAGAAAAAAAAAGTAGGCTCGTAAGCCAGCTCGAACTTGTAGAATTAAGCTCAAACTTGATTAATTAATCGAGCTCAAGCTCAAACTAAGAGTGACTCGAGCTCGACTTGGGTCATTTACAACCCTCTTGCCTAAACTTCTTTTTTCTACTTCTGTGTTTATCATGTTGCCAATCGGTTAAAGTAACAACAATTTTCATATTGACATAATTGAGGGGCTGATAATGGCAAACTTGTGCAGGGCATGTAATCCGCTGTTCTGTGATGTTCTCGCCATCTACATATTATCAAAAAATCACTCAAGAGAGGTATGTGATCCTCTGTTCAAGTCATTTGTTGTACAAATACAATTTGCGTGCATTAAGATTAACTTTCTGTGCTTTGTAACATGGAAGTGAGTGGTGAAGCAAATGGGTTGTATTTGTATATTCTTTATTATAGTTAATAACAAATATCCACATTGAACCCTTCATGTAAACTATTGTAAGTATTTATAGATATCCACTCTGAATACTAGAGAAACTAACGAAGAATTCATTCTCTGAAAATTTCAGTTAGCTTTGTTTGAGTTGGATATAAAGTTGACTTTAAAAGTTGCATGTATGAGGTTGAATTAGTTTAATTGGGTTTGGAAACTCCAGATTGAATGGGAACATAATTGAAGTTTTAGATTGTGCTCTAGTTGAACTTAGCAAGCTTCAAAATGAGATCGCGCGGTACATAGTTATCCGTGACTCAGCTCAAGAATGCGTCAAATAAGTTGTAGCTTTGGTTTATGTATCGAGCTAAACAAGATTGTTTAAACCCATGTTTTGGTCAAATGTTCAGTAAACCAATCTTAGGGGATGTTTGGTAGCCTATTTTTAATAAGATTTAGTCATGGATTTAACTTTAAGCCAAACACAAAAAAATTGAAAATTAAATCCAATGCTCCATTAAATGAATGTTTTCCAAATTTTGTCTCTAAACCTCACTTTTCGTCTCTTTTGCAATGTAAATCTAGATTCGGATTTAATAAATTTGATTGATAGGTAGATTACGGGTTGTAATGTTCGTCAACTTCGACATAGCAATCGGATTTATTGAATTTGATAAATCTTATTCAATGTAAATCCATGTTACACCAAGTGCCACCTTAATCTCATTTGTTTTTGTGTTTGGTCATTTGACAATATTTTGTTATGGCTTGTGCTCTATGCGCTGTGGTAGAGTAACAAATTGTCGTCTTAGCGTTGCATGAGAATTTAGCACAAACAGATGAAAGAGAAACAAGTACTGACAGCTCCAAAAGTTTCTACGTGGAAAACGCGTAAAGGGAAAAACCATGGAGCTTGACCCAGCTGCGAAGATCCACTATTGATTGACGATGATTGGTGGTGGCGGTCGGCGGTGGTCGACGGCCATTTGGAGGAGGTCAACAACGGTCGACGAAAATTGGTTGTGGCGACGACAATCGGCGGTGACGTTGAGCTGCAGCTCCTTCTCAAGGCCTCAAACTCTCTCTCTAGGCTTAGGCTCTGTTTGGGGCCGCTTTTTTTACGCGGTACGGCCCCAAACAACGAAAATTTACTGTTTGGCTCCCGGCTTCGCTGCAGAAGGACGTCAAAGCGGGCGGAAAGCGGGCCGCGGGATCGACCCCGCAGCCCCAGCGTTCGCCCGCTAAATATTCCAAATTGCCTTCTTTGCCCTAGCGTTTTTCTTCCAGCTCGACATCTCGCCACTCGCCTTCGACATATGCCTCTGCTCGCCTCTCTCCTTCGACATCTCGCCTCTCGCCTTCAACCAGGACCGCGCCCTCTCGCCTCTCGCTTTCGACCCGGTAATCCTAAAGCCATTCTCTTCACTTTTTTTCGATCTCCTCGCCTTCACTTGTTTTTGATTTGCTTCAAAATCTTAAATCATACAAAACTCTAAAGAGTTCGTCCATATTTTTTTACAAGGGTGTAAGCTCTTTAAAATGGATATACAATGTAGATTTGATTTCCATCATTGGAGAGGCTTCTCATTTATTTTCTGCTCTGTAAAATGGATGTACAATGCAGATTTGATCTCCAATATGGGGTACATCA
This sequence comes from Phalaenopsis aphrodite, assembly GCA_003013225.1. NCBI lineage: Eukaryota > Viridiplantae > Streptophyta > Magnoliopsida > Asparagales > Orchidaceae > Phalaenopsis > Phalaenopsis aphrodite. Next base: position 218,489 of record NEWO01000518.1, on the reverse strand, counting down.
CTTTGAACAGGTGCTTGATTGTAAATTCCAGTGGAATGAAAATGTTTAACTCCCTTGTCCAAAACTGTTAATGAATGGAAATCAAACAAGGGAGTTGGAAGCCTACGGAACATTGTTAAATCTGAGTTAGATGTGAATTTGCTTGAAAATTTTGAACCATACAAAAATCTAAAGAGTTTGTTTGCTTGAAAATGTTAAACCTTTTGGGCAGCTTCCCCACCTCAAGTTTCTGTACCTTTGTAACATGCCAAAAGCAAAGCGACTTGATTGTAAATTCCATGGGAATTACAAGGTTTATGTGTTTCCATTGTTGGAGGGCATGTTCACTCTCCCGGGTAAGTTTGAGTGTGCGGATATTGAAGTAATAAATGTTGTGCAGACCTGCTTAAATCTGTTGTTGCTTAAGTTTGCAACTTTGGTGTTTAATGTATTAATTGCTACATTTTGTTTAATTAAATGGTTAGTGACCTGTGAAGCTGTAAATGAAATATGGTTGTGGGATGGAAGGAGCGCAGCTTTCTCTGATTAGTTGTGTTGAGCTCTCTATTAATCTGAACTGAAACTTCATGCTTCTTAGTTCTTAGCAATTTGGAGAATGTGCTCCCCACTTAGCTCATGAGACTTTAAGAAGTAAGAATTTGGTAATAATTTGAATGAATTCAGTTGCAAGGATGATTAGAAAGATGATTTTTATGTTGAAATTTGTGATGAAGCAGAATCATTTATAGTCTACCTTTTTTATGTTGTTTTGGGTTGCTACTACTGGGTGAGCAGTCATAAGATGAACCATACCAGTAAATTGAAAAATGTTGGTTTTATCTTGTACTTTGATAGTTGAGTGTGATTGTGGGATATGATTGACGATAGGTGCTAGTTTTGTAAATGTTTAGCTATTTTAAATATCATCATAAATCATTCTATTGCAGTTTGCTGTTCAAAATTATCATTTTAATATATATAATTAATGTTAAGATGAGAAAGTTTTGGAATTAATTTCAGTTTTAATTAAACCAAACATTTTTATTTATTTTTTTTGTTCATGAGCTATAGCAGCATTAGGGGAAAGTAGAAAGGCAAGCATCAATTGTTATGTGGTGATGTGCTTTAAGAAATTTATATATAATATTATATAATTATTCATATTTATATACATATAAAGATATATAAAACATGTATCATTAATTGTCCCATCTCATAAGCCCTTCCCGTGAGCTACAGGAAGACCGAAACATAGAGCAGTCTGGGGGAAATGGAAGAAAAAGATTATATGGCATTTTGAATAAAAGTGTATTTATAGTGCTATATTTGTAATTTGCCACTTGTTAATTAATGTTTGCTTTAATGGAAAAGGGTGCAGTTTTAACGAATTTTTGGTTAATTACCACTGCATTTACATACATACAGTGCTGATGCATGCCATTGGAGTTAAGCTTTTTGGTTAATTCGATGGTACTTCTACTTTATGGTTGAATGAATTTAAAAAAAACTGAAGCTAGGGGCATATAAATGAATGCATTTATGAATCCAAACCTAATCAATCGAGTATGTGTTAGATATGTAAATACTTCTGAATTGAGTGGCATGTATGTAAATGTTAGTTTGGGTAATTGTCACAATTAAGATGGCCTTTAAGTGTCATCTATATCTTCTGTTTTTTTGCGCATTCTATTTATTTTCATGTCGATGGAGTTGGGGAAATCTGAATGCATTTAGATGTCGCTATCTCATTCTATTTATTTTCATACTGTGTTAGAATATTGCATTAAATTTTGATATTCGGATATATACGCAATGTATTTTGAGTATTTTGTATATTTACGTTGTTTAACAGCAATAAGAAAAGCTTTTTTGTTTGGGATGAACTTTTAACAAGCTGGACTCAAAATTTTGTGTTAAAAGCTGGTCATAATTTGCTGTTGGAGTCTCAAAAATTTCACAGTTATAGTTCTCTTTTAAACAGTTTTAACAAACAATGGCAGAATTGTCATTTTTCCAGAAATAGCTGCTCTGCAGCTATTTTCACACAACTGCACTAAACAGACAGCCAGTTTCCCTGCAGCAGTTTTCTGGGGCAGCGCAGCTGCAGCTGAAAAACTGGGAAGCTGCAGCTGCGCCAAACAGAGCCTTAAGCTCATTCTCATGAGAGGGAAAAATTATTGCATATGGACACCGCTTGCAATTTTTGAGTGCGGAGTCTGATCAGGTCCGTGATAAAATTAGAGTGGGCCCCACTAATAATAAAAAAATAAAAAAAATGTATTTCAGTGGTCTTGATCGGACACCACACACAAATTTGTGTGGTGTCCGTACGAAATAATGCTCCAAGAGAGAGGTGGAGCTCTATTTATAATATTCTGGGTGCATATAATACAGAAATACAAACCATTTTGATCGGGCAGTCTGGATAGCTTCCTTCAATCAGGTCGTGCTTAATGGACATTTGGATGCCTTAAGATGTTGAAATTTAGTGATCTTAAGCTCATTGGATTTGTCTTGTCGAGATACTTGATTCGACTATGAATTTGTCAGATCTGACATCAGTTTGACCTTCCAAATGAGTTTGAAAATCTTTTAAAAGTTGTTTAATGACTTGATTCGGGCTTGATTTTGATTTGGATTTGACTGACTTTGATATCATTAGGTTCGTCTCATCGAGCCGGTCAGTTTGACTATAAGTTTGTTGAAATCGAAGCTCGGGGTGACTAGTTATCAAGATTTAGACTTTGTTTAGCGCAGCTGCAATTGCGCTGCCTCAGGAAACTGTTGCGGGGAAGTTGACAACCTGTTTGTTGCAGCTGTGTGAAAATAGCTGTGGAGCAGCTCTTTCTGAAAAATTATCCGTTCTACCCCTGTTCAGTAAATTTGTTTGTAACAGAACTGTGACACTCATTTATTTAATAATTTTAAAACAGAAATTCAAAATAATGATAAATCCAAACCAAAATTGCTAAGAGTTGAAAGGATGTGTAAATAGATACAAATCTGTAAATGTTAAAAAGTCTTCAAAATATTTAACAAAAGCTTCAGTAGAGATCTAAGAAGGAAATTCTAATAATTAACTATAAATCTTGAAAAAAAATTCATAAAAAAAAATTCCATGATAATTAGCATCAAACGAATGCTGCTATCTTCTAGACTCCAACAACAAAGATGTGAACTTTGCCTTTCAGTTCAATCCAACTCACCCCAGGTTCCTTCTTCACCATGGTTTCCCTCATCAGTTTTCTCATGCTGACAACATTCCACATTCCAGCTGAAGCATAAATATTGGCGAGGATCACGTGTTCCGGACATCTCTGACTCTAACATGAGCAGCATCTCAGCTGCTTTCATGCCTATTTCAACATTGTTATGAACTCTGGAAGTCCCCAGCAGAGCCCCCCCAAATGGCAGCATTTGCTTCGAAAGACACGATTTCGACAAGCTCCAAGGCCGACCTCAATATCCCCGCGCGACCCAGAATATCAACGATGAACGCATAATGTTCCGGGGTTCGTTCGACGTCGAACGTGTCCTCCATCGAGTTTTCTCCCTCTGCCCCCACCGACCTGCTCCACTCGTCACCTGCTCGCTCTGGCAAAATATTTTCGGGTAGGGTAATAGCGTAAAAAGCCGAATGAGGAAGCCGAGCCGCAGGTTGATGTTGGTGTTCCGCTTTGGGGACAAATCGCGGCCCGCTGCAAATGCACAGCTGCCCCAAACGGTAAATTTCCGTGGCGCGGCACCACGCCGCATCCTTACTGTTGCGCCAAACACAGCCTTAAACGTTTCTTGCTTAAAATATCATCTTGAGATCGTTGGTATGCCTCAAGATTCGTGCATGATGAAAATTTGCTGGTGGCGTATCAAAGATCAATATGTTGAATTTAAAGCATTTAAACTTAGAAGAAATTTGCTTAGGCCGGAGTAAAATGTCATTCGGATTATTTGTTACTAACATGACTAGGATATTAAATTTACCGTTGACATTTGCCCAAAATATTCTTTTAAAGAGCTGATCAAAAAATTGAGTATATTTAAACATTCATCAATCACTCGATTAAGCAGTTTGTCAGTCACTCGTCTACTATTAAATTTGTCGTTATGAACATGTTAGTTTTTGAGAAGTGCGGCTATTAAATTTTTTTATTTTTGTTATTATTCTTAATAACATATATATTTAATAATATTTTTTTTTTTTTTATGCATGCCTCTTATATATTTAATAATAGAAATGTCATGTGTTTGTGTTGGTGTCCATATGTTTGTATTTGTTCAACATAGACCATAAGCAAATCTCCTAGCAGTGTCTCCAATTAATTTCTTTGAAGTGAAAAGAACATTGTTTGCCCAATATTTTTAGAAGTGTGTATCATGAGTAAAGCGAAGCAAAGTATGTGACCCCCGTTTTGCTTTATTGAGGCGCGTTTTGAAACACTAAAGTCAATTTGTATGATTTTCTTGCAATTTTTTAGTTTTTTATTATTGCAATATATTAGATATTGTTTGAAATTTTAATGTGCATGAATAGTTTTTTTTATGTCAAATCAACTATTAACTCATGCTTTATATTTTATAGTTTTTAATAAATTCATTTATACATTAATAGTTTTGTATACCTATTAGCATTTTGGTATATAAAAGCAATATGTTTTGCTCTCTGCTCTGTTTTGACTCAAAAATAAACGCATTGCATTACGTTTTACATTTTGATAACTCTGACATATCTGCGAATAGAAGATATTGGCAAATGAGCTTTAATATCTACAATGGTTAAAGATATCATTATGATGTTAGCTTTAATGTGAAAATTGGAACAATTGTGGCATTGTACAAAGTGAAGTTAATTAGATATTGGTCCAAGGAAATCCCCTCCAATTGTTGCCATTACATGAAACTCTCTATCCCACTCAATCCACCTGATTGCATCAACCCTAAACCTCACCTTAGTTCCCTTCACCATTATTAACTCCAAACACTCATTCACAAACATTCCCTCTTCTTCCATGACAAATTTGTAGTCTTCCATCATCTTTTCTGGGAGAAAAATGTTTTCAATCGGCTCAACTTTGAGAAATATGCCGTGCTTCACAACCCTGTCGACGAAGCCAATTAAGATCTCGCCCTTGCGGGGTTTCACGGCAGTGCAGCTGAAGGATACTGTGAAGATGATGGCTTCGCCGCTAAGCTCGCCAGCTTCTCCTTCATCCGTGGAGTCGCGAATGGTGGCTGCGACGTAGTAGCCGTGTTTCTTCGATGCTTTCTTGCCGACGAGGCCAGCGAGAAGCTGGAGGTTTGCAGCTTTGCTGGGAAGAAGAAAACCTCTGGAATCAAGCTGGTCAGGATGGACGGGCACTTTTCCTTTCATTTCAAGCTCCAAAAACACCATTTTTTTTTATCTGCTGGATTGCCCAAATAATTAGAATAACAAGTTACCATAACGGACACTTTGTATACATATATATATATATATATAGTTGGCAATGACTATTAAAATCAACAAAAGTGATGCCTCATGACCTACCATTAACTTGCTACCATAAGGCAATAATGAATAATCATATTCGTGACGAAGAGTATCGATCCATAACCTGAGGGTGCCATCGAAGAGTATCGGAAAACATAGGAGACAAATAATTCAGCTTTCTTATCCTCAAATAATAGACATAATTCACAATATATAGCCTTATATGTGAGTCTGTAAATAGAAAGAAAGCTATAAATATTAGGGTATAATTCGCCTAATAAGAGGAAAGAAAATTAGGAAGGAAAATAAATTGGATATGAATGCAGAAATAATCCCTTTCCAGATCAGTTAGGGGATTGCACATAGCAATGCAATGGCTGCAGAAGTATGGAGGTCTTATTACTTTAATTACTTATCAGTATTCAGTTAATTTAATTATTTTTAATTTTTTTTATTAATTTTTAATTTAGTTAATCAATTGTTGATTAGTCAGATTCATTATTTGAATTGTTAACTAATAAATAATATGCAAGTTATCCTAATTATTTTTGGCTATTTGATTATGTTAATGGATGATATGCAGTTTATTTGCTTTTTACTGATGATATCCTTCTTGTGAATATAGAGTTCATGAAAAACTTGAATTATGGAGATCAACTTTAATTATGGAGATCAACTTTAGAGTATAAATTCTTTTGTTTAGAAAGTTCTAAAACTAAATACATGGGATGTCATTTTAATAGTAGTAGATTAAGTGACGGAGTTATAACAATGAATGACCGAGTCGTTAAAAGGAGCAGACGTTTTAGTTATATCGGATCTTTTGTTCAAAGTGATGGAGAAATAGATGGAAATGCTATTAGTAAAATTCAAATTGGATGGTTGAAATGGACGAATGCATAAGGCTTATTGTGTGATAAAATAAGTACTGCTTAGACTTACAAGAAAATTTATAAGATGGTTGTGTGACCTTTAAATGTTGGCCTATAACAATGAAGCATAGAACTAAGTGTTGTTGAGATGAGAATGCTTAGATGGATGAGTGGCCTTACACTTAGAGACAAAATATTAAACAAATGTATGTGTGAAAAGATTGATGTAGCTTTAGTGACAGACAAAATTATAGTCTTCTTAGATGATTTTTTCACATTAAATGTCGACCATCCACTGACCTAATTAGGAGAGTAGATGTTTTAGATTTGACTTGTGTTAAAATAGGTAGTGGTAGTCCTAAAAAGACTTGGGTATTTATTAGAATTAAATGAAAATATGACACTCAATAGAACTCGATGGAGAAAAAAGATTCATATAGTCGATCCCACTTGTGGAATAAAGGCATGTTGTTATTGTTGCTGTTGATTATTTTAATCAATATCCACTTTTTTATTATTTGATATTAAATTAACTAATTTGTGTTTTTTTACTTATTTTTAAGTTAATAGCTATTTAGTTAGTTCCAACTCAATTGTTAAGGATTATATCATAAACAGTAGAAAGTTGAAAGTTGGAAAATTGCTTTTCAATAAGAAATAAATTAATTTAGTTATCCATAAATTTATTTTTAAAAAAATTCTACTAATTCACAAATAAAAAAAAATTAGCATTATTTGTTATTATTACTTACGAAATATATTCTCTTTATAATAATGAAATATTTAAATATAAAATATATTTAACTTTCCATGACCCACAGAGGTGACTCTTGCTCTATTATTAAAATTTCATTTATTTTTAATAAATGTTAGGGAAATTTACATGCATGGCGCCCAATTCGTAGCATTTTCCTATTCCAAACTTGGGGCCCATTTGGGGCAACTTATTTGGTGCGGTGACGTTTTGAAAATGCACCTCGCATGTTTGGTAAATTGTGTTTTGGCAGCTTATGCTTTTTGAAAAAACTGAAAAACAGTATTTTAACATTGCATCTATCTAGATGAGGTGTGGTAACAACTTTCTGGCAACGGTCTGGTTTTCTCAAAAAAATAAAAATTTGTAATAGCCAACGCACCTAACTTATCAGCAGATTATTTTTAATCAATTTATTAGCAAATTATTTAATAAGCTGCAGCTGCCCCAAACATATCATTAATCAAAGTTTGGGTGTGAGATATGTAAATACATAAGAATTGGGTGCTATGTATGTAAAAATCCCCAAATTTTAATAAACATTACTTTAAAAAGTTTATCAATTATTAATAGACCAATCAATAATGCTATGAAGATTGCATGAGGTCCAGATGAGCAAATGAGATGTTAAAAACATGAGGGGTATTTACATACATATATACCCCATAATTTTTATGTACTTAAACATACAACACCTAAACTTTGCTCTTTACATTCGTACCACCTAACCTTTCACATAAAAAACACCACTGTCTTAACCTCCAAAAAGTAAAGTACACCTTTATATCCATAGGTTAAGTGGCATGCATTTTAAAATTGAAATTTTGATGTTAGAAATGTATATACATAAGAATTGAGTAGCATGCTTGTAAATCTTCTGAATATAAGTACTTGTATAAATGTTGTAGTTCGCCAATTAATGACTAGACGGAGTCAGACTCATCAACTCACAAAATCAATCTACGAGTCAAAATTGAGCCAAATCCACCTAGCCACCTCACCACAATGGCTTATCAATTAGCCCCAAGCGAACATTACCATGCAATTCACTAAAGCCACCTATGTGTTTGCCTCAATGACGAGATTGGAGTACACCTCCCTTGATTGATGACATCTCTCTTGAATTATAATTAAATATTAACTAATACAAACTTAAAAACATTTAAGTTTAATTTTGATTCCATTAAATTCATTAATCACTTTGCATATATCCTCAATTATGTGATATTAATAGCATCTTCAATTAAGTGAGATTGATTGAAGAAATAGTTGCATAATAATTAAAGAGTTACTTCTCAATTATTGTATCACTTTAATTGCATATTTTTAATTTATAAATTTAAGACTTTCATGTGTTAACAAATTTGAGTCAAATTTAACCAGTTATACATCTGGTCAGCAACTCAGCATCATATTTAAATTTTCAATCTTTAAATCAAAAGTAAAATTGAGGTGTTAAATATATAAATACATAAGAATTTGGCGGTATTTTTATAAATACCCTATACAAAACTGCAATAATCGACACAAATCTAGAAAGAAACACAGAGATTTAACGAGGTTCGGTAAAGAAGTCGGTGGCTTTTCTTTCAATTCAGAAAAAAAAAGAGTATGAGATCCCTAGGGTTATAAATAAAACACATATAAATAACTCTGACATATAACATATAATATGTAATTACAAAATTACTCATGTACTGTACCCCCGCACCCGCAACCCACATAATGAAACTCTCCTGATTTGACAGATGCTTCCGCTCATGAGCTCGACTCCGTGGCTAGCTCCGTTGAGCTCCAGCATTTGTCTCTTATCTGATAGAGGAGTCATATCTAACAATAACAGAGAAGGCATACAAGCTTCATGTATTTATACAGGTCCAAAGACACCATCAACCCCATCATCTCCAAGAGTCGCCTGCACCTGAAACACTCTCTCCGATTCAATCCACTTGCTTCCAGCAACCGTAAACCTCACTCTGCCGCCGCTCCCAATCCTCAACCGCAGACTCTCATTCACAAACTTCGGCTCCTCTTCCACCCTGCCGTCATATCCATAACCTTTCATCTCCTTCTCCGACAGAAGAATGTCCTCCATAGGCCCATATTTCAGAACCACTCCCTGTTTCAGAACCTTATCAACGGTGCCGATAAAAATGTCACCTTTGACGGGTTTCATGGCGATGCAGGTGAAGGTTACGGGTAAGATGATATCGCCGTTGGGACTGTGAACTTTTCCTTCTCCTATGGATTCGAGCGTGTGGACTGCGAGATAGTAGCCGTATTGCTCGGAAGCTTTCCGGCAAGTAATGTCTTCGAAGAGGCTGAGCAGTACAGCTTTACGAACAGCAAGATCTTTGGGAGGACGCTGAGAGGGATTGATTAATACCACCTTTCGTTTCATTTCGAACTTTAAATATACCATTTTTATTAACTGTGTTGAAGAACTGAAATCATTAGAAAGAGAGATTCATGAACTTCTGAAAGTTTAAAAATGGCGGTGGTAGAGGAAAACACAGATTTTTAATCAAAAAATCATTTTTTTTTTAAGTTTCTTTTGTCATTTCTGAGTTTTGAGAAGTGTAGGAGAAGAGTGGTTTGGCTTTGTTATTTACAGAGGATGGGGACGATGCAGAATTTATAGCCTGAGATGTGAATCTAGAATGGAAAGAAAGCTATAAAAATTAAGGTGTAATTAGGATGAAAAATAGGAAGAAAAATTAAATGGAGAGAATGTATAGACATAATTAATCCCATTCTAGATCAGTTAGGGGATGGCACATGGCGATGCAATGGGGGTGGTGTAGGTGAGCTCAGCATTACTCATTGTGGAGAAAATATTATGTACATACACTATTGTTCGCCTGGTCCAATCATGTCATCGTCTAAACCCTGAGTTATTCTCTGCTGAGTTATTTACTAATTAAATTTCAGACAAAATAAATAGAATGTCTTTATTACTATTAACAACTGGTCAGTATTTGGTTAATCTAAGTACCATCTAATTCACTTCATTAATTGTTGTATTCATTAGATCTATTACTATTTAGTCTTAATTAATTATTCTAATTTATAACCAATCAACAATATGCAATATATCCTAATTTTTAGTCCAATTGATAATTTTAATCAATATTATATAATCTTTACTTAGTTTAAGTTACCAGCTATTTAGTATTTTCTAGCTAAATTATTTTATAAGGGAGATTAATTGTAAAATTAGTTTGTTACTATTTATTACATAAATACCCCTGTAGTATTATAAAATTTTGGTTTGATAAATTTAATTTATAAATTAGAAATTTACATGTATACAATAAAATTATTATTATGTATTCACATGTCTAATATCTAAACTATGATTTTTTTTAGCATTTTATTAAATTTTGCCTGTGTATTTTACTTTTAAGGAATTAATTTAGAGATAATTTACATGTGCCGCCAAAGATTTGAGTGTTATAAATGTAAAAATTAAAATTTGGGCTTTATATATGTAAATAAATAATTATATTTAATTTAAAATTGGTTCAAAATAAATTTTACTTATAATCATATATTATACTCATCATAGAGCAAATTTGATAGCTACAAAATCCATTCTAATCAAATTTAAGGGGCATTTACATACATACCTCCCAATTCCTATGTATTTACATAACGAAAGCCCAAATTTTAATTTTTACATTTATGCCACTCAAATCTTATCACGTAAAAAATTCCACTACTTTACAATTCAGAAAGCGAAAAACACCTTTTCATGCAGACAACCCTTTCACAAGTATATTTACAAAACACTCCTAGGAAATCTACATATTTCAACAGCAGGGCATTGTATAGGGGCAATTACATACATACTGCCCAATTCCTACCTATTTACATATCTAACACAAAAACTTCGATTTTTACATCAAAAATGCAGCTTTTCGTGCATGGGTAAGATGGCATATATGTAAAAATTAAAGCTTGGATACATAAATACATAAGAGTTGAGTGGTATGCATGTAAATCTTCCTAAACTCAAATAGGTCCAAGGAAATCTCCTGCAAGAGTTGCCAGCATCTGAAAACATCTATCCCATTCAATCCACTTAATCCCAAGAACTCTGTACCTCACCTTATTCCCTCTCACCATTTTTGACTGCAGATTCTCATTCACAAACATTGCCTCTTCTTCCATCCTAAATTTGTAATCTCTCATCATCTTTTCTGACAGAAAAATGTTCTCCAATGGTCCAGATTTCAGAAATATTCCATGCTTTAGAACCTTATCAACGGTGCCATGTAAGATCTCACCCTTCTGAGGTTTCACAGTGGTGCAGCTGAAGGAAACAGGGAAGACCACTTCGCCGGTAAGGTCGTGAATTCGACCTTCGGCAATGGAGTTGAGAGTCGTGACTGCGACGTAGTAGCCGTGTTCCTTGGATGCTTTCAGATGGGAGATGTTGTCGAGGAGGCGGAGGATTATATTTTTACGAAGAAGAAGACCTGTGTGATGGAGTTGGTCAGGAGGGACTCCTACGTCTCGTTTCAATTCCACCTTTAAGAAAACCATTTTTTGTGATCTGCAAAAAAGGTGAAATTGTGAGAATACAATTTAGTAGAACTGGTGTAGAACGTAGATAAAGGTTTGGGTGAGGCGAATAAGGATAAGCTGGACTAGAGGGAAGAAATGGAAATAAGAGTAACTAGATATGCGAAGAGATGGGGTACAGATTGAAAGGATGTTGATTTTATGAAATTTAACATGACTGAAATGATACCCTGCTCCTGACAGGATTGTATTATCAAAGCTGAGTTTATAAATATTGAAGAAAATTTGCAAGAGATGATGAATATGAAAAACATTTGGATAGAGAAGCCTGTGTCATATGGTGGAGAGGATTCCATAAGCGGTCAGAAAAATGAGAATATATTGGCCACTTTCAAGAAAAAACTGTATCCATAGATTTGATATTTGAAAGGTAAAGAATGTAATTTGCCTCTCCTATTAAAGTTAGGAGCCTTTTCGTTTGTTGAAAAGGGAATGAAGTGTAAAGATAATGTATTGTATTTGGCATCCTTTGAATTTGTTTGGTTCAATGTAAAATAATGCACTTTCTTATTTGGTTTGAAGAAAAAATAAAATCAATGTAAAATAAATAGTCAAAGGGTGATGAATGATAGGTGATGAGTTACAGGTGGCGGTCCGTGGTTGGCGGCAGATGTTAGTAGGCCATAATGGCCAGTGGTTGGAGGCAACGGCTTTTGTTGACGGGCGGTTGGTGATGGCTTGCGATGGCTGCCGACGGCAAACCATTGGTAATGGCTTGCGGCCATGTCGGGCGGGTAGAGGAGCCCGCCATCAATGGAGGTGGTAAAAGGCAGTGGCAACAAGCAACGATGGCATGCAACTCTTTACGCAAAGTGAAGTATTTGAAATTCACCCAAATCCAACGAAGTCCAAATACATGAAATGGAACTAGAGAATGAATTTCAAATGTATTGTAATTTTACTCTACATATGGAATTCATCCAACCAAACACCCTAATTTCTAAAACTCCTGCAAAAGAAATATAGTGCACTCCTTTTGCAGCAAACTAAACAGTCCTTTCGTAACATTCTCACCACTAGAAGTTAGATCTTGGTTACCAAGACCATAACCTTGAAGAGAATGGAAAAAAGCAACACTTGCCCCTTCCTTCAGTGACAATTAAAGCAATCGTGGAATAAACAATGTAGAATGTTGAAATTCACAAAGCAACTTCAGCAGCAAGGTTCTTCAGTTATCTAAGCTAATGAATAGTGATTGTGAAGGCCTAATAATTTTGAAGCAGACTATTAAGTATAATAAAACTATATCTTCAAAATCAATATGAAAATTGGAAGCAGCAATGTTATCAACTTTGGTTTAATCCACCATGTGTACCTGGTCAATCACAACTCTTCACTGAGAGATTTTGGAGTCCATTTTTCAATCGAATGGGACATGATCGATTTTTAAAGTGTAGTAGTTTCTCAATGATGAATCACATATCCGCACATGAATCCAGATGAAGCACATAGGTAAGAATAGAGGCAGCTATGGTGAAATACAAAGCAGCAGCCATATTCTGATCAATAAGATTCCAACAATCGTAGCAAATATTTAGAGGAATTTGACCAGTAGCATTAAAGACTTGTTAGGGCGGACAAACAGTGGATCAAGCAAGATTGCCATCAAAGCCTCTATCTTTAAAAATTTTCAGGATTCGAAAATAAAAGAAAAGGACAATTAAGAGCTAGAAAACAATTCAAAGTTCTCTTTTTTTTTCGTTTTAAAATGCTAAAAACAATTATAAAGTTGGATACTATTGCAATGTATGATCAAACTAGAAAGAATGAGATCAAATGCAGACAGGGAAGCGAATTCAGAACAACGAATATCGGAAAAAAAGGAAAAAGCAGGAATAATTTCCTCACTTGCGGATATCGCGATTCATCTAATGCAGACTAAGTTCAGCCCCGAGTCACAAAAAATGAACTTTTTATTTGGATACGAATGCATTAATGGTTGGTGAAGGGGGACTTACAGACAATGCTTGGCCGTGGGGGAGAGGCGTGGGTCAGTAATTGGGTTCTCCCGTTAGGGTTTTACTCAGGGGAAGGAGTTCCCGGCAGCGGAGGCACGAAAAAAGATTTGTGGATTTACATATGTTTCGCCAAAATTTTCATATTTACATTTATAATACTAACTTTTTTATATATATCACACAAAAATAATACTATTTATCATATTTTAATTTAGCCATGTATAAGTAGAGTACTATACATGTTCTTGGATCCAAATCTATCAAGTGAATCATGACCATTGAATGGAAGTGTAGAAATCTTGAGGGAAAGTTAGAGAGAGAAAGAGAGGGAGAGAGTGCACATAGATTTGCCCCTCTAAGCCAAATTGGGATATTTTGAGGATAAAACATCAAAAAGCTATGGAAGAGAGACTCCTTATAGAAGAAGGTTTTAGAGAGAAGGGTTCAAAAACCCCTAATATATAATTTGGTCCTCCCATTTATAGGAGACAAATGAACAAAATGTATGAGTACAAGTTTTGCCACTGCTTTAGAGAAATTGTATAGGTTATTATGATCTTTTCGCTATCAAGTTCTTTTGGTTGATAGGTCCTTTGGTTGGCAAACTAAGCTAGTTTCAGTTTGCTTTCAAGTGGGATGTTTGGTCAGCTTTCACGCAACCAATCGACTTGCCTAATTATTGATTATTGGCGATCTTTTGTTGATTTTTTTGGAAGCTGTTGAGCGAGCTTTGTGTTGATACTTGTTGAGTCATTGGAGGTACTAGACCTTTGTTTGGTCATTTCCTTCAAAGTGGTCGACGTGGATGCCTATCTCTTGATGGCCTGAATGGCCCTTTGGTTGTCAAACTGCATTCGATCGGTCAGCAGCCCTTTGGTCTGCTAGCAACCCTTCAATTGGCTGAGTGGATTTCGATCGGTATGTTTTGTAAGACCTTATAGCTTTTCGTTATAAAGGGTTATAAAGGATCTCGTCTTACTTCCCTTGATTTAGTTCATTTGATTGTCTCATGATTCATGAAACCTAATTTTTTGTGTGCACATTTAAATATGAAAGTTTAGGTGTAACATAAGTGACATGCATTTAAATTTCCCAAAAGTAAAAGAAAGATTTACATACTTAACACTTAATTCCTACTTATTTACATATCTAACACCCAACTTTTTATTTTTTTGTATGTACGTACTATCTTATCATGCATTCAAAGATGTCTTATATTTTTTAAGTTAAAAATAATGACATTTATTCCGAGATATGAAAATTTTAGTCATTAGTAATATAGAATGTAAATTTTAGGTGTTAGATATGTAAATAGATAGGAATTGAGTGGTATATATGTAAATGCAGCAAATGAAAATTATGAGTTGGTTGTATGAATCTGATAAATGAATAAAAGATGGTATGTATGTAAATGCTCCAAAATAGTAATAAATATTTTATTTTATTGGTCCAAATCACATTAACACTTGCATTCAAATAAAGTTGACAACTTAAACAAAAATAAAAAACACATTTTTATTATAATGAACAACAAAATAAATAAAAATAAAATAAAAACCCACATACACACATAATAAGCAAGACCATAATTCAATCAAACAAATGAAATCAAGAGAGGACTCCTCACAATATGCTTGTTGGAAACCCACCTGAGCTGCCCTTGCGCCACCGTTCCTCTCCTTTCTCCCACATTTCCAGTGCTGAAATATATATTAAAGCTCCTGCCCTGATTCATCTCTGAAAACCCTAACTTCTCCGGATAAACAGTCACCTCCACCCCTTCCGGCGCCCTAATCTGCACAGAAAACACTGCCTCTTCCTCCCCTATGTTCCTCACAGTCCTCATCACTGTTTTCTCCATGTTCGAACCCATCGCCACTGAGATCGATGGGTAGTTCAGCTCCTCTGCAACGATAGTCTCGAACATCGAGCACTCCACCGTCTGTCGTGTAATCGTCGACACCTTGTCCAAGAATCAAACCAAAATTACTTTTTTTTTTTAAAATATTGACATTATTTCATATTAAAAATCCAAATTTTTTTATACCTGCTTATCTGTGTATCCCATTCCGCAGAGATACGGCACGTAATCTCCAGGTTGAAGATCATAAACCAGTCCAGGATCATCCGCTTTCGTAGGATTCACATGCCCTGCTCCGACGGCGAAGTATCCTGCTTCGCCGAGCGTCTCATCGACAATCACCCCTCCGTCACGATCCAACACGTCCGCCGTCGTCATCATCGCCGACTTTATCGCCGCCGGCGACCAATCCGGATGCGATAGCTTCAACATCGATGCCACTCCGGCCAACACCGCCGCCGCCGCCGAACTCCCCGACACCATGTTAAACGTCGGCAAAGTCATGTTTCCGGCATCGAGCGCCGGCGGACCCACCGGAAACGGCCACGCCGCCGCCACGTTGACTCCTGGACCAACAATGTCCGGCTTCAAAATTCCCTCATTCACAGCGCTGGGACCACGGCCGGAGAAATCAGCTACCGCCGGCGCCGGCGATGAACCGTACACTGTCCCCTTGAAATGAATAGTTGCCGTCGGATTCGCCGTCGATGCGACGTATTCGACGATCCTCGCGCCGTCGCTGTAGCCGACGGCGGCCGTCGGCAGCACATGTGCTCCAGCTTCCACGGTGCTCCGCCGCATCTCATCGTTAACAAGAATCATAGCAACACCGCCGGCTCTCGTGACAACGGCTCCTTTTTCTATACTGGTGTTCGATCCCCCTGTGTGGCAAAGAACGATCTTTCCCCGAACATTAAGCCGGTTCAGAGATCCATCGCTGCAAGTCTTTGCACGCGAGCCGCCTCGAGCCCCTGGGTAAGCTATCGGAAGTAAAACAGAAGTGAATCCAACTGGCTGATAAGAAGATTCGCCGTTAAGTTCTTCTCCGTTTCCCAGCAACACCGTGGCGCGGATTGCTCGGTCCGTTGAATCGGCGCCGACGGTGAGCATCCATGGAGCATCGTTCTCCACAGTCGCCGGAACAGGGCCGGCGTTCCCGGCTGAGCTGCTGACAAAAATTCCTCTTTCAACGGCGGCTAAAGCTCCAATGGCTACAGCGTCGTCATAGAAAGGAATGGCGGCGCCGCCGAGAGAAATAGAGAGAACATCGACGCCGTCAGAGATAGCCTGGTCGATAGCTGCTAACACATCGCTAGCCAAACAACCGTTAGATTGGCATGCTCTGTAAATGGAGAGGTGAGCCGCAGGGGCAATCCCAGCCGCCGTTCCCCTCGCGTTTCCGAGAACGCCGGCGTTTTTCACGAGCCAGCCGGCGGCGATACTAGCGACATGGGTGCCGTGACCGTCGGAATCAAAAGGCGGGTCCTTTCGGCCATGGATGAAGGATTTAGCTCCGATGATTTTGTTATTGCACATGGCTGGTTTGAATTCGCAATGGCCTTTCCATTTAGTTGGGGGAGGGTGAGAGATGCCGATGTCTTTGAAGGAAGGATGGGTGGGGAAGATACCCGTGTCGAGGATTCCGATGATGGATCCTTTGCCAAAGTTGGCATCTTTCATGAAGCAGCTTTTAGGATGGAGGTTTAAGAAATCGGAGATGTGGGTGGTGTGGAGGGAGAGGAGTCTGTCGGGAATGATGTGGAGGACGTCATTGTTTTGCTCGAGGGAAATGGCTTCGTCGGAGGTGAGCTTTGCGGCGAAGCCTATGATGGCGTTTTGGTAGGAGTAGATGAGGCGGGGCTCGCCGGAGGTTAAGGAGGAGGTGGGGAGGAAGGATTTGTGGTAGTTTAGATGGTCTTCTTCGGTGAAGGGATGGATGGAATTTGGTTTTCGGAGGTGGATGATGTAGGTTTCATGGCGGGGAGAGGTAATGGTGGAGTTTAAGATGGTTAGGGGAAGAATTTGGCTGTAAGATAGCTTGAAGAAGAAGAAGAAGAGTGGAAGAAGATGGTTCATTTTGAAATTGATGAAATGTTTGATGTGATTGGATGTTGGAGGAGAGTTAGGGGTTACAAGGATATATAAGAGGTTGAAGAAGGGAGGAAGGTTGGCGCCATGAATAAAGCATGGTGCTCAAAAACGCTATTTTGATGCGGTTACCACGCCGGGATTGTTGGCCTGGCCGGAGAGCTCCGGCCTCCGGCCAATCTAGAGTACAGTTTACACTTTACAGTTTGCTGCTATGAAGTTAGAATTTTAAATAAAAATGCTTACCATTAAAAATTACATACATACCCTATAATTCTTATTTAATTACACATCTATTTTTTTTTTTTTGAAGATTTACATAGACATATATATATATATATATATATATATATATATATATATATATATATATATATATATATATATATATATATATATATATATATATATATNATATATATATATATATATATATATATATATATATATATATATATATATATATATATATATATATATATATATATATATATATATATATATCTTATGTATTTACATTAACTTCAATTTTTACATATATGTCATCTCATGAAAAAGGTATATTTTACTTCTTTTTTTTTCACATAAAGTTAATGATATTTTTTATATAATATATAAGATTTGGGTGGTATAGATGTAAAAAATAAAATTCGAGTGATGGATATGTAAATACACTAGAATTGGGTGGTATGTATGTAAATGCCCCTTAAACTTAATGGCTTAAATTCTTAACTTCTCAAAAAAATATTTTTATTGCTAATTTTTAAAAAAATAAAAAATATATTTTCATGCACATATTTGTATTTATGACCTCAAGATTTATAAATATAAGTAAAATTTACATACATATCAAAGTATTTACATTTCTAGCTCCCAAACTTTAAAAGAGAGTGATGGTCATCTTTTTTTTTATGTGATGTTAAAAATTAGAGTGATATGCATGTAAATATGAAAATTTATGTGAATACATATGAAAATATACATTTTCATGATATATATAAACCTCATATAAATAATAAAAAATTATATAAATAAACATAATATAAATTTCAAAAATATCCTCAAAAGGTGAGATACATAAATAGTGAAAAAAAAAACTATCTTAAATTGCAAGAGATGAACAGTGGGGAGAGGAGGAGAAGGTACGCTGCATTACATATAAAACTTTCTATACGACGCAACGAGTATGTTACATTGGATCAAAGCTCGTGCAGCCGTTAGAATCCGAAGGGCGATTTACAAGCATACCACAAAATTCTACGTTGCGCCCCTGATCATACAAAAGCAGTATGGGAAATTTACATGCATACCACAACATTCTTATGTATTTAGATATCAAACACCCAAAATTAACATTTATATTTATAATAACACATTAGTTTTATAAACTTGTGCATGAAAAAATATGTTTCAATTTTAAAAAGATAGCGATTGCGTTATTTTTTATATAATGTTGAAAGATTTGAGTGATATTTATGTAAATATAAATGTTAAAGCGATAGATGTATAAATACAAAGGAATTATGTGTTATGTATGCCAACGTGCCTAAAAATATTATATATTTATATGTCAAGATTTTAAGATATATTTATATAACACTTTAAATTTTTAATAATATATAAAATATATCACAATTAACTTGTTCAAAGTGAAATACACTTTATATTTTGTCAAATTAAATTGTCTATTTTTTCAAAAAATTGTGGCTATAAGTTGTGTTTTACAATTTAAAATTACTAAGTGTGGTGGCTACCAAAAGATTATGGTATGACATTTTGAAAAAAAAAAAAATTGTAATAACTACATTTATTTTTAATAAATAGTAATTTTTCTACAATAGCTACATTGTAGCTACACCAAAACATACCTTATAAGCCTATACTAGATAGTTACGCATACAACAATTTTTTTTATATATAAGGAATTGACAGAGGCTATAAATATATAAGGAATTGTCAAATGTTATTATATGAGACTCCAGTCACCTCTAACGTGTCTAATAATTTGAGTGCCACCTCCTTAAGACAAATTGTGCCAAAAGGAATTCGAACCCCAAACATTAGGGGTCTTATACAGTGGATGCCAACTAACATGCAGGTATATATATATATATATATTTGTGTGTGTGTGTAAATGTGTGTATGTAAATTCCCTGAAAACAGACGTGTCGTACTACAAGACGAATAAATAAGAAAAATTGAACTCATGTTCTGCTATTACATTATAATATAAATATTAAGCAATCTTAAAATAGAATTATTAAAATTGTAACTATATTTAAATTCTAACAAGTCTCCATCTCCCTTCTCATTGTTCAAATAACCAAAAATTCTCACTATTAATACTACAATTGCACGAGCATATTAACTAACTTGAACTGCAGAATTCGGCTCAGGAGAGAGCACCGTGATCTTCCTTCCTTTGAATGATCCCAACAGCATGCAAACCTGTAATAAAGATAGCAAAATTTTATCTAACAGAGACAGAAAATAGCAACTAAAATTTTTATGCACTATAATTTATATACAAAAAAATACGGGGAGGGGCAAAAATTAGGGGGGGAGGGGTTGGGGGAGTGATGGGGTCTGTCATTTATATACATGACACCCAAAAAAGATTTGGCACGGATCTCGAGACAATCTGTAGGTAGATGACGAAAAGTACAATGCATCAGAAATCCGACCAAGTGAACAGCCAACCTCTCTTTAAAGAAAGGGTAACTATGTAGTTTCATATTTTGTCTTCCTATCATACATAAATAGGATGATCTTTTCATGTAAAGGACTTTTTAGTTATTTATACATACATAAACCTCCAAAATGCAAAAACAGAGGGAAATAATTATGGATAGTTTAGCATGAAGGACAGTAAAAAAAAACAATGCAGCACTAAGGTCATTTAATCATAAATAATTTCAGTACGAGAGGCCAATTTAACCTGCCAGTTAACACAAATTTTTGGTGTGTAAAATATCTATTAATGACTGAAAATTCTATAATTGGCACTGTTTAGCACTCGTAAACATGAAACTCTTCAACATTTTGCAGCAAGTAAATAAATTCTTCTCATATTTATCCTCTAATTTTAACAATGACCACGTCATATTGGGTGTAGAATCGAAATTTTGTTAAAAGAAAAAGGGCGGGCTTGTAAATAAAATAAAATTAAGACAAAATGAAAACTAGCATCGCTTTCATCAATGTTCAGAATTCACAGCACTGAAAGCAAAAGGCACCTAATCAAATCATATATGGGGCATTTACATACATATCGTCAAATTCATATGTACTTACATATCTGACATTTAAACTTTATTTTTTACATTTCAACCAACCAAATCTTTACATCACATAAAAATACCACTTTTAGTTCTTACAAGTGAAATTTACCTCTTTATGCTAAAAAAAGATGGCATATATGTAAAAAAATGAAGTTGAGGTGTTAGATATGTAAATTTCATAAGAGCTGAGCTTCAAATTTTTCATATCCTCATTTTCTATAAATAAGCCAAGGCAACAAACAAACTAAAAAATTATCATATTCCTCAAAGAAGAATGCAGTAGAAATGGTCATTCTCCTCTATCTCAAGCATTTGATATCTAGAAGGAGGATTTACATGCATACCAATTAATTCTTAAGTATTTATATTTCTAACATCTAAACTTCAATTTTCAAATATATGCCGCCTTATCAATGCATGGAAAAGTGTATTTCAGGTTTAACAATTTTAAATAGTGGAATTTTTGGATGTGATGGGAAAGATTTGGGTGGCTTAAAAGTAAAAAAGTACAGTTTAGGTGTTAGATATGTCAGTAAATAAGAATTTGGTGGTATGTGTGTTAATGCACCCATCTGAATCAAGTTAAGGAATGAAAATGGTGGAAAATCTGAAGTTAAATACTGCACATTAATTACTTCACTTCCCAGTTCATAGGGGCCAATCAAACCATTAATAGAACATACAGGAAGGCAGCTGCTCGGAGCTACACAAGAGTCTACGTAAAGAACGCAGCGCTACATGATTGGCTTAAAACAATCAAAAGGGACACCTTAATAAGCCATCTCCTTCAGAAATGTCATATCATAGGGACCTTCAAATCGGGGTGTAAACGATTCGAGTCGAGCTCGAGCCACCCTCAAATTGAGCTTAACTTTGATTAATTAATCAAGTTCAAGATTGTGCTCAAGCTTAATTCTATGAGTTTGAATCGGCTTGTCTATTATGAAAGAGAGAAAATAATAAATATAGTTTGAGGATATTTTATATTAAATATTTTTTAAACGAGCAGGCTGGCAAGGTAATAAATCGAGTCAGTGCTAGCCAAGCTCAAGTGAGCTCGCTAGTAGACTTGGCTCAGTTACACCCACACCATAAAACAAAGACCCCCTCACCCTCCATCCATTCACAAAAATAAAATCATCCAACTAATTTGATCAAAGCAAAGATAACATGAAATTTAAAGCGAAAAGATATTTTTCATTCATTTGGTTTGAAGTTTTATTACTATTAAAATTCCAATTAATTTCTTTCTCCTACGTTCAACTTCTTTGCTACTGCATCACTTAAATTCCATGCTTAACCTAAATTGCTCCCAATATCTAAAGTAAGAATAAAACCTAACTTCACCAACTATCTCTTTAAATTATACTGAAATTTATTCAGTTTTACCTATAAACAATCTAGTTCTCTTCTTGATCTAGAGTTGAAAGAGGATCTATGATGCACCAACACTCCTAATTAAAGAGACATGCAGTGTTGGACATGCACCGGACACGTGTTAGACACACCCCGAACACATATCAAACAAATTCCCGACGTCTTTAA
Organism: Phalaenopsis aphrodite; assembly: GCA_003013225.1. NCBI lineage: Eukaryota > Viridiplantae > Streptophyta > Magnoliopsida > Asparagales > Orchidaceae > Phalaenopsis > Phalaenopsis aphrodite. The sequence goes on along the minus strand of NEWO01000518.1, from coordinate 196,097 downwards.
TTTAAATAATATTTCAAAAAAAAACAATTAAAATAATGTTGAAAAGGGGACACGTATGTCCCTTTTTTAGTGAATTAAAATTCAAAAAAATATATTTTTTAAAACAATAAACATATGTGATAGATATTTTATAATTAAAATTAAAAAAATAATTTATTTTTATTTAAAATTTAAACCTATTAAATCTAATGTTAATATCAATTAATATTAATTAATATTAATTAATATTAATTAATCCTTTTGGAGAAAAAGGATTCATGTGGCCGACCCCACATAGTGGGATTAAGGCTTTGTCGTCGTTGTTGTTGTTGTTAATATCAATTAATATGAAACAAAAATTTTCTAAAAGTTAATGTAATTAAATTTTTTATTTATTTGTGTATTATTCTTAATGTTTTATTTATTTAATTTTTACATATTTTTTTAATAATTTTTATTATAATGGTGTGGCCGTGTCCTATATTTTTAATAATAGAAGTGTCTCGTGTCTGTGTCGTGTCCATGTCACCGTATCTATATCTATATCCGTATCCGTATCCCAATCCGTTCAACATAGATGAGAATTGTTGTATCCGAATTTAGTATCAATAGCATCCTATTTGAGAGCTTGCCAAGGAATATTCAACTTAATTCTAAATCAGCAGCCCTCATCAGTTTAAACCCTAAACTAATCCACACATCACTCACTTTCCTCCACATTTCCAGAAAGGTCCCAAAAAATTCCCTTTTACATGCTCTCTGCTAAGAAAAGTGCACATCATTACGCTTGATTCGGAAGGAATCTATTTGGGTAATATAAATATAAAAAGCAAAGTTCAGGTGTTAGATATATAAATATATAAGAATGGGTAGTATGTATGTAAATGCCCCCAGAAGATATGGAAGGACTTCTAAGAGAATCTATAAAGAGAGTTGTGAAAGAAGTTATAAAACATAAAACAAATTTTTACCGCTTACACACATAGAAGGACTTCTAAGAGAATCTATAAAGAGAGTTGTGAAAGAAGTTATAAAACATAAAACAAATTTTTATCGCTTACACACAAACAGAGATGGATCTAACAAATTTCACAATTTTCTAAAATGTGTTTCTGACTTTAGATAACAAAATAGGCCCTAAGCTAAGTTCATATAGTGATTGTATGATGCCTAGACCAATACTGTGTTGGGAGCCTGAAATTGATGGTGATCTTGCTTAATCTTTTTACAGCCTTGTAATTCTAAAGTTTCAATTGTAATTTTTTTTATTTTATCTGATAGGAAAATTTCATTAAAAAGTAGGAAGATTTACATACATACCACTCAATTCTTTTCTACTTACATATCTAACACCTAAACTTCAATTTTTACATACATGCATGGAAAGGTGTAATTCACTTGGGTATTTTTCATGTGATACGACAGATTTGGGTAGCATAAATGTAACAAATAAAGTTTAGGCGTTAGATATGTAAATACATAATAATTGGTGGGTATGTATCTAAATGCCCCTAAAAAAGTAAACAATTGACATAGAAAAGGCTTATATATGTGTTTATGTAAAACTAATTGACAATACAGAGAGGAAATCATGATTATAAAATTTATGTCAGATATCACCAAATAAGTTGTAGTGTGCAGTCTCTACTATTGTTGTTTACCAGATGATCCAGAAGAACAACTCAATCCTTCAGAATTTCACTGAGAGGGTTTTCCACCACCAGACCACCATTTGCGGTCGGTGTGACCGGCGAATCACCCATAGGAGTTTTCGTCAAAGATTTTGAAATGACGCCCTGCAGCTCCAAGGCCTCCAATGCAGCCTTTTCCTTAGCTTTCTTCGCTCTCACTACGACATCTTCCTACAATTGAACAATATTTATTGAACCAGCATCCAGAAATGAAAATGAGAAGAACATAAATTTTAGACAGTTTCACAGCTGAAATGAAGATTTTTATTCAATAAGAGTACATGTGCCTAAATTTTGCATTATCAAGGATATAGAAGACTCTAAGTTTATATTTTATTTTCCATTTCTGTTTAGAACCCTTCTTTGATTATTTATTTGTAATTAATGCAGACAGATTCACATCCGAGCCATAGACGTTTTAGAAATGAGTCAAAATAGTTCCCTGACTCTTTGTATGGGGCAATTTTACCCTGGAGTTTATTAAAATGCCAATTTAGTCCAATATTTTTTAAATATGGGCTGAAATAATCACAGGGAATGACAATTTTAGCCTCAATTAAAAGAGTTTGGGAACTATTTGACACTTTTTAAACTCTAATACTACAATAATTTTGGTACTTTACTAGTAGATTATTATTCTATTAAAACGCATGCATTAAAAACTTGCATTCTCTCGAGATATTTTCAAGGATGGAATGCTCCTCAGATTATATGTTTATTTTCATTTATTGAGAACCCTTCTTTGAATATTCATTTCGTAACCAAAGCAGTGAGGTTATAAGGATAGGTTGCTTTGAGCTATTTCCTCAGAATTCAGCATAGTAAACAAAAACCCCTTTCAAATTTCTTGTTTCTATAATCTAATATCAGCAGGATATATTCAAAAGTAACTTATCCAAAGCTACCAAAAGCTTCCAACCAAGTTTCCTCAGAAACTGAAATCTAGAAGTATAAGAAACCATCAAGGATTGATAAATAAAGGTACTTCTTTGTGACTTTCAAGGTTTTCCTTTACAAAATACTTCCTAAAAAGTGAAAGCTAGACAGAAAAGTGTAAGCACTTCAACGTGATCATTTCACCATCATAAAATATTTGGAAAAATTTACATACATGTCACACAATTCTGATGAATTTACATATCTAACACCCAAAGCTTGATATTTACACTTTGAATACCTTAGTGTCATAAACTTATGTATAAAAGGTGTATTTCATTTTTAAAATATTGCGATTGTGATATTTTTAATGTGATGTTAAAGACTTGAGTGGTATGCATGTAAATATGAATATTTAGGTATTAGATATGTACATATATAAGAATTGTGTTGTATGTATGTAAATGCCCAAAAATATATTCATAGAAGCTTTTCATACTCAACAAACACTATAACGGTGCTAGTACGGTGACGCAGCAATGAAGAAACATATAGTTCAAAATGGAACCACGTGACCTACAAAATAGAGCAATTTAAAAGAGCAACACAATCATACACTAGAAATTAAGAAATTACACGTCTCTTAAACAAAAAAACTCGAAGTAGAAACTGTTGATATTCAATGCGTAATATAAATCTATGAGAACTGCACATAAAAGCAAGAGAACAACCAAAAAAGAGTATTCAAATGTAAATCACATGATTACTTATTTTTCATTTTTATTTACTTTTTAATTAGATAAGTTCAAGATCAACAGCTAGACCACTGGAGCTCAGGGAATTACACACAGATTTTGTAAGATAAACAAAGTATAAGGATACAAAAAAGGACGGAAGAAGGAAAATGGAAGTGAATAAACATAATAATAATATATTTTAGGGGCACTTTCATACATACCACCCAATTCCTATGTATTTACATATCTAACACCTAAACTTCCCTTTTTTTGGATTTATAGTACCCAAATCTTTTATATCACATCAAATACCACTATACTAACCTTTAGAAAGTGAAATATACATTTTTCATGCATAAGAAAGATGGGCTATATGTAAAAATTGAAGATGAGGAGTTAGATATGTAAAAACATAAGAATTGAGTGGCATGTGTGTAAATCTTCCGATATTTTATGCTGAAAAGAGTTAATAAAAAAGGGTTATTTACATACATACCACACAATTCCTATGCATACACATATCTAACACCAAATTTTTTTTTATATATATTTACATTCATAACCCAAATCTTTTAAATCATAATAAAGAATACCACTGTGATTAACACTTAAAAAAGTTAAATACACCTTTTGAATCTTTCATTACACGTGAAAAATAAAACTGTGACTCATTTCAAAAAATGAATACACCTTTCCATGCATGGATAAACTACTATAAATGTAAAATTCAAAATTTAAGTGCTAGATAAGTAAATACATAAGAATTTTGTGGTACATTTGTAAATCTTGCTTTAAAAAAAAAAATAGCACTAAAATGAATGACTCGACACGTCTCAATATGTCATGAACAAAGAGAGGGCCAAAAAAAGTTCGAGTCACCTGAAAATCTTGTACTTGTTTTTGCTGCTCAGCTTGCCATTGACCGAAGACACTTAAGACCTCACCAACAGCAGAAACCAACCGTTCATTAAGTGCCTCTGCAAAAGCTTTGCCCAAAAAGAATGCATCCAGAACAGCTTTACTGTCATTATCACCTATCCAACGGTCAAATCTTATCGATCAGTATGAATGCTCTAGTGATTTATCTCACAAATATTATGAATATCTGATTTAGAATTTACTAATCTAATTACTCCACATGGCTTAATTTATGAGGATAAAGCAATCATATTGTTTTAGATAATAGAATATCATGCTTTAATAAATGTTTTGAATCCTGATATGTCTGTAAATCACACCTAAGAAATAGAGGGTAAGACACAAGAGAGAGAAATGAACGGTAATGAACATCAATTTGTAATAAGCGTGTAAAATTTTATTCATAGAATGATCCCTATTAATAGAGAAAAGAGGAGTACAATCTGTAAAGTTATATTTATGACCCTACTTTAGTGGGGGTTGTACAAAATATTATACGTATTTTACATATGTCTATTCTAAGTCTCGACTGATTCGGCTGGCAAGCCCTTAATAAGTGTTGTTGATCGGCTAAACCAAAGAGGCCAGATGGTTGGCTTGATCTAATAAGACTGTCGGTCGGCTAGACTTGATGTTATCAGTTGGTTGAACTTTTACTAGCAAAGGGTAGATGAGATGGCCCCAGCTCGGGACCAATTGATCAAATCTGGTCACCGGCCCTCGATCCCTGACAAGGAGATCCTATTAGCATGACTGGACTAGGCTAACAGACAGAGGTTGCATCACCGTAATCCGATAGGTAGGTGCCCTTACAAGAAGAGGTCTTCAGGAATGACTAAGATTCATCTCTTTGTTTCTTGAAGACATTCGAGGAGGCTATTAGATATCTCCGATAGAATTGTAAGACCTGGAAGGTTAGTTTAATCATGGGGAATGGTCTGGGTTTCCATACACTCCACTTTCAGTTGAACACACGGGTTAGAACCGTTTGGTTGTCTTTGTTAATCTTGGTCTTGATGTTTTAGATCGAATAATTGGACTTTCGAGTCTTCTATTTCATCTTCCTGAAATTCTTATTTATGATGTATTTTGGTGCTACCCGCCTTATTATGGAGATCATGACGGTTGATTCCCTCTCAACAGATCTTAGTGTGGATCAGACAGGAGTTAGTCGCACTAGTTGTTGTGGATCAAGGATCGACTGGAGACAACCGTCACCCAGGAGAGGACAAAGGGACTAACCATCTGAGCGGCGTCGGGAGGGAACCGGCAAATTCCATATTTCCCTCGGGTCGCTAGTGCACCACATGCGAGAGATGGAGGATTCCTTCGTCCAGGCAATAGGGTTTCACCAAGCCGAAGAGATGTGTGTATTGTTGGTCTGCATTAAGAAGGTCAATCAAATGGAGCGAGTAATGGTCACCCTCTAAGGAGAGATGGCTGCCCTTCACGCGGAGCTGCTGAGTCTAGTCAAAGATCTGTCGGGTAGACTGCTTCAAGTCATGGGTGAGGTTTTGTACAAAAATTTGTTTCAGCAAGAGTTTGTCTAGACTGAAACAGTGAAAGATATTCTTGTAAAGTATTTTCGCTCGGAGTAGCCTCCGAGCGACACTTTGTAATCTTTATTTTATGAAATAAAATTTATTTTATTTTGCCTCGAAATATGTCAACGTGACTCCTTATCAGCGCGATTTTGGGTGGCGAATGACACTTTTGCACTTGTGACGATTTAGCTTCCTTCCTCGCAGTATAAATAGGGCCCAGAGTTCACTTTCTCACCTAACTATTCCATTCTCTCCTTTAGTTTTCTTTTTTCCCCAAGCTTTCTTCCCCCTCTATGTTTTGTCCAAATGGCTCCCAAGTTCTCTCAAAAACTATTCGGCTCGATTCTGGCAATCAAGACGTCCACCATGGCTGCAAACCGAGCTCCTTCAAGAAGCCTGTGCTTATGATCTAGCCATCCAATTCCAAGCAGTAGCAAGTCATAACAACGTGACATACAGTGTCAGGGTAGATATCGTGTTCTGTCAAAAAACAATTCAAGTATGGTCTTAATTTACCATGTATCAAGAGCGCTGACAGATTTTCAACCAGTATAGTTTATTCCAACTCAAGTACTGTTGAACTCCATAGTAGTGATAATGACGTACGTAATTTTTTGTCGGTGGATGGAGATCCCTTGGTTGACAGACCATTCAACCATATGTTCACATTCAGGGTTGGTTGGGATGGATATGTGCGATTGTCAGCCAGCTTGGGTTGAAGAACAAAATAAAAGACTGAATGACGTGTTTTCTAGTCAGCTCCTTCACTAGTAGTTGGGAGATCTGCATTCTTTTGTTGGAAGGTGTTGTGAAGAAGGTAAAATCCCTGCCTGTATACCTTAAGAGTCTACGGAACGATGGACGAGGCCAACACCTATCGACTTTCCAGTACCATGAATCACAAGTACTTACTTGGGTACTGTAGTTGAAGAAATGCGGGTCGATGACAAAAATACTCTGGGCGACCACAAACGCCCAAGAAATCGCTCGAGAGAAAGAGGTTATCACTCGTGCTACTAGGAAGGAGCCTAAAAGGAAGTCTGCCCTCTCCCAAGCTCTGATGGTGAGCGCGGCCCCAAAGTTGAAGCTATTGTCGGTAGATCGATGTTTGGGATTGTTTCCGTCAAAGCCAACACCAAAGGTGTAGAGTTCTTAGTTTCTGCCTCTCAAACCACTTTAATTGTCCGACAAGTTTATACTAGTGACTTGACCATTATTGAAAGGAAAGCTAGACCCTCTCTGTTAGGTGCCAGTACTTCAGAAGCATGTCGCGAAGAATCCCAGAAGATGCGGACCATTCGTCACCGAGCACACTGATGGTTGGCAGCGTTGAGGAGTGAGGAAAAGGCCTCAGCAGAGAAAGCAGAAACAAGGTCGACTAACCATCGATTGTTTGGTCCATCTTTCATCGATTTAAAGGCAAGGGGTGAAGCAAGTCGGCCATCCCCTATCACCTAAACTGAAATCGGATTCAAGTATGAGCCTGAGTTGGCGTTCGTGCAAGCTCCATGTGAAGAAGTACCTCGTCGAGAGGGAAAGGCTCCCACCGTCAGTACAAGTATTGTGCCACCTCCTCTTTCCCTTGAGAAGCGGAAGGGTTCTCTTCTAAAGTGAATTCCTTTGCAGGATGAGGATGCGAAGTAATGGACCAGTTTGGACGAGCGATATGCCATGATCGACACCAAGATGGATTGGCATTTTGATTACCCAATCGTAGATTATCCTTTGTTTCTTACCGAGATCATCTGGTCCCAAGCTTTTGCAATGTCCTTGAGAAAGCTGGAACACTCGGAGCATTATCCTCTAACCTATCAGCATAACTTGATGGTGTGGCAAGCTTTTTTTTCCTCTATATTTTCTTCAAATGGCTCCCAATTTCTCTCAAGAACTCTTCAGCTCGACTCTGACAATCGAAATGTCTACCATGACTACATACCAAGTGGAGCTCCTTCAAGAAACATGTGCTTATGATACAGCCTATCAATTCTAAGTGGTAGCAAGTCATGTGTGTGGCAAGCTTTTTTTTCCTGTGTTTTCTCCGAATGGCTCCCAATTTCTCTCAAGAACTCTTCGGCTCGACTCTGACAATCGAGACGTCTACCATGACTACATACCAAGTGGAGCTCCTTCAAGAAACATGCTCTTATGATACAGCCTATCAATTCCAAGTGGTAGCAAGTCATGACAGAGCGACATACAATTTCAGGTTGATCTCGTGTTCTATCAAAGATCAGTTCAAGTATGGTCTTCAATTACCATGTGTCAAGAGCTCTGATCAATTTTCAACCAGTATGGCGTTATTCAGCTCAAGTACTGTCGAACTCCACAGTGGTGATAAAGATGTACGTAATTTTTGGTCGGTGGATGGAGATCCCTTGGTCGACAAACCATTCGAACATTTGTTCAAATTCAGGGTTGGTTGGGATGGATATGTGCAATTATCGGCCAACTTGGGCTGGAGAACAAAATAAAAGACTGAAAGATGTGTTTTCTGGTCAACTCCTGCACTAGTAGTTGGGAGATCAGCATCTTTCCCTCGGAAGGTGCTATGAAGAAGGTGAAATCCCTGCCTGGACACCTTAAGAGTCTACAGACACCTCTCTGCTTTCCAGTACCTTGAATCACAAGTGCTTAAACAGGTATTGTAGTCAAAGAAATGTGGGTTGATGACAAAAATACTCTGAGCAACCACAAACGCTCAATAAATCGCCCGAGAGAAAGAGGTTATAACCCGTGCTACTGGGAAGAAGCCTCGAGGGAAGTTTGTCCTCTCCCATGGTGAGCACCCACGCCAGTGCCCGCCCCAAACTTGAAGCTATTGTAGGTAGATCAATGTTTGGGATCGTTTCCGTCAACGCTAACGCCAAAGGTGTAGAGTTTTTAGTTTCTGCCACTCAAAAAACTTTAATTGTCCGAGAAGTTTCTACTAGTGATTTGACCATCATTGAAAGGAAAGCTAAACCCTCTCTGTTAGGTGTTAGTACTTTGGGGGCATGTCGCGAAGAGTCCCGGAAGATGCTAACCAGACGTCCCTAAGCACACCAGCGGTTGGCAGTGCTAAGGAGTGAGGAAGATGCCCCAGCAGAGAAAGCAGAGGCAGGGTCGACTACCCCTCGATCATTCGGTCCATCCTTCATCAATTTAAAGGCAAGGAGTGAAGCAAGTCAGTCATCCCCTATCACCTAAATTGAAACAGGATTCAAATGAGCCTGAGTTGGCGTCCGTGCTAGCTGCAAGTGAAGAAGTAGTACCCCACCTAGAGGGAAAAGCTCCAACCGTCAATCTAACTAATGTGCCACCTCTTGTTTCCCTTAAGAAGCGGAAGGGTTCTCTTCTAAAGTAAATTCCTTCGCATGATGAGGAAGCGAAGGTATGGACCGGTTGGATGAGTGATATGTCATGATCGACACCAAGATAGATTGGCATTTTGATTCCTAGGTCGTAGATTATCCTTCGGTTTTGCTGAGATCATCTGGTCTCAAGCTTTTGCAACGTCCTTTAGGAATGGAACGCTCAGAGCATTATCCTCTAACTTATCGGCATAACTTGATGGTGTGGAAAGCCTCACACCTTCAATTCATGACCTTCGATCGAGCGGAGGGAAAATGGGTTGCAGCAAAAGATAAGGAAAAAGAATCTAACGCCAGAGTCAAGGCTGCGGAATAATGAGAGGAGGTGGGAGCTTGTTTTAACCGAGAGACAGTCTGAGATGCTCCATCATTCTGAAAGATTGTGGGCCCTTCAAAAGGAAAATTAGTCTTTGAAGGATGCAATGGCGTCGATGATGACTAAGGAGCATGTCGATGGGCTCGCTCAGCAATTGCAAATTGGCATCTCTCTGGCCATCGAGCAGTTCATGAAGTATAACCTTGTCAGCCCGAAGTGGTCAGACCTTCGGGAATTTGCAATGCTCCTCTCTCTCTGCCTTAGAGGAGGACGAAGAGGGTGAAGGTCCTCGAGCAAAAGACGAGGAAGAGGAAGGCGCCAATGAGGAGAGGGAGGAGGGGAATAATGTCATCGAAGACGATGGGAGATCCTCAAATGCTTGATGCTTTTCATTTTCCTACATTTGAATTTTTCTTTAAGCATTTTAAAAAACAAATGTTTTGTATAAAAAAAATTTTGTAACTTTTTCCCAAAAAAATGAATATAAGTTTTATTGGTTGGTCAATACATTTGTCTCACAATTTTTTCCTTATTATGTTTTTTCGAGCAATGTCTGTATTAGTCGATCAATTAGTTTTTTAGATATTGCCTTTGGTGGGATTTGGTGTGTTTACCGCCCGACACAAGACTTACATTTCTCGTGTCCTAGTTGCTTGGTTAGGTCGTTGCCACGGACGGGCTGCATCTCCTATCAGGGTTATTTACATACATACACCCAATTCCTATGTGTTTGAATATCTAACCCCTTAACTCTATTTTATACATTTAAACCACACAAATCCTTCATATTACATCAAAAATACCATTATTTTAACTTTTAAATAGTAAATTACATTTTTTCATGTGTAGGTAATGTGACATACATGTCAAAATTGAAGTTTACGTATTAGATATGTAAATACATAGGAATTGAGTGGAATGTGTGTAAACCCTAAATAATAAACAAATACGGAAGGGAGCTAGGTCAATGTTTTGCATTTTTTATTTTTCCATATTTTAGATTTGTTTTCTCTCAGAGTATGTTTGCATTAAATAAAAATGTTATATCTTTTAAGGAAATTTAAGCAAATTTAATTATTTTAAGTTAATTAAAAACTATCTTAATTTTAAACTAATTTTTAATTTTGTTTTGTTTTATTTAAATTATATTTTTAGTAGTGGCTTATTTTGAGTTTTAAGTCAATATCGACCTTTAAAGGAGCATCTTAATGATGTTCATGAGTTCTAAATGGAATTATTTTTCATTTTTTAACATTTTTACTTAGTTATTTAAATGTTTTTAGTTGATCATATAAAAATTAATTTAATTTTAAAATTCTTTTTAATTATATTTTATTTAAATTAAATTATTTTTTTAGTTATAATTATATTGGGTTTTTAACTATCCTTTATTTAGTATTTTACAATATTAATAATAAATAATTTATATTTCTTATATATTTTAAAATATAAGATTTTTAAATAATATTATAAAGAAAAATATGTGTTGCATGTGCATTCAAATAAATTCATAATTCTTATGTAGATTGGATTTAAAAATTACTAAATAATTTTCATATTATAAAATTTAACGACATTATTATAGTATTGATAATAAAATAATTATACAATTGTTTCGAGTAATATTTTTTTTAAAATATATTATTATCATTTTTATTTTAAATTTAAAAAAAATGTAAAACCATCAATATGTGTGTAATGTCTGGATAAAAATGATTGACTTTATTTTTAAATGATTAATTTGTGCACTCATTAAAAAAAACTTATGGCTCCACCCCTGTCGATGAGGCTTTATTAATTTTTTGACAACAAATCAAGTATCAATATTGCACATATTCTCATGCAACATATATACAAAACATATTGATGTTTATAAATACTTTATAAAAGGAGAAACTAGATGATGCTCTCATATGTACTCCACATTTAACCACAAGCGAATAAGTTATTGATATTCTCGGTACAACATTATCAGTGCTATTTTCAAAAATTATTGGGCAAAGCTTGGAATAGATAACAGTCATTTATTTGCATGAGGGGAAGTTCGAAATGCGTATATAATTTTTTGATACTAAGACACTCGCTAAGACTTTCATCCAATTTTCTTTCTCTCCCACAACCACCTCATTGATCCATGGATCTCTACTATCTTCTCATTAATCTGTGACTAATGGAAATATTCTACGATAGCATTATTCTACTAAATCATCAATCCATGGACAATTACAATTGTTATGTAATTATTATTCCTTATTTTGTAAATTTCCTATTATGAACTCTCATAGGATCACATATATATTACACAAATATTAGAATGAAATTCTAAATCAATTCTCTTCAATAGTTCAATTCCAATGAATCTCATCTACTTATCAAGTGTTTGGTTCAAAATGATTGAGATATTTAGCAAAACTTCTACTTAACTATGATATGATGGAGGCAATGAATGGTCTCAAAGCATCTTGAAGAATATTAGTGGTGCTAAATCCCACATGGAAGAGGCATTCTCAATTCTGAGAGAAAACACTTAATCCAAACTTCTATGAATTTTTTTTTCATCCATCTTTTAATGTTATTTCAAAATATTTTTTCTTTACATGTATGCTAATCCTTTGCAGCATAAGAATTGATTGTGTTTAACTAATTTAAATATTGGAAATTACTATAGTTAAATATTTCTTATGAATGGATGAATCTATCATAAGGAAATTTTGTATGACCTTGTAAGAAATTATTAGCAAAAATATAATGTCTGGTAGTTTTATGCCATTGTTATTTCAAAATCCTTGGTTCTGGATAAATTATCTATTTCATATTGTTAAATACAACTAAGAAAGATGGTCTATAATTTAACTAACCATACCAAACATGTAGTGAAATTCATCATTTACTCCACTTTTAGCGGTTAAAAGTTTCGTTTAGAATTCCAAAATCCTATCAGACGTTTCCAGTTAGTAGATTAATTCGTAGCAGCTTTTGTGTTACAATGACTAGAAAATCCATTATAAGTTTACAGATGAGTTTGAAACTGACCCATGATCTTTTCTGATATACTTCTAATTCAGATCTCCTATGAATAAATCATACAACGCGCACACAAAATTTTAGAGATCATAAACACTTAATTTTAACTACTCATTGCTTTCCATTAACACTAAAATACAAAATAGATTAATTTAGGCAAATAAAGTTTATTGATAATGTATAGAGATTCAAAACAAATAAAATCATACAATAAGTAAAATTCATGCCTCGTTAAAACCCGGATAAAATTGACTTAGATAAAATCAATCATATGTGAAATTCAATAATAAAATTTAGAGCAATAAATAAAAATTTTAATAAAAAAAGTCTCCAAACACAAAAGAATCATATCTCATGCTTGCATGAGAAGATTATATCTTTAAATTCCTCGCTTGATCAAGAAGTTGACTTAAGGAGACAGTACTAATAACAAATCCAACTAGAATCTTATTTAGCACTAAAATAAATTGTCTTTAATACAAGTCTGAGTGATGCAACACAATGAAATTTGGTCTAGATTATTTCAAGACAGTTCAAACATTTGAATTACTTTAAGATTAGTTTTACTTTTTATTTATATTAGTTATTGGAATTATACTTATTTCAATTTAGATGTAAGATTATTAGGAGTTATCAAAATTTTAAAATGATAATTGAATTGATATGATATAATATTATCTTATAACCCTATTTCTGTAAATAGAAATTTAAGAATTTAATTTGAATTGCAGAATGATGAATCAAAATTATAAGATTTTCTCCATTATCCCGCATCAATGCCCGCACATCATACCATAAATTGCACACACTCTTCTTCCCATCTGTCTGCATCATTCCCATCAACCCACTAAAAGTTGGCGCTCTAATGCTCACAAGCCTTATAAATAGAGTGGGAAAGATTTGGTTTCCTCTCAATGACACAATAGTGGAGAATGAACCCTAATCCAAGTGCAGCAGCTCCTCTAGTTATCCTCCACTCATAGATCATAAGAATTCCTTAGTCTTAAGCGGCCACTCTACGGGCATTAGAAAATGAACCGATCCTTGGCCGTCATTTTCATTTAAACCTTCAGAACAGTCGAGCAGTTCGTGTTTAGATTTCACAATGGATATCTAAAATTTTGAAATCCCCAATTATGTCCGATACCAACACGATTGTTTGAATACTGAGCAAATCAAACTTTTGAAAACTGAACGAAGACGAATGAGCATCTGAGAAGAAACCCTGAAAGTTTCTGATTAAATTACAAAGAATTACCTGATGGGAATGTCTGATTTCCTCCGCTGCTTCGGCATCGAAACATGCGTTGTCGTCGGTTTGAGTCTCCGCCCAGACGAAGTAGGGCCGGTTGAGAATGACGCCGGTCTGCGGCGGCGTGTAAGTGGCAACGATCAGTTGTTGGGATTGAAGAGTAGGTGAAAGGAGAGCTCGAAATCCCTATCATCCTCGCAGAGGTTTTCGGAGCAGCAAAAGATTTTTCTGTTGTTGGATTTTATTTCGCTTTTGGTGAATTTACATGCATGCCCGACAATTTTATGTATTTAGAAATTGGAGATCCAGTATGTAATTACATACATACCACTCCACAATTCTCATGGCTGAACTACGAACTCATCAAGAGCATTTAATTAATTGTTTCCACCAAACCTTTACCTGAAAATTTTATATTTTATTTTATTTTGAGTAAAACTTATGATATATACATGCAATCAGATTCCTACGCATCACATATCGAACGCCTGAACTTTGATTTTTAAGTATAGGCCACCCCATTTATAGCCAAAACTTAGGGATGAGTGGTCCGCACGTAACAATCGATGTTTAGGAGTTTGATATGTGAAGAAATAGAAATCGGGCGGCATGTATGTGAAAGCGAACACACTCGAGGTATAACAAGTTGTGTAGAGAGAATCAAGAGAGAGCGTGTATTTAAGAATCACAGAAATGTGTGATCTTTATTTATGGTACAAATCCCCTATTCATAGAGATAGACCTTAATCTTACTAAATTACAAGTCAATACCTTTATCATAAGCTTTTAGAGTGGCTACTTAGTAATCATAAAGCTATTTGAATGCACTAAGGCTGAGGGATTGATGTCGGCTGGTGGGAGATTCGTCGATTGTTGGTCTCGCCTTGGCTTTATTGATACCTTCACTCAAAACGTAACAATCTATCAATCAACTTTAAGATTGATCATCATCCAGTGAGAGATCCCTTTTAACATCCTTTCGATCGATTGATCTAAACGCCTCATTTGTTAGAAATAATCATTCGATTGTTAACAAAAATGCCCGACTAATCTCATATTTTTAATATACCGTGTTACATACATATATATATATATATATATATATATATATATATATATATATATATATATATATATATATAAATGTCTCAGAGAAGGCGATAGAGACTTGTTAAGCCTTAGCAAACTGTACAGCCATGCACATCCCCTAGCCGTGGAAACAATGTCCATCCTACATGTGCTGAGCATGCATGGCTTATAAAAAAATATTATTAGTGTAGTTTGTGGTTGGCTTATTAAAAAAGTTCATATTCCATCTTTCTTCAAGTATTGATACACTACTAATCAATTTTCATCATCTGACACAAATTTTGAGGCATGACACGAATCTCAAAGTAATTTTTTGAGCAAAAAATATTCAAACTTCAATTAAGAGTCATCAAGAACTTCGATTCCAGCGAACTTATAGTCAAACTGGCCGATTTGACGAGACAGACCCAATGATATTAAAATTAGTTCAATACGAGTCAAATCAAGCTCAAATCAAGTCATTAAGCCACTCTTGAAAGTTTTTCAAACATATTTAGAATGTCAAAAGAATGTCAAATCTAGTGATTATATAGTCAAATCGAATATCTCGACAAGACAAATCCAACGAGCCTAACCAATTTTGACAACATTAAAACACTCAAATGTCCATCAACTAAAATATGATTGTACAAATCTCTTCGGACCGTCTCATCAATGTGGTTTGTATTTCGACATTAATTGTACCCTAAACTTTATAAATAGAGTCTCGCCCCTCTCATAAAGGAATGAGAGCTTCAAGCTTCAAGCCTAAAGAAGAGCCTGAAGTTCTTAAGTACGGGTCTTGCAACCTTATAATCGAGGCGAGGCAAGATAGCCTGATATTGGTGGTTTGCTAAGACTTTATTATCAACTACAAAGTAGCCAAAATAAACTCAAAAGTCTTTGGCTCGTAAGCATGTTCAATTGAGTCTGCTTTCTGCATTTTTTATTGTAATCGTTTTAAAGGAAGCCTTTGCATACGCACGTATATAAATATTTCTTCCTCTTAAAAACTTGTACCATTCTTAGCTATGCATGTATGCAATTGCTATAACATTTATTTATTTACGTATCTATTTGTGTTTCACGGATTATATATTAAAGTGTATGAACCCATGGCATGATAAAGTGTAGACATCAATATTATCATTTCTTCCTATTTTATAGTCTGTCAAACTTAGTTAAATAAAAGCATTTTATTTACCATCATGCATTCATGAATTATGTGCATTCTTAAAAATGTCTTCACAATATTCTAGTAACGGTGTAATAAAGAAAAATTGATAAAATATTGTTTATTAATATTCTTTATTTTAGTTATCATTTCAAATCACTTAAAAATAATAATAATCATTTCACATTTGTTTATGAATGTTTATAGCCATTGCTATAAAACTTACAAAAGCCATTATACATCGATCTCTAATAATCATATATCAGTGTGATATCACGAGTCTCGAAAATCGGGACGTTGATTCGTGCAGATAATATTGTCGAGTTTATCATGAAGAAATGCATTGGCATAATCATGCTATATTCTTATTGTAAAATGATTCAGGCCTTGCTCTCTCTCGTAGCCTTGAGCTATGAGTTTTATTGTCATATATAATTGAGCATGGTCTTAAATGTCCAACAATGGTCGAGGATATTATATTGCAATGAGCATTTCTTGATTTTCGAATGAGTTAAAATATAATGACATGTAGAAGTGATTTTCGAATGAGTTAAAATATAATGACATGTATTATCTCCATTTCAAGTACTTAATAGCTTGATATGTAGTTGAGATTTGAGATGAAGAGTGTAACTGCACTAGTTTCCTAAGCAGCGTAGTGTTGCCTCCGAAAATAGCTATTCGGGGTGGTGGGCAGCCCATGACTTAAATACAGTTTTTTGGTCTTATACCTAGCCGATATAAGGCTTTTTATCTGTGACATTCTCCTCTATTTAATCACGTGAGACCCTCGTCACGGATTGACTCCATTGAGGGTTCCACTTGACCATGAAGAGTTCACACACCTGACAGACAGTAATTTGTTCTGTTGTCACTTGTCACATCCCAAAATAGCTCTTAATAGAATTGAGCAGCCCAGGACTTAAATGCTGCTATTCGGTCCTACACCTAGCTGATGCTAGACTTTTTGTCAGCAACAGTAGACACAATTAAATTGAAGAATTTAAGACAGATATAATATGCCTTGGAAGCAAGAAAGAGAGAAAGACTGGACCGGTCCAGACCAGAGCAAATTTAGTTGGTTCAGCTACCAATTATACATGATTTAAAATTTATTTATATACTTGTCTCAATTGTTAATAATATTTTCATGCCATAATTACAAATTGCACTAAAATATATGTTCTATCACACCGGACCACTACTTATGGCAACATTGATGATTAACATAAAAATCAAATTAAACCATTGGCAATTGTGCCTAGTGTAGAAATAGCCGTATTTTTATTGCCCGTTAAATCAGTCTTAATGATTTACATTTATATCATTTCATAAGTATAATGATCACAAAGACATGACATTATGAAGGTATGCCGCCCCCC
>NEWO01000518.1:111182-178771 GCA_003013225.1 Phalaenopsis aphrodite | reverse complement strand
AACCCTCTTCCTCGCAAGAATTGGATTTTGTTTTATTTTTGTATAAGCAATTAGAGTAGATGTAAGTCTGTATAATTGGATGAGTTTTAATGGCATCGGGCAGCTGTTTTAAGTCAATGAGTTTTTGTGAAAAAGTCAAGAAAAAATAAGAAAGATTTCGTATGGTTAAACTTTTAAACTTAATAGAAAATAAATATAATATATAAACAACTAATATTGTATCTATTTTGCTGAAAATGAACAAATTTTCATCATTTGAAATGAATCTTAGAGGCATGACAGAATCTTGAGGCTGCTTTTCGAGCATGAGTCTCTGTCGATCGTCGTCAACCACTATCGACAGCCGCGAACAACCATCAATTGCCATCTAACGCCACTGTCACCGTAAACCACCACCGATCGTCGTTGACCATTGACTATCATGATCACCATCGGTTGACCACCATCGATCGGAAGTTGTCAGTCGACGTTGTAACTTATAAAACCTAGTAACAATTTCCTATTTGTGGGACAAGATGTATATGTAATCATCAACGTATAGCGAATTTTAAATTTACGTCAGATTGCATTTTTTTTCCCCTTTATATGTTTTTCACTTAAAAAGTTTTGGTGTCAATACTGATTGTTTTCTTTTACCCGAGTATGTGTTGAATTCTCGTATAACGCTAAGACGATAATCTATTACTTTACTGCCGCTTATCTTCTAGTACGCATCAATTTTAATAAAAATTGTGGGATTTAAACAATAAACACATATCAAAACCTTATTATAATGTATAATCATACAAAGGGTAAAAAATGAGAGCAAGATATAAGTCAAGTGTAATGAATAGTGATCGATCATGTCAAACTCCTTTTTCATTCATAAAATGATTCTCATATATTGTTAAGAAGAGGTGCATTATGATGATATTACATTATTTTGTTTGCTTTAAAGAGGGTCGTATTGGATATTTTTTTATTATATATGAGTAAGTCTGTTGTAAGACTACATCTGACTTCGAGTCTGCAAGGACCGCTTGGTCAACTGAACTTATTCAACATTGATTAATCGATTCATTCAACCCAAGTAATAATCCTTGTCTCTTAATGAGGAGCCTCTGGGTGTTCCTAGAATAGCTGGAGAGGATACAAACCACATATTCCCTTGGGTCGGGTCTCTTATAGTTGTTGACTTGAATATCATTTTGTATATTTTCTCATTGATTGACTCGCTTTTGTTTATTTCGTTTGTCTTTTGTCCATCTCGTGGTTCTATCAGCTTTGGTCTTACTGCCCGTTTGGGGCTGCTTAATGGGAGCGGTGTCGGTTTGAAAACGCCGCAACATCGTTTGCATTTTGCGTTCGCATGAGCGTTTTCTTACTGCTGATACGCGGTGTTAGAGGAAATAGGCGTACGCTACGAAGTGGACCTCCCTTTGCGTCCTGCGTTCAGTTCGTGCGTTAGGGTGAAAAAGTCGCCCCGTGCCCCTCTTTGGTCCCCCTTGCCCTCGCCTTCTTCCTCGCGGTCGTTGAGAAATTTGGCAAAAATTTTACTCTTTCCTCTCCCTCGTCGTCGCCCTCCTAATGAAACCCTAGTTTCCCGCCTGGTATGCACCATCGTTTTCGATCCTTCTCTAATTTTGCTAGATCTTGTTCTACCCCTGACTTATGCCCCGTTGCATCTTTTTTTGGATGCATCATTGCTGGTTTCGGAGGTTATAACAGTTTTTATGGAATTTTGGATGGGTGCTTTTGCTAGATCTGAATTTTGGAGAGAGTTTTGTTTCAAACTTTCGAGTCTTCTCTGTTTTTGCTATATCTGAAATGTGGATGTGGTTTTTGTTTCACTTGTGCTTTCGGCCTCAAGTTGGATGCAGTTTTTGTTTCAATTTTTTCTAGATCTGAGATTTGCATGAAAGTTTGGACATTACATATTTCGTTAAATTTGTTCTTATTGAATTTTGGATGGGTGTTGTTAACGAAATTTTGGATGGGTGTTTTCATAGAATTTCGCTAAAATGGTTTATCCTCAACATTAACAGAGTTTGGGCATTACATTTTTTCGGCATTGTATTTTTTTTTGAATTGCTGGATAGGTGTTTTTTATGGAATTTGGGATGGGTGCAGTTTTTTGTTTCACTGTTTAGTAAATATTTTGATTCATTAAAATGACTGGCATTAGATAGAAAATATTGGATACAGTTTTTTGTTTCATTAAAATGGGTGCGGAGAAGAAATAATAGATGCAAGTTCATTCACAATGCAAATATTATTCACTGTTTAGCAAATGATGTGAATATTATTCATCGTTTATGCCATTTACGGAGTTTTCAAGCTTGAGATGCAATGCAATGCAATGCAACTTCATTTGCAATGCCAAAAAATAAAACTGTTTCTGCTTATTCACTGTTTCTGACTTGTGCCTCAATGCAAATATTATTCACTGTTTATAGCATCTGGTTGGCATATTTTTACTGGGTTTTCAAGCTTCGATGCTGAGGATAGAGAGGATATACACTGCATATATTTTAGAGTTACGAGTTGTATTGATCTTTAGAGTTTTGGTTTGCAACACTCATTATTGTGATGATGATGACTATCGATATGAGCATTTTAGCTAATAGAAATGCATTATGGTAATTCGGCAATTGCTTCGGTGGAATTGAATTCCATGACATGTATGAGAAGTTGCATATCAAATATAAGATGTCTCTTGTTTAATTGCTACACGTGTACTTTAGTTGTAGTGTTCTCCATTGAAAATCATAGTTATGTACTCTTACATAATTAGAAAATAAAACATGTTTGATGTCTTACTATGGATGTAGGTTTTTGACCGAATCACATAATTCCTTTGTAATTTTTTTTTATGAGCAAATTTGGACACTGTTGTTGGTTCGTTTGGAGAATGTTGGTTCATTTGTTAGTTCTTTTTGTTGATTCATTGCTGGACACTGTATCTTTCAACTCTTTCTTCTCTGGTTGGTTAATTTGAAGAATTTTCTTATGCTTGTTGAGTTATAATATGGATTTCTTTATGCAATATGCAATTTTTTATATAGTTCCACAATGTCCAAGACAAATGAAGGTGGTCCTTCAGTGATGTGGGATAAGGAAGTTACAAATATTTTCAGCAACTTCTGCATCACTGAGATTGAGACCGGGAATAAGCTAACCACCTATTTCAACTAGGAAGGTTGGCTGAATATAGCTAAAATATTTAAAGAACTGACTGAAAGGGATTATGACAATGCTGAAGTTTTAAAATAAATGAGATCAATTGAAGAAAGAGAAAATTTTGGAAGGAGCTGAAATGTGGATCCACGGGGTTGGGTTGGGATCCAATCAAACGGACTATTGATGCTTCAGATGAATAGTGAGCCGAGAAATTAGAGGTAAAATTATCATTATTTATGTGTATACATATATTTTCAATTAAAATGATTATCCCCCTAAACCCCTCCTCATTTTAATGTTATAGGCAATGCCGACAACGAAATAATACAAGCAGAGCAGAATTGATCTAGATCTTGAAGATAAACTTGACACAATGTTCAGGGGGGTTGTGACAATAGGAAAACATGCATTCAGTACTAGTGAGACGGGGTTTGCAGGAATATCCGATGATTTTCCATCAATGTCGGTGGTAGTTAAAGAAGAAACACACAACGTTAACCAGGGGGAGATGAGGAAATAAAGCTTACAGATGAAGAGGCCTAAGCTTAGAAGAAGAAAGAAAGAAAATGATACTTTTATGAAAACTTCATTTGACAGACTCATAGATGTTTTTGGAGCACCACCACTTGCTCCAATACCTGACAACACTGTCTTCAATTATCTTCACACTTTGTCAACCATCCCTTGAGTAGTTATGAATAAGCACTTTCATGCAATATGTATGGAAAAACTTAAGGATCCAACACGTAAGCACATATTTATGACGATAGAACCATAGTTGCGAGTCGAATATTTACGTGTTATTGTGGATGATTGAGTTTTTATATGTTTTCAATAAATGCATTATGTACTCTTCAAAGTTATGAACTCATCTGTTATTTAGAGTTGTGTTTTATTTTGAAATGTACTTTTTACTTGATTTCTGAATGCATATTAGTAGAGCTCTACATTTTTTTTATTCTTACTAGTTGAGTGTTCTCATTATTTATTTCTCGCTCGCTGTATTGATTGATAATTGATAAACTAACTGAGATATTTCTTCCTTTAGGATGGACCCACAACATGAATGTCGTAAGAGAATGACATGGGTTGCAACTATTACCATAATACTGTTGGAGTATTACCGATCAAGCAGTGTTCGTATACCCCAAATGACCTCCAGCTTTGTTGGGGATAAATGGGCAAGAGAAATGCTTTATGGACATCCTATTATGTTCAATAACATATTTCGAATGACAGTACTGATCTTTATGGATCTCTTGCACGAGTTATCCCTCAATCACGGACTCCAAGGTTCTTGAAGAACGACGAGAAGGGATGTATTGGCTATAACACTATATATTATGTGACATAATGAATCAATTAGGGGTGCTACGGAGAGATTTTAGCATTCATCGAAGATAATAAACCATTATTTTTTCAAAGGCATACAAACACTTGTTAGCTTAGCCGCTAAAATCATCAGGTCAGAGGATCCATCATTTGCTAATACTCCACGACAATTCGCAGTCGATCCCTGTTACATGTCTTACTTTAAGGTAACCATTCTTTTATTTACTTTCATAATAACATATAAATATTTTCTAACATTGTAAGACAGAACTGCATATGTGCAATTGACAGTACTCACATTGATGCCCGAATACCCAGCTAGGACAAGGTGGATTACATTGGTCGAAGTGGTTCAACTACTCAAAATGTCATGGTGGTGTGTGACTTTAACATGTGTTTCACATATGTTATGGCATGCTGGGAAGGGACTGCACATGATATTCAAATTTTTGCCTTTGCTACGAAGAATAGATCGCAGGGTTTTCCTCATTCGCCTTCAGGTTTTTTTTATTTATAAAATTCAAAGTAATAGGTATTTATTGTAAATAACAATGTCTTCCATAACAGGATAATACTACATGGTTAATGTTGAATACTCTATGTAGAGGGGCTATCTGAAGCCATATCTAGACACTCGGTATCCTATTCCTGATTTTGCGCGAGCAAGTGAGATTATTCATGGTAGGAAAGAAATGTTTAATAAACGCCACTCTTCTTTACGTAGGGTAATTGAAAGAACGTTTGGAGTTTGGAAGAAGAAATGAGTCATCTTACATGATATGTCGTCATATCCATTTCAGAAGCAGATGCATATTGTGGTGACAATAATGACACTTCATAACTTCATCTGACGACACCCTTCACGTTCATATACAGACTTTAGTATGATTGATAGCAAATAGCTGACTGTCTATGAAGAACCATTAGAAATCATGATTGGGCCTTCAGTTCCCGAGGATGAGAATGAATTTAATGATTTTGAAGTTCATGATGCGGAGGGCGTGACTGAGATGACTGCTCTGAGGGAGTCTATAGCAAATGTTATATATGACAACTAATCCAACAAGTCTTTCCTTTCTTCTTATATATGTAGATCAAAATTTTATGTGTATTTTATTTTTTTATTTTTTGGGATAAGTTCTGACATTCATTTATTTTTTTGTTTTTTCACAGTCATACAAACATGACTTCTAGGATATATGTTACACACAGAGTTATTTTATGTTATTGTAGACTACCAGCTCCGTTGCTTACGTCGCGTGAGTCTCACAGCTTTGAGAGGCAGTTCTACAGTTGTGCCAAGGGCGTTTCAACTCGTTGCAATTTCTTCCGGCGGACTGATAGTCCCACATATCACACTGTCATCAGTCATGAAAATCCGATGTTTTCTCAGGTGGATAGTGCAGTTAAGGACAGACATATCCGGAGTTTGAAATTAAATATTTTAATATTTCTCATTGTATTTGTACTTGTCTTTCTCTTTTTTTTATTTCTTCTGATACTCACCAGAGTGTGAGAACTGTATGTTATCTTTTGTAATTGATTTGTGATGATAATATGTTTATGCATTATATAATTTTGTATTACCAATAAGCTATTTTAAATAAGTTGTCCCAAACAGTTTTACCAGACATGGACATAAATGTCATTTACACAATCATAACTACAAATAAGGTATTCTGAATAAGCTGCCCAAACAATAAGTCAAATTATTATAATAATCTGCAGTAGATTATAAATAATCAACAATTGCCCCAAACAGACCTTTACTGTCTTGGCTCAGACAACTTCACTCGTTCAGACATATAAGGCTCAAGATCCTATATCAGTGGAATTTCCTCCATGGTAGTCTTTCCTTATAAATCTTTACATTTAATTTTTATAATATTTTAAGGTTATAAATAAAAATATGTGCGTGTGTGTATATATGTATATATATGTATATGTATATATTTATGTGAATGTGCAAAAAAATTTTTTTTTTTCAAACATTTGACCCGAAGTTTCAACATGCTCGTTCGTCGGCAGATGAGATCGGTCGTTCAACGTACATTGTTGAGGGCGCGACAGCTGTCGGTATGGACGGTGGATATGAGTTCATGACTTTCCCGGCAAGAAAAAGAGGAAGAATTCGGGGCCCACTCACCAGTAGCCAGAAGTCGACGCACCGCCGGGTGGTAGAAATTTTTGGTGCCGGAATCAGATCTGAGATTTGCTCGCTCGGCTCCGAGAGATCTGATCGAGTTTCTCCGCCGCTGAGGGTTTCTTTGTTCGGCCGTGTGATTCATCTCCAACCAAAGATTCGTTCCTTTTTTTTTTATGTCCATTGATTGATCGGCTGCCTTTCTGCGGAACATGGAGGAGCTGGAGTGAGCCGGCCGCCGTTCGGGACTCGAAAAACTTTGGATTTATCAGCCCATCACAAGCATTTGAATAGTAGTTTCAATCGATTTTGGTTGTTATTGGAACTTGGAATTGAGGAGTTTAAAAGAAATTTCGTATTTTAGGAATTGATTTGATAGGTTTGGATGTTGGAGTGGGCGGCGGAGTATATAATCGGAGGGATTCGATAGTTTTGGCTCCTTGGGCTTGAGATTGGAAGGGGATTTGCTTCATATCATCGAGGACCGGGGTGTGTGAGTCTGCTAGGATGGTAAGCGGGCCACTTTTTCTCTGCAGAAGGCATTCATGGCCGGCGGAGGAGTATGTTAGCCGGTCTACGTTGCAGCAGGTGAGATTCTTTGATCACTCTGTTAATCTACTTGGCTTTATGGCGGTGAAGTGGCAGATGAGCGTTGTGCCTGTTATTTTGTCTCTTAAAAAGGTAGAGGGGGATTTTACAGTTTTAATAATGGACAATTAGAGGCCACATGTGATTATTTTGCTCTTTCAGCATCCTCTTATGATTAAAGTTCTTGTTTTTTTTCCTCGGATTGTTTAGTGTTGCTTCGCAGAGCTGCTTCTTATCCTTTATGAAAAGGTTTAGTTTTGTTCCCATTTTCTAGAAGAGTTAAGTTCTCGCTATATATAACTTTAGACGACCATGCTGTTATTGAACGTTAATTTGTAGTGATACTGGAATATTGGATCTTGGTTTGAGTTTTATCTTTTATATTGAATCTGATCTCTATCTTTTCACACCTTTATTTTATTTTTGTGTTTTTGTTTTTGCTGTGATTCATAGCTGGACTTTGATGGTGGTGCCCCGCCGCGATTGGCATGGAGGAGGCGGTTGAATAGTCATGCTAACAAACTAAAGGAATTTAGTGTGACCTTTATAGAAGCAATGAAGATGGTTCAAACCTTTCTTTCAAATTAAACTCATTTTCTAGTTTTTTTTTAATTGCATTTTGAACATATATTATTCTATTACTACAAACAGTATTTATTTATTTTTTTTGGTTGGAATTCAGATGACACTTGGCCTTCGTCTTTGGTCATATGTCCGTGAAGAGGCTTCTCATGGAAGGGTAATGATTTAATTTATGCTGTTTTGGTTAGATTTTTAGTTGATAATATTGACATCCGATAGACCAATTTATGTTTCTTTTGGTCTCCATGGCCACTGACGTTTGTTTTTGAAACTATCTCAAATTTTAACCGCACTTGATGCTTGATGAAGTCTTAAAATTTTACAGAAAGCTCCGATAGATCCGTTCACGAGGGAAAGTTGCAAACCATCAGCTTCCCAAGGAGTTCCTCTTGGAGGGATGGGGTATGTAATTTGAGGCAGCTGCCTAAGATCAAGCAATTTAGTTCCGCATGAACTTTTTACCTTTATGCAGGAGTGGAAGCATATCACGGGGTTTTAGAGGGGAGTTTAAGCATTGGCAGATTCTTCCTGGTTTATGTGACATGTCACCGATCATGGCAAATCAGTTTTCTGTAATTCCTTAACCTTATATAGTTATAAAATACCTTTTTTTCCCTATATTTGTACTGTATATTAACAAAATGCAGCCATTGTTTATTCTGTTGTCCTTAAACTGTAAATTTGCATCCTTTGTTTTGTTCAATGGCAGATGAATTGGAAAATCTTATTTTCTCTAAATTCTGAACACTGTTAAATTTTCTTTGTTATATGGCAACTTATCACCATTTTAGTTATCAGAGATTTTCTTCATTAGTTTTTTCCAGGCATGCACCGAAAGCAATCTAGCAATGTTCCTTTCGTTCCTTAATTCATAGGGGACTTCACTTTATTTCTCATAGTAAGCACATAGTCATAAAATATTATATTTGTTAAATGCACTGATAGTGATGCAGGGCTTTATAGTTGTTTTCATGTATTTCGAATTTACTTGATGGTATTTTCATTTTCTTATATATTTTCTTGAACCCTTATCTTGATTGATATAAGACTTTTTTGATTTATTTTGTGTGATTTTTGTGTTTTAGGCGTTTTGTGATATACTTACATAATGATTTAAATGATTCATGTCATGATTTTTGCGACAAAAAATTTATGCTGGTTGTCCACTTTTTGCATCCGGCGCTTGCGACCCGACAATGACAATGTTGAATGTTGGCCTTTAAAAGAGAAGCATGAAAATGTTGTTGAGATGAGAATGCTTACGTGAATGAGTGGCTTGACACTCAGAGAAAAAAATACAAAATGAGTGTATCCGTGAAAGGGTTGGTGTAGCTCCAGTGGCAATTAAGATTAGATAGAGTCATCTTAGATGGTTTGATCACATTAAACATCGACTATCCGATGATCCGATTGGAAGAGTAGATGCTTTAGGTTCAACTTATGTTAAGAAAGGTAGAGGAGGTAGATCTTGAAAAACTTGGGCATGTTGTATAAAAAATGATTATAATTTATTATAATTAAATGACAATATGACACTCAATAGGATACAGTGGAGAAGAAGGATTCGTTTAGCGAACCCACTCTATTGGACACAATGGAGAAAAAGGATTGGTGTAGCCTACCCTACTCAGTGGGATAAAGGATTGTTGTTGTTGTTAATGCAGACATTGTGTGATGTATTGTGCTATTTTATGATGAGCTGTATGAACTGGTGTGTTGAGCTATGTTAATCCTTCCATCGCTTAATCGAGCCCAAATTTGTCCTTTTTTGACTTTTTTTTACCACCCATTGACCACCATCACCAAAGTTGACCTCTGCATTTCCATTTTGACTTGTCAAGTCATTTTTGACTCAATAACATATCATCTTTATCACCATGGCACCCCTCTCTTCTCTCTCCTTGTATTAAAAATGACGTCATTAAGAAGTTTTGTAAATACCTTGAAATAATGAAACCAAGCATTGGAGCCATCTTGAAAACCTTTGAAAACTCACATGAACTCTTCAGTAGCCCTCTCCATTTCTCCTCCTTGCCTTCCCCATGTTATTAACACCCCTCTTTCTCTCTTTGGCTGTTGGATACCTCTTGCTTGATTTTATAAACACTGTGGTCTTGTACTGCAGTTGTTGGCTGTAAGATTAAGTGAAAGGTTGCCTCTTAAGTTTTATACTCTTTTTGTGTGTTTACCGCCCAAAGTAAAAAAATTAATTGTGATTGATAAATCACGTCCTTTAGAGAAGGATTTTTGAGGATGGAAGGAGAGCCCTGTGATGATTGATTATTCACAATGGTTGATTTCAACTTATCTTCCCTCCATCATCGGTTGCCATTACATATTTGATCATCTATAGCTTTCATATTTCCTTTGCTTTTGTAGTATTGGATATTTAGGTTGGTCAACATAATTAGCTTTATTATACTTACATATTTGTCATCATTCACTTGGAAGTAATTTAGCAATTGTTCGTATAACCGTCATAGTTTCACCTTCTCATTTAGTTTATATTTATCCTAGAGTAGTTTATGATATTCCTACATTTTTTCTGATCAGAGCAAGTCAGTTTCTTAAGAGTTTCTTGCTGCATGCTGATGATACTTTCTAAATTAGATTATGTTGGTAGATTCGTTGCTTTATCTTATGATTCCATTAGCTAAACCAAGTAAAAATACTTTTGATCATCGCTTCATTAGGTTCATTATTAACTTACACAACTGTATTTTCATATTCATTGCATTTTCATATTATCCGAAGATAAATGTCTTTATGTGTCATTTTTTTGTATTTTCCATGGCAACACCTTTATTTTGGCTATATATGTTTCATTTTTGTGCCAATATCTTATTAAACTTTGATCAGTTTGAAGAGCTCCCTAACATTCTTGTTGGGTGCCTATCTACTTGGCTAGTGTTTTCTTGTTGTTTTAAAGGATTTTTTGTATTGGAAAATAGCTTTTTACAATCAATTTTTCTAGTGTGTGATAACTGTAAGAAAGTTGCTACCCGCCTTAAAAAAATGTTTATAATACTCACAATAGCTTTAAAAAAATTGCTTTATCTGCAACAATTTTACAAACTGTCTTTATAATTGGACTATTTTTTTGTCTTTAGTCTTGTGTGATATCTTGTGTATTTATGATTGTTGTATGAACTTGAGTAATAAGCTAGCCTAACCCATACATTCTTTTGCCTGCCCATGATAAACCAACCTATATTTACTCTTTTTAATCTCTCATTGATCAATATCACCAAAGTTGACTTTTATGTTGTCTTTTTTATTTTCTAGCCATTTTTTGATTCACCACCTCATCATTCCTATCACCATGATTTCTCCCTCTCTCTCCTTGCTTCTGCATCAAAAGTGGCACCATTAAAAACTTTGAATATACTTTGAAAAAACTTTTAAATAATGAATTCATGTATTGAATTCACCTTGAAATCCTTGAAAACCCATATGAACTCTTCAAATTCCCCTTCCATTACTCCTTCCCATTTCAATACCATGAACACCCCTCACTATTCTTTCTTTGGCTAGGGCTATCAATAATTTTGCCTTTCATGACAATCAGAGACGGACTTGACTTGAAAAATCTCGGTTTTGATTGACCCGAGCAACTTCAGGGTCTGGCTTGGCTTTGAGAGCCTTGCACGATTAAATTTTCAAGTGGGTTATCGAGTTGAACTGCAAACCCAAAATTGATCGACTAACCCGAGATTGATTTGAATTTGACTTGAAACCCCGTGATTGCTGCGAATTTTTGACCTGAAATGCACGTACAAACTGGCCACTCATGTTCAAGTCGGTTTGGGTTTTGATTAAGGTTTTAGACTAGTTTAATGAATGGGTCCATCTCTTAGAGAAGGGCTTTAAGACAGAAGGAGATCTTTTCAATGACAAATTGTTCTTATGTGTTGGCTTGAATCATCTCTGCTTCAGCACGGGTTGCCTTAAATTCATCCATGCTATATCATCTGTAGTTCTTACCTTCTTTGCTTCTTAAGCGTTGGATGTGTTGGGTGGTTAACATAACTGGAACTTAAATCATCTCTTAATATTTTATTTCTGCTTCATGGTAGTTGTTTGTATATCATAATATGCTCATAATTGATTTAATTAATTGTTTGTGCAATTGGTATACTTGCCTTTGCATTTATTTTGCATTCGTTTACAATAGTTTAAACTCATCATGCATTAGCTTACACTTTCCTTACATTGAATATTTTGCATTTATTAGTTTAATTTTCTTGTAATATTTGAGCTGCTACATCTGCTAAATAAATGCCTACAAGAGAATTTTTCTCTTGCGAACTTTTATTTACATCCAATTTCCCTCTATTTTTATGCATATTCAATGTATTGCCTAGGTGATATCATCTAAAGAAAAGGAATATCTTTCAAAAGACAAATTCTTGAAAAGTAAATCATTAAAATAATCCTTGGACTTTTTAGATGTATCATTTTTAGTTCCATGTTATTTCACTTCTCTTATTTAATCCTCTAATTCGCCAAATCTTAACCAATTTGTCTACTAATGATTTTACCTTTTTTTGGGATAGAAAGCTTTTCATGAGAACATTTTGGATTTCTTAGAAATAATATTGATACTTAATTCTAGCTCAAACTAATGATATTATCCTAAACGTTCATAATCTCGTGTAAAGCTCTTCACGAATATACGTTCAAATTAACTTAACTTTGATGAGTTGAGGGACTAAATTGAATATTTGAAAAAAATTGGTACTAAAATAAACACGCCAAAAATTTTACGGGCCATTTTGATCATTTATTATTTTCATAATGTTTGTTGGGATCTTTTCTAGAAACATAGTGCTGATATTTTACATTCTGAAGCTGTATAAATACATGTTTTTTTTACTTTCACTTTGTTTAACATTTAAATATAATAGTGCCTCATGCGTGCAATGTAATTATGATATGTATGAGTTTTCCGTGGCTAATGGTGCATGCTTGTTATAAGATGTAACTTCATTCTCTTTTCACTGTATGATGGAGATTATTGTATGATGCTCTTAGTTATTATCATGTTATTGTTCGCCAAAAATAGACCGTGAATATGCTTTATTCCTGGTTTTTGATTGACTTGTTCTATTGTTTTTCCTTCTTTCCAACAGATTTTTATTTCTAGAGATGGAGGGAACAAAAAATTCTCATCCGTCTTAGCCCCCGGCCATCATGAAGGGATAAAGTAAGAGCAATTTTCACGAGCTTTTTTTAATTCATTTGCTCATTTGTTCATGGTTCTTAAAGTTTTAAATGATTTTAGATAAATTGCATCTATAGTTTTTCCGTTATTAGAGGAAACATGTTTTTTCTGATACCATAATATACCCTTTGGATTCTAATGCATGCCCTGGATATGCCATGAGAGCAGAAGTTTGTTTTTAGCTACCCATTTTTGAGTTTTTTCGGGGTTTGTAATATTTTTTTGGGAAATATACGTACATACCACAATTTTTTTGTATCTACATATCTAGCACCTAAAATTTGATATTTATATTTATTGCACTTTGGTATTAAAGTTTATGCATGCCCTGGATATGACATGAGAGCAGAAGTTTGTTTTTAGTTGCCCATTTTAAAGTTTTTTCGGGGTTTGTAATATTTTTC
Organism: Phalaenopsis aphrodite; assembly: GCA_003013225.1. Lineage (NCBI taxonomy): Eukaryota > Viridiplantae > Streptophyta > Magnoliopsida > Asparagales > Orchidaceae > Phalaenopsis > Phalaenopsis aphrodite. The sequence continues at coordinate 165,339 of NEWO01000518.1, read as the reverse complement.
TGGGTAAATATACATACATACCGCACAATTTTTATATATTTACATATCTAACACCAAAAAATTGATATTTATACTTATAGCATATTTGTATTAAAGTTTAAGCATGAAATGTGTATTTCACTCTTAAAAAGTTACAAATGGTGGTATTTTGATGTAATGTCAAATATTTAAATGACATGTATGTACATATGAAAGTTTTGGTGTTAGATATGTAAATATATAAGATTTGTGTGGTATGTAAGTAACTTCCCCAACTTTGTTTATCATATATAGTGTAACTGTAACCAACTGTAGCTTTTGACAGGATTTGATGGTGCCGGAGGAAGTTATGGAAAATGTCTGTGGTTGCAATTCACAAAGCGTCAATATTTTATCTACCCTTTTTTATATTTTGAAAGCAGAAAGCATATTTGATACACTATATGATATGTTATCTACGCAAATTTATGTTCTCATCCTCAAATCCTTTTTTATATACTAAACCTATTAATTGATACACTATCTAAGCAAATTTATGCTCTCATGCACTCTTCATGTGGAACTCTTTCAATATCTTACTGTGAAATAGTTGAATTAGACTCTTTTTTTTTCTTTGTTTTTATTTTTTATCATGCTTTTAGTCATTTTGAATTACATTCCATTCATTTTTTTTATTTACTGTAGGAAAGTTGGGGATCAAGGAATTTCATCATGGGATTGGGACCTTAGTGGTCAGCATTCTACATATCATGCTTTGTTTCCTAGGGCATGGACCGTTTATGATGGTAGGTTGAGTTTCACTTTTGAAATTTGTGTAAGGTGGAAGTTTGCTTATGTAATTTTCATTTTAATTTTACACAGGTGAACCAGATCCAGACCTCAAAATTTCATGCCGCCAAATATCGCCATTCATACCTCATGATTATAGGGAAAGTAGTCTTCCTGCATGTGTATTTGTATATACTGTGAGTCCATGCAGCATATTCTCATATACTATCTTTACCATAGATCTTTCCTTGCCACTTTCTTTTAAATTGTTATTTTCCATATCTGGATTATTAGACAAAACTTAATGCATTTATATTTATTTTCAGATTGTTATTTATGAAATTTCTTGTATTTGAACTTATGAACTATACTCTACTTTATACCTGATGTTTTATGTAAAAAATTAAACTTTTTTACGAAATAGCTGATGTTGATTTATGAAAAATGTAATTTGAAATTTAGCTTCTAATATTAGTATTTGAATACTGTATCGGCAAGTTGTTTGAACTCAAAAGGAGAAACTGTGTTAATCCTAGAGAAAATAAACTGAAGAACATGACCATATTGTGCTGATGGAGCCTGTGGATACGAGAAATTAAACATAAAATGTATTCGTTGGTCGTTACTGTGAGCCTAGAAATTTGATTAAATGGCCGGAACATTAGCACATTGTAGGGCGTTAATTAGCTGCTTGTGCTTGTGATTGATGCATAGATTAAATGATTTGAAAAATTGAATATGCAAAATAAAATAAGAAGGGACAAATTAATGTTCTGCATAATTGCACGTGATACGTTAGATGAAAGGAAAATGAAGCATTTTGTTTTTCTCGATAAGTACAATTATATTTGTAAGTGTTAAAGAATTCTGCAATTTTCTTATTTATTTCAGCGTCGTATTTGAATATAGAATATTTCTCGAATTCTCTACAGCATTAGATAAATTATTTATTTAATTTATGAACTTCGTTAGTGGCGCTCCCTGCCCGCACTGTTTTAATGAATTGTGGACAGGGAACTCACCTCTTTTGTTCCAGTTGTTAATGTTTCAATCAGTACATTAAGAGCCCCTCCTTGGAATCATTTAGTTGGAGTGATTTCTATTTTTAATCGTGAGATGGATTCTATTATGGATTCAAATCTTGTAACTAATGAGGAGGATAGTTTTGTGTGTTTGGGTGGCCTCGTAATTTTGAATTATTTTTTGTTAAAATGATGAACATGTATCCTTTGTTCATTATAGGCGATGTAGTGGAGAAAACAACCCCTCACTTGAAGTGCCTGAAATGACAATGTAATACAAGTTATTTTGATAGCTTGCCTAGAATGAACACATGTTCATCCTCTAAAATTTCTTCTGTAGGTCAAATGTAAAGCATAATAGAGGTGGATACAGCTCTGTTGGTTAAATCTCGCAAACACCTATTATGGTACTCTTTCCACTAGGGTAGATGAATGATAAAACCAATAACTTGAACTTTCTGAACTAATCATATAGATAATTTTTAACTCATAGGGATCTACATATTAACACAAATCAATAGATTAGAAATAATAACAAAATATTCCATTAATTTTGTTACGCTCGTAACAGACATAAGAGGACCGGTCCATCCTGGATTGGTCAAACACCACCCCACTGGCCTGCTCTTTCAAGGATGGAATTAGAGGGAAAGTTTGTAAGAAAAGTTTTCAAATGTTGTGAGGGATTCTATTAAGGGGAATAATGTAGGGTATGATTTCAAGATTTAGTGCCAAGATTGAAGAACAAGGCAATTGACGACCTTATCGGCACCATTGATCCTACATTGGGAAGCCTTGAGACAGAAGAGCGAAAGGGATTTGGAGCCGAGGGGGATAGCATTCGAGTTATTATAGGATTTGAACAATCACCTACGATATGCATTGAGGGGACAACAATTGCTCCACCTGGGGCAATTCGTGCTACCCAAGTCGTCGGAGCATATTCCCAAATTTTTACAAGAGTTTCATGATAATACGATCGAGGGACACTCATGGGTGTAGAAGACCTAAAGTCTTCCGACAACAGAGCTGTATTTGGTCGGGATGCACAAAGACATGGAGGATATGATGACGAAATGTGATGTGTGTCAGCGATACAAGTACTTGACCATGACACCAGGAAGGTTACTGCAACCATTAGCATTACCGAGGAAGGTTTGGGAGGAAGTGACGATAGATTTTATCGAGTGGTTGCCTCGATTATAAGGGTTCACTGTGATCATGGTTGTCATGGATCGCCTGAGTATGCACATTTCATTCCCTTACGAAATCCCTACATTGCAGTCTAAGCTGTAGCAGTGTTTATCTGGGAAGTGGTCCTTTTCTTTGGGGTGCCAAAATCGATTGTATTGAATAGGGACAAGGTGTTCCTCAGCCACTTTTGGAAGGAGTTATTCAGGTTGCAAGGGATAGCCCTTAAAAGAAGCACCGCATATTATCCACAGACTGATGGACAAACGAAGGTGGTGTCGAGACATAACTGCGCTGTTTTATATCCAACACAAAGAAGCTATGGGCTAAGTAAATTGCATGGGCGTGGCGTCGAGACATAACTGCGCTGTTTTATATCCGATACAACGAAGTTATGGGCTAAATAAGCTGCATGGGTCGAATATTGGTATAATATTTCATACCACAGAGCAACACATACAACACTGGTTTCCAACAAGATATTATATTTGCTAGATTCCCATTTGATACATTATGAGCATAGTACCACACTGGTATCTAACATCGATCAGCACTTGGAGGATAGAGATATGATATTAGCAGAGCTCAATGAGCATTTATTGATAGCTCAACAAATCATGAAAAGGAAGGTGGACGAACACGCAAGAGAGGTACAATTTGAATCAGGAGATCGATCTACTTGAAATTGAGATTCTACCGACAGAAGACAAGGGGAGAAGCGAGAAACTGTCACCACGATACTTTGGGCCCTATGATGTGATGACACGCATCGGGGCAGTAGTCTACCGTTTGAAGTTACCACCATCGTCTGCACTACACCTGGTCTTCCATGTATCATAGTTGTGATTAGAGATCACACACCATCGTCTACACTGCCGCCGACACTGATGGAGGACTTGGAAGTGATTTTGGAGTTGCTAGAGATTGAAGAAATGCACTGGAGAGTAGGGGGAGCAAATGAGGTATTGGTTAAGTAGAAATGACTACAAGACTATGAAGTAACATGGAAGCATTACGGGGTGATTCACAAGCAGTTTCTATCCTTCCAACTTGAAGACAATTTATGTCTTTGAGAGGGGAGTATTTTTATGCCCGTAACAGGCGTAAGAGGATTGGTCCCTTCTGGACCGGTCGAACACCACCCAACTTACTCACTCTTTCAACAGACGACTTGTCCTAGTCGAGTGAAGAGTCCGGGTGGCCTATTACCGCAACAGAAGAGGGGGAGTAAGTGGGGTCCACTAGGGCCCTTATCACATACTCAAGGAGGAGAAATTGAGGGAGTTTGGAGGGAAATTTTGTAAGGAAAGATTTCAAATGTTGTGGGGGGGATTCTATTAAGGGGAATAACCTAGGGTTGCTTTTTTATGCATATTTTTGTTTGGCTGTTGTTTTCTTTCTACATCTGGTGTTCCTAGCGAAGTCTAGGGTTAGGAGAGACGATCTACCTCTCAAAAAGTAGATCAACCTCGTATCTTGCTTGTTTTTTTTTTATTTTGTAACAACAATCTTTGTTTTGTTTCTTTGACCTGCCTATTGTTGTTTCGTTGTGTTTTGTTCACTGATTTTGGTATCGAGGCGTACCAAATTTCTAATAGTCATCAATGTTCATTTGCATCTAACTTTCATTACATGCATATCTTCAAGTGCTATAATTTTATATAAAAAAACTATGCTTCAAAATATTAGTTAGTCGATTCAAACCTTGATCCTCGCTTAGGCACAATTTTGTATTTTCTTTTATCTAAAATAGTAGCTAGAGTAATATCTGATGAACTTAAAAACTCAGCTTGATAAATAATTATAAAATATGATTCAAATATTCTATAAATTGAACTAATATGATGTGCTAATCATGGTCTTTATATGAGAATTAAAATAAAATATAAACTTGTCTAGTGCTTTGCTTGTAATCATTATAAAGTGCGCTCTAAATAATAAGTTACATAATAGTATGTAAGATAATTGTATTGAATAAAATTAAAAGTGATGTTTAAATTTCAATCATAATATGCACTTATGCTAGTCAAACTTACAGGTGCCAATATAAGAGAATTTATTTCTTATGATATTCAATTATTTCTTGACATGAGTTATCTTTTTTTTATTTTTATAGTATGTCATGTATGTCTAGGTTAATTGATCATCATAATATAGTGAACTTGTATCAAATCAAAACTATATATCATAAATTTCAAAATTCAATCCAAGGGCTATATATTGAAAACCTTTTTGTCTCTGTAAGGGATCACCATTATCATCTATCCATGCGAGTCATTATTAACATATTAACTTGAGCACCTGTTTGCTTTCGTAATGAGTCACGTTTGTCACCCTCTTTGTACATGTTATCTTATGCATGCTATTGTGAACCTCTCCACTTGATATGACTTCTCTTAAGCTCATTGATTTTTTATCAAACATTTAAATATATGTATATAATTTATTTTTTAAGCAGACTAATTATTTTTTGCATCAATAATTATTTTATGTGCATGCTATCCTACTTTGGAAATTCAATATTTTAATAAAATGCTACCATAAGTTTACTACAAACTTATGCAGTTTATAATTTAAAATGATGTGAAATTATTTAATCACAAATTGCAGGACATAATTGTGCATTTTATATTATGAAAAAGTTTCTACATGCAGCCTTACAAATTAGTTTGACTTATAAATTATATACAAGAGACTGAGCACTTTTTGTTATCCAACTAGCTACTAACTATAGGGTGTACCTCGTTGCAACAGCCACCTCAAAACCTTGTCTTTTTTTTACAATCTAAAATTTAGATTTCTCAATTTACAAGTTTTCCTAAATTACAACTCAAATTTGAATCAGAATAATCTCAAAATAAAGCTTTGCCTCAAAATACACTCTAATACAAGTCTTAAAGCCTACCAACTTTAATCTATAGTTGTCGAATTGGAGACATTACCAAAAACTTCTTTGATTTAATCTTTATTATCATAATATCTACATGCCGCTTAACCCTTTCTCTCTCTTGTCAAATGGTTGTCAATGCATTAAAAATTCTTTATTTGTAACTTGAGATTCTTGAAATGTTTTCTATCACAATAAATGGCTTACATTTTCCCTTTTTTTAGGAATCAGAACATGTTCCAACTTTGTGCATACGACACCATTTCTTAATTGATTTACTAACGTTCGTTTCTGCTTTTGTAGCTGGTAAATACTGGGAGGGAAAGGGCGAAGGTCAGCCTGCTCATGACTTGGACGGTAGGTGAAGAAATAGCATCATATGCTATATTTTATGAGATATTCAGCATCCGAACTTTATATATCGAGATATTGACCTCCCAATACACATTCACCTACCAAATCATAAATTTTTTTCATGTTTAATTGGTTTAGCCTTATCTTATTTTATATTTAATTTAATAAGATTTTCATTATACGTACTTACATTATCTAGATGTTGACCTCCTAGTATGGCACACATTGATCTACTAATGCTTCCATATTTTCATGCTTAGTTTAGTATTATCATAGAATATCATAAAACTTCCAAGTATCATCATTTGAAATTTTGTTTTTAGATCAATTTAATTTGATAGATAAAATACAAATTCAACATTACAAACTTTTTAAGTAGTTAGAAATCTGAGCAGTTAGTTGTGCATAGTTGGAATAGAGATTAAGAAAAACAAAATAATCAATGTAAATGTTATTCGAAATTTAAAGAAGTATTAAAAATCAATATAAACATCAAAAAATGATTTGTTTTAAAATATTATATAGCTTTCAAAGTTGGAATGTTTATGATTAAGTCAATATTTAAAAGTGCACAATTGGGTATTGAGGTGTTTTTTTGTTTGTGAGGCAAGGCCCAAGTCTTAATGTGTTTTGAGGCGTAAGCCTCAAATTTAAAAAAGTTACGTAAACTAATAAATATTATATAAACTATAAAGTGTGAAATGATGATATATTACTATTCTAGTTTATTAACATATTAAAAATTAATATAACAATATTCTAACTAAATAAAAAGTAATTAATTGTTTAAAATTAGAAGCAACACCTTAATATCGTAACATTAAATTATTAAATAAGATGTTTGTTACAAATATTAAACAATTAAAGTTAAGATATCAAAATAAAATAATAAAACATCAAAACATAACAATTAAAATAAGTTTAATATTAATCTTTCATTTTCACTCTTACTACCTCCACTTAAACAAGGATATAACAATTCATCAATATTTGAATTTTTAATTTTGAAATCCCCATTACTCTCCTCACCCAATTGATTTTCATTAGAATTATCGACATATTGTATTATTTATCTTGCGCATTATCTTTATTTGTATCCATATTCTCCTATTCCTTATTATCTTTAATCCAACTATTTTCTATTTTTAATGAATAGTTATTATTAAAAATATTAATTAAAATAATAACTATTTTGATAATTAGAATTTCAATTACATAAGTTTTATGGATACATTTTTCTTTTATTTATTGTTATTTAGAGTGTGATGTGTGAATGTTAATAGACGATATTTATTATTATTTTTATTTTTGTGTAAAAAAAAATATGGATAGCCTCAAATTTGAGGCATTTTATCAGGCGAGATGTGGCTTGAGGCGGGCCTCAGCCTGGTTGAGGCGTATGCCAGGCGTATGACTCGCATTGAAACACTGAGATATAAGCTTTATTGCGATTTTTTTTTTGGTAAAAAGAGGTCTGTCTCATATTACACAATTTTAAACAAGTGATTAAGTCAAGTGTCTGCAAAGTTTTGTTAAAAATTGCTTTGGTTCTGTTGGAGAGCTGGCTAATTTGGAAGCAAAATCGCGCTTCCAAAATTGCTACACATAACGTATGTTCTTTATTTAGGCATAGTTTAAGCTTCTATAATCATTGTAATGCTAATAGTTTCAATATTTATTAGCATAATTTTAGAACAAGTAAATAGAAATCTGATAGGAACTAGAGGAGTTTTTTTTCCAAAATTAGGGCAATCAACTATTTTATTTCAAAAACACCAAACAATACAACTCAAATACATAGATGATAAACACATACAATTTGAGATAGAAGATATTTCTCAAACCTTAATTTTAGAACTCAAGACAACAATCTCATAACTTCCTTAATCCTAAGCATGATAAACCCTATTTATACCAAATAATTATAACTAATAAATGACTAAATTGCCCTCATATACTAGTCTAACATTACTCTCCTCCTAAAAAGACACTTTTTCATTAAGGTGGAAAAGAAAAGAAAAATGCTGCTGGATTAAGTCATGTGACTCTCACTCATAAACTGACTTGAGTCTAGCTCTTCTGATCAACATTTGATTGAAATAAGTGATGATTCATTGACACTGCATGAGACCACTCCTAATTCATAGCTTGAAACATCCATCTTTACAATGAAAAGTTGGCTGAAATATGGTAATGGTAGCATTGGTACACTCGTCAGGACCTTTAACTTTTCAAAAGTCTGGGCCGTCTCTTTCTCTTACTAGAATTTATCCTTTTTCAGTCTCTCCGTCAACAACCACACAATTGAATTACAACGAACTTCCAGTAGTATCCTATAAGTCCCAGAAATCTTCTCAACCCTTAGCTGTTCTTAAGTATTTGCTACTCCAACATAATTGCCACCTTCGATGAATCAGCTGACATCAAGATTTTTGCACAAACTAGTACAAAAGCACTACCATTTTATCTCTTTTGAAATTCTATGTTCAAGAATTTCCAATTCATCTTAGTCTCCCCTAAGGATTGTAATTATATCATACTTAATATCATGAGTGCTCCCTAAATCCAAGGAAAAAAAAGACCTCCATCACTTGAATACTTTGCAGTGCTAAAATTAGTCATTTACAAACTCCCATACTCTTCTCTACCTGTCTCTTTCTCATCATAACTCTAAAACTTCTTGTGTTCAATCATCTCAAGCTCTAATTGCTTCACCACTTAAGTAGAGATAAAGTCCGCACTATCTACCAATAAAATTGCATTCCTCTCTTCGATTTGTCCCCAAAGTTTCATAGTGTGTTTCAGTGTTAACCCCCCCGCTAAGTTAAATGCGATTTCTGCCACATCCAAGTGAGAGTGTTCCTCCTCTATGGCAACCTACTCTATTTCTGCATCCTCTATTTTTCTGTCACACACTGTGAGAACCTGTAATATCTGATCCTTATAACGGTATCTTGCGACAAACTCTCATCACACCGAAAACATAACCCATTGGCTCACTTCTTCTGAATCCGTGACTCTGTAAGACGTTTGAGTGCTGCCCCCGGTCATGACCGATTATTCCTATATCGTGTAGCCTCCTATGCACTTAGGTTGTTTGAGCTTTTACCATTGTCTTGGTTGTAGCAGTTAGATATGATGCTCCCTCCGTGTTGCTCCTATTAGCCCATTACATTGCATTTTTATCAACTAGCTGCGCTAATTCCATGGTTATCTCAATTCTTGCTATCTCAACAGATGAAGTGCTTCTCAAATCTCTGGCTTCAACCTTTTCATGAAGTTTTCTTCCAACACTTCTTTCGATATTTTTCTCAAAGGGCAGATAACAAATCATATTTCCCTGTATAATTCATGACGGTTAATTCTTGATCAATGCAAAAAACTGCTCATGTAAATCTTCTTCTCGTGTGGTTTTGAAACTCTTCAATAATCAGTCCTTGAATTCTTTTCATTTTTTGATTATCTGACGTTGTTTTCTTCATTGATACCATGTTAGAGCCTTTCTTTCTAAATACAGGGTCGCCGCCATCAATTATTCTTCTTTTGTTTGCTCGTTAACAACGAAGTGTCTTTCCATGTGATAAACCCAACCATAGGCATCATCTCCTTCAAAGATTGACATCTTTGGCTTCTTTATGCGTGGTCTCCTCCCCAATTTTCTTGACTGAAGTTTATTCCACCCATAAAGTGAGGATTGGGTTCCCTTCCTCAACCCATATTGAATTCCCCTATTACATAAGTTTCACTGCTCCATAATCAACTCGCCCGTTCCCTTACGCTCTTGAAAGGCCTTTGGCTCGGAAGGCTGCCACAACATAAGGCTTTGACACGGTTGGTTGCAGCCCTCTACTTGTGTCTCATTCACTGCGGTTCCCTATTCCAGCCTGAAATCTTTTGAATTGTTCTTCTCTCACTTCAAACCGCACGTCGTCCCATTCTGCCTACTGCCTCTCTTTCCAACTATCTGTATGTCGTGCTATTCTTTCTAAGTGCTCCTACTCGAGTCTGCTCCCTGTTTCTTCATGCAATCCCGTGACTCGAGATTTATGTAAGATAGTGACGCTGCCCTAATGTCATGTGAAATCTTATGTTTATTGTCGCTTGTGTCGGCGTCAGCTCAAAATGTCGTCGCTTGATTCCCAAGCGGGCTGCGACAAGTTTGCGTGGAACTCTATGATCTTTTTTATCATTCCTTTCAGGGCTCTGAATCTTCCTTCCATAGATAAAAAACTCTCATTTATTTGAGATCTGATTTAACTCTCCTCTTTTGCTAATTTTCCTCCACAACATCTGCATCATTGGATGCCATTACTCCTAGAATGATTTTCAATCAAGAAAGTGGCTTCCTAAGTAGTTTGAATTGTGACTGTATCGCAACTAGAGCATGCCCGATCCCGACATTGCTTCCCGATACTTGTTGATATTTGATCGTGAGTGCAACATCTATATGCCATGATCCCTTCGGTCTTCCCAACTAGCTCCAGTCGCGACTGCATCTCGAGATTCACCTGTATGCCGTGATGCTTTCTAGCTGACTACAATCGTGATTGTATCACGTTTGTTGGTTTTCCAAATAGTGAATGTATTACGACAAAGGCCACGAGTATTGACTATATTGTAAGGTCCACGATCCCATCGCTGCTGGCTAGCTCAAATCACGACAGTATAACGAGGTTCAATGACGAAACACGACTGTTCTCCCCGTCTTAGTGAAAGAAAGATTTCTAGCGCAACAACTGATGCTTTGATATCAATTTGATAAGAACTAAAAGAGTTTTTTCACAGAAATTAAGCTAATCCAATATTTATTTCAACAACACCAAACAACTCAATTCAATTACATAAATGTTAAGCACCTACATTTTGTGAGGTAGGTGATCTCTCCCAAACCTTAACACCCATAATTCGATGGTGGACGATCTCTCCCAAACCTAAATCTTAAGATGCAAGATAACAATCTCATAGCATCCCTACTCCTAAGCATAATAAGCCATATTTCTACCAAACAATAATAACTATTAGAAGACTAAATTTCTCTTAGGCGTCGGTCTAACAAAATCCTTGGTAATATGTGAACATGTTCTTTAGGGATAGTTCGTAGGTGAAATTTCTAACCCTAATAGTAATAGTGCTTTTAATTGTTAGGAAGAGAAAAAATACAATTAGTTGAAATTAGCGAATTAAATATCTTTGGCAAATTTTGAGAGATTTGAAGTGTAATGTTTTGATATTTAAAGTGAGGCTGGAAGGTGTAACCTTCAAACTTTAAGCTTAATTATCAAACATGTATCTTTAAGCCAATAGGATGAAGCATTTTGCCACTAATTTTCCTTTAAGCTAGCTTTTGGAAGCTTTTCTTATGAGTTAAGATAAGTTTCCATGAAATTAGAGCTGTATATCTTTTTGAATTTATTAAATAAATCTCTCTATTCATCTTAAAGAGAGTGAAATGTAAGGCTTCTTTGTATGTCGTATTGTTATTTTAGCCTTCTCCAATTTTTGGGATCACTCTTAAAATGAGGATGAGTACCCTTTCACTTTACAATGTTTTTCAAAAAGATTTCCCAGTATAACTAATCGTGGCTTACCTATTAAAAATGTAAATATAAGACTTTGGTGCTAAAGAAATTATATTCAAATTACCCATTATTATTTTTTTTATAGAAAACTGATTGTCTAATGTCATTGGCACAGAATTCTATTGGGGGTGTTTCTCACCAGACTGGGGGCCATGTCAATGAACCATTCTTGTTAGTATTCTTTACACATATAATTACTGAATGAAATGCGCTACAATATCTCTCTCTTTTTTTTTTCTAATAAATCTGAACACATTTTCTGTTTTTATTGCAGAGGAGACGATGGAGTATCCGGTGTGCTCCTACATCACAAGCAAGTTGTCAACCCTTGATTGCTCTTTTATGACGGTTGGTTAGCAGATTTCTCTTAGGTCATGGAATGTCAAGGGTGTCGACCTCACTTCATTATGTCCATGCCAAACTTTTTCTTAGAATATATTGCAAACTGCTTCTTATGCTGGATATTTGTTCTTGCCAAAAGCTTTTTCTTCTCAAATTTAGATGTAATTGTAATTTTTTTTTGGGAAATTACATTACCACATAATTTCTATGTATTTACAACTAGCACCTAAACTTTCATATTTACATGCACAACACTTTGGTGTGATAAACCTATGCATGAAAAGGTGTATTCCACCTTTAAAAAGTTGGTGATAGTGGTATTTATGATGTGATAGTAAGATTTGTGTGGTATGCATGTAAATAGGAAAGTTTGGGTGTTAGATATGTAAAATACATATGAATTGTGTGGTATGTGTGTAACTGCGTGTTGTTTTTAGCATTCTTTGTACTGATCTATTATTTGCTAATGCGTTTGATTTATTGCCAATATATGCAAATTTATTTCTAAGTATTTGAAATCCTTGTTCTTCAGGACTGCTAAAGATAACCCTCCTGTAACTTTTGCAATAGCTGCTTGCGAAACTCAAAATGTAAATGTAACTGTTCTACCAAATTTTGGGCTTTCTGGTGAGAACAGTGTTACAGCTAGAGACATGTGGGCTGCCATGGTGCAGGTATAGTTTTCTAAGTTATTGCTTTGATCACTGGTAATGAAATATTCATCAATTTAAAAACCATTTTCCTCCTCTGATGTAATTTTGAAGTTTATTTCTCTTACTGTTATTGCTGTTGACGTATGGATTATGTTATCTTGTTGGTTTTTTAAGGATGGGCATTTTGAGCGGCAAAACTTTGATTCTGGTCCGAGCATGCCATCTTCACCTGGTGATACGCTATGTGCAGCAGTTTCAGCTTCTACTTGGGTTGAGCCTCATGGGAAATGCACTGTTGCATTTGCTTTGTCCTGGTCATCACCTAAAGTAAAATTTCAGAAGGGATGCACATATCATAGGTAATATTTTTTTTGCATTTTGTTAATCTTAATCCTTTTGTAGCGCTATTTTGGATATTGATTTTTTTCCGTTGATAATTCAATGCGGTAAGTGAGTATTTTTATAGAAGAGAAGTTATAACTGGTATTGGTTTATGGAGTAGTGGTGAATGATGCTTTTACATCGTATAGATGACATTATGCAATGGCCTTCAGTCTTTATAATTGAATAAAACGCCAAAATAGTCTCTTGACTATTCATATGTGGTCATTTTAGTCCCCAAGTTTTTGTAAGTGTTAAATTTATCCCTGGATTCTTTTAGTGGGAGCTAAAATAATTATCACTGGGGACTATTTCAACATATTTTAAAAAAATTTGGGTAGTAAATTACACCGACTAAGATGACCCCCTACAAAGAGTTAGGCTACTATTTTGACACTTTTCCCCTTTTTTATGATAATGTTAATTAGTATTAAACTTAAAGAGTGAAACTAGTTTTGATATACTAACAACAGAAAAAATTATTCTAAAAAATCTTAGTTCATTATGACTTGGCTTTAGAACATTACAACATTTTTACAAATCAATCCCTAAATATCCTCTGATTACAATAAGTCTTTAAATTAGGTGCAAATGTCAATAATCTCCCTCAAGATAGGCAAAAGGTATCTACTAAGCCCATCTTATCACATAACCTAGACAAATTTAATGAGCCAAGTACTTTGATGAGGCAGTTAACCACTTGCTCTCTAGTAGGCAGTGGCTACATGACTTAGCTCCAGTAGTTCGTTATTCAAATTTTCCTTGTGAAGAACCTATCAATCTCCCTGCGATGCTGATTGCTGACTTGTTGTTGCACCACAACTTCATTTGAGCTCTACCAACAAGGCTTTCAACAACATCATTTAGGCAAATCCTAAGGCCATGACCCTGTATTCTGTCTCTACTATTGGCCTTGCTACAACCGACTGTTTCTTGCTCTTCCAAGAAACCAAGTTGCCCCCTACAAACATGCAGTATTCTGATGTGGATCAATACAACCCGCCCAGTCAGAGTCATAATAGCCCTCAATACTTATGTGCCCATTCTTTCTGAAGTTTAACCTCTTCCTTGGTGCACTCTTCAGGTACTCAGAATATGATACTTTGCATCCATGTCTTATTTGGATCATGCATGAAGCGATTCACCACTCTCACTGCAAATGAGATGTCGGAACGAGTGCGACTCAGATAAGTCAGACGGCCCACAAATCTCTGGCATCTCTAGCGATTAACTGGCTCTTCTTCCTCTACACTCAGCTTTTTCTTTTGATCAATTGGAGAGACTACAGACTTGCATCCCAACGTACATGCTTCCGTGAGGAGATCCAATATATACTTCCTCTGAGTCTAGACGATTCCCTCTTGCCCACGGGCCACCTCAATCCCAAGGAAGTATCTAAGTTGTTCTAGGTTTTTCACCTCAAATTCTTTGCCTAATCTTGCCTTTTTGATGAGCAAGCATTTTTATTTATTAGTAATAATCATGTCCTTATCATACACAACAAGCATAGTGGTGTGACCTTCATGTTTGTCGAAAGAACAACATATGGTTGAAATTGATTTGATGATATCCCATACCCAACATAATTTTTCTAAACTTGTCAAAATAGCTCGAGGAGACAAGCTATAAAGTGACTTTTTGAGCCTAAATGTCTTGCGCACTGTCTGGCCTGTATCGAATTTTGGTTGCATCTCCATATACACCTCATCCAGTAACTCGCCATGAAGAAACTCATTCTTAACATCATGTTGCTGTAACATTCACTCACCATTCATTGCCAGAGAAACTAGTACAATGTGCTCATCTTCGTGACTGGTGCAAATATTTCTTCATAGTCATATGTTAACTATACTCTTTTGCCACAAACGTGCTTTGTAACACTTCACATTCCCCTCTGGATTTTGTTTCCCAGTGAATATCCATTTGCACCCAACTGTTTTTTTTCTTGTTGCTAGTGGAACTATCTCCCATGTTCGGTTTTTATTGAGAGCGCCAAGCTCTTCATGCATGATAGCATTCCACTTGGGATCCTCCTTAGCTATCTGCCAGCACTTGGATATTAAGATAATGTCTAAATATGATATGAATGCTCTATACACAGGTGACATGTTAGAGTATAAAACAAACCGAGCAATGCCATGTTCCTGCCCAAAATGATCAGGAGGTTGAGTCTGAGGTGGATGAAGTAGGTGTCTCCAGGGTTGGGGTAGACCAGAACAAGGGACTAGCTGACTCGAGTGGCACTGCATGCAAATTTCTCTCATTATACTTCATTCTTCTTGTATACACCCTTAGCTCCCCTTCATCTCAATGTCACCACTTATGGATTCAATCTCCCCATTTTCAATCTCATTTTTCATCTCTTTAACAGATTCATCCCACATTATAGGAGGAGACATCACTACCACATGCACCTATCTCTCACCATTAAATTTGGTGAGTCATCAAAGGGTGAAGTCACTTTCAAGGTGTAATACGATTCAAGTTCTCTAATGGACACATCCATACTCACAAACAATCTCTTCTCTATCGGGCTCCAACAATTTCTGGGTAGCAGAATAACCCTCGAAATATATATTTCACCGCTCTAGGATTCAGCTTCCCTACTAATAGTCTGATGTTCTTCACAAAACATACGCAACATATTACCTTCAATGGGAGGATCTCGATATTATCTCCTTTTAACATCGAAAAAAGAGACTTTTAATTCAACACCTCGAGAGCATTCTGTTGATCAGTTTTCAAAACTGTTTGCCTCCACAAGTTTTTTTTGGGACATTTATCACAATTATCATGTTTTGGGCTACTTCTAGAAGGTGTCTATTCTTCTTCTCTGCTACTCTATTTTTGTCGGTGTGTATGAACATGTAGTTTGATGCTGCATCTCTTGGGTGGATTAGTATTCCCCAAACTCTTTATTGATATACTCTGTCCCATCAACAAATCTCAATATCTTCACTACCGCACCATATTGAGTCTAGATTTCCCTGTGAAAATCTTTAATGCAAGCAAATGCATCACCCCTTACTTTTCATTAGATACAATCAAGCGACACGAGTATAGCAATTAATAAAAATCACAAAATATAGATAATCATTCATCGAACTTATAGAACAAGATATCAGAATGTATCAAATTCCCAGAACTGATATAAGAGCTCCTAGTAAAATGCTTACAAAACTCACAAATATCACATACAAGTTTTGGTTTATTTGCCTTTTCATGCAAAAACTTATACAAACGCCTCAATAAACTATAACAATAGTGTCCCATATGTTTGTGATGTAGCAGTAACACATTCTTCACACTCCTCCCAGATTCTCCTACTCTAGCATTCTCTTCTGTGGATTTCAAGACTGAGTACATCTTCTCTCTATCTCTACTATGCCACGTTCCAGTACCAAATGTCTGATCCGTATATTTCTCTTGAAAGATTACCTGTAGAATATCAAATGAAACAACACATTTTAGTTGGAGAATAAATACACTAATGGATAAAAGGTTCGCTGGAGAGGAATGAGCATACAAAATATTGGACAAAGTCATAGATAAGGTACATCTCAGTATAGTCTTACCAACTATAGGTTGTAGTACCCGCGATGTATAGTCGTTCGCAAGACCAAACCAAGCCTACCTCCCTGTGTCGCGATTCTACGTTGTCTCACCCGCGATTTAGTGGCTTCCAGAGCCCATTGAGAAGGCAACGATTGGACTGCTGCATACGAAGACCACCTAAGTTGCTCCTGCATCCTTCCATTTGAAGCCGAAGCTTCTGTTAGCTCTAATCGCGACTGCTTCATGATCCCAACTTGTTGCAACTCTAATCGTGACTGCTTCGTGAGGATGGCACTGATCCCGACTCATCGCGGCAGCTTTGCGAGGAAGCCGCCGAAGGAAGAGAAAAATGGGAGTTTTGGGTTTCTTTACATCGATCCCGTCTCGTCAGATCGAGCACCGGGCGATAGGATTAGAGGTTTGATGCCAAATAGAAAAGTTGCTCTAAAAATCTTAGTTCATTTCATTAATGACTTGGTTTACATAGAGCCTTAGAATTATTTTACAAATAAATCTCTAGACTTCTTCTATTTATAGGTCGGACCTTAAATTCGGTACGAATCTCAACACTAACCACTTGCTTGCTGCTTTTAGGTTGTTGTTTGGTATTTAGGTGTGCTTACTCCGTATTTTATTTGTATGTTAGGCAATACACAAGATTTTATGGAACTTCTCCGAGTTCTGCAGTTGATTTGGTGCATGACGCATTAAAGAGTAAGTGGTACTTAAATGCTGTACGTTAATGTCAGTTTAAATGCATGTAATCTTATGAAGTTGCTTTATATTTCTCTTCTTAGCATTATTCTAGAACTTGTATATTGCAGACAGGGTTCCTAAAATGTGATTATTTTATCTATGCAAAATTATGTGTCAGAATATAAGTGGTGGGAGGAAGAAATTGAAAAATGGCAAAATCCTATTCTGAAGGATGCCAAGCTTCCGGAATGGTAATTACCTCATTTTTCAGAATTTAATTCCTTCAATATTATAGATTTTGATGGTTGAAGCATATTTCTTTGTGCATATAGCTTTTAGAATCTTATTATTTTTTTTGGATTTGGTTGCTATTTTAAAATTCATGAAAGAGAGTTTTCTTGAAAATTGTGGTTTTCTTTCTTGGCTGTGTAATGATTCTATCTATCGATTTCATTTTTATGCCAAATATAACCTTCCTAACAATTGTAGGTACAAATTCACCCTTTTCAATGAACTTTACTTTTTGGTTGCTGGAGGAACAGTATGGACAGGTATCCATATGTGCATATACTTATTGCTATTTTTGTTCAGCGCATATAAGATGACTTCACTAAATCCTTGTTTATTCTTATACCTAGGCAACTTGAGCATTTTATTTTACCCATAGGCAAAAGTTTATAATTGCACAATTGGGCATTTAGTGTTTTTCTTTGGTCATATCACATATGAGACGTAAGCCTTAAAATAAAAATATTAAATAAATTAAAGATATAAAAAATAAAATATTTAAGAGTAATAGTGTTTAAGTCATAACATAACATCATAAAAAGTTATACATACATTCAATAATAAGCAAGAAGTGTAGCATAAAAGTAAACATAAACAATGAGTTCAAATAAAAAAAAAAACAAATAAATGTTTTCTAAAATTAAGTTGTTAGGATTTTCCCCTCCTAATTTAGGAGTTTCTCTTACTCACATTACTTGGAGGGTTTTTATTTACATCATTATTTTAGTGGATTGTTTTCTCTTCTGATTTGTTTTCAATTATATCAACTTACTTCAAACCTTTCTTTTTTTTATTCATTTTCGAACTCATATCATATTTCTCATTTCTAATCAATAAAATCAAATAAAAATATTATTTAAAATAATGAATATAGTATCTTTAGTTTGTTGTAACCCGAAGAGTTCTTGATTGTTTCAGAAAGCTATACTTGGTGATCAAACTTCCCTTTATTGAATCAGCAATTATTCCATTCATATGATGGTACAATTCTAATTTAATCACTGCATTGGTGAACTTATACTCATTATACTGATGTTTAGGCTATAGATAATGTCTTGCTGTATGCAAATATCGATGCACTTGAGGCTCCCATTTTTTATTTATAATCTCCCAAATTTTTTCGGAGCTTTCCTCATCTCCAGCTAAGACCTTTTCTATTAATTCGTTTGCCTTATCCAATAAATTAAAAATAAACGTATTGCCGGCTTTTTCTCCACATAAACCGTTATGAAGACATGAACCAAGGGCTTTATAGCTGTAAGTGCATAACACACTTAGCAAAAAATTTCATTTAAAATAATCTTTCTTACTTTTGCTCCTTTATATTTCTTTTGCTCATGCCCAACTTAACCTCTAAGTCAAAGGGAACCTTGCTTCTAAAGTTTGCCTTGCTCCTAGGATACTTTGCAAGTGCTTCATGGAAAGTATAGTGGATGTTGGTCTAATGAGTTCTTTATAGAACCTTGTCACCATGGCCAAAAACCATTTATGATTGTAAATAAAAAGGTCACTTGGGTCATCCGGGCTTTTGAGGTTTTTTTTTTCTTTTTAGCCCAACACGTAAAAAAAATAAAATAAAATAAAATAAAATAAATAAAAAAACAAAAAGT
Source organism: Phalaenopsis aphrodite (assembly GCA_003013225.1). Classification (NCBI taxonomy): domain Eukaryota; kingdom Viridiplantae; phylum Streptophyta; class Magnoliopsida; order Asparagales; family Orchidaceae; genus Phalaenopsis; species Phalaenopsis aphrodite. The sequence goes on along the minus strand of NEWO01000518.1, from coordinate 146,034 downwards.
AAAGCAGTATGCCTCTTTAAAAATGCTTCAAGGTGAACCTTAAGGTTTGACTCATTGGTTTGTGACTTTTTTATCATGTTAGCCTATAGCTTTAAGGCGTATTAAATCTGTTTCCCTCAGAGGTATGCTTCAAGGAGGTTGTGTGTCTCATTGGTTTGTTAATTTTTTATCATGTGAATTTTATAGTATTAAATCTGTCTCCCTCGGAGGTATATGCCTTAAGATGCATAACTTATTGCATAATTTTAAACATGACCCTTTAGATCCATTTGTGGAATTTGTTTATGCCATTTTTAAGAAAAATTACCGTACTTCTCTGCTTAACACCAACTAGGAGCAAATATGTTATGTGCAAAAAGTAATAACAAAGAGATCATCCGACCAATAAAGTGGCCCGTAATTGGATGTGCGAAAGACTTGACGATCTGGTTTGAGTTTTTCTAGGATATCGGTGATCCATATAATCTTTTTAACATGATGACAAGAGTCACAATAAAAGAATTGATTGGGTTTTTTTTGGTGTGGTAAACTCATTTTATTTATTTATTTTTGTTTTATACTCATTGTTCATCACAATAACTGCAGTTTGCTTCTGTACTTGTAGTTGTCATAGTGCGTGCAATTGCTATAGTGTTTTGGTTTGCTATTGTGTCCATTGTTGCAGCTGTTCACCTGCACTGCAACATCAGTGTAGTGCACGGGCAAAGTGAGAGAGAGAATATTGTGGGTGGGTTGAGTTTACTCTCTATAGCAAAATATAGCACAATTAAAGGAACAAACTTATTCTTAAATCCACAATTTAGGAACAAAACTATCCTTTCTAAATTTATTCCACAAAAGAAGAAAAATTCAGATTGAACTTCAAAATACAATCCAAATATTTTGCCTCTTGTTCTAATTATCCATCATCTTTAACGACTTTTTTTTATTGTGGACTTCTCCATACATATAATAAAATTATAAAAGTATCTATATTTAACTATGTGGTGCCTATTGTAAGCAAAACCTCTTCTTTCATACATTTACTATATTGGGAATTTCTTTAAAAGCAATTATAAAGTAATAGGGATGAGTTATAAACATATAACTCAATTGGTATATCATAGTTCTAAACCACATTAACTTGAAAAAAAAAGAGACAATATGCATGCTAGTCATCATATTTAAATTGTAAGTAACTGATCAAACTTGGTTTGCATTTCAATAACAACTATTTGTTAGTTATCTACAATTAGGAGTCATATCATTCTATTTGGCATTAAGAGGTAATACTTATATTGAACTTTTCATAACTTATATTTTATATTAATCTATACGTCTAAACATCACCATCTATAAACTTCACTCTCTTATGGATGATACATCCCCCATTGGCACAATAGGGTGTAGCTCATGTCTTTTATTTTTTGATGCGGAAAGGTACCTTCTCATTTTTCAATACATATCTCCAAAGGCATAGCTTGACATAAGTTGCACTTCTTTATTTTTCTAAGATGAAAGGTAAAAGTCATCGAAACATGGATACTTTAGTGTCCCTAATTTTTATCATAAGGGGTGATTCCATTATTCAAAATGCATATATTATATCTCATTTTCATTTTATTTTCCTCTACAAATAATCTAATTTTAAAGAACATTGTGGTATTCAATATAAGCAATTGAGAGATAATATGAAAATATTCTTCATTCTAATTAATTTGAAAGATCATTTTTTATGCAAGATAAATTATTATGGTTTGATAACAAGACACCATCTCATGTATTTAAATTAACAAAAAATGTAAAACTATCAATTAAATGCAACTTATTTAGATGGAAAGAGACACACTTATTTAAACTAGAAATGTAATCCTCCACCTTATTATGTTGAAGTATTACTCATCAAACATGCTACGACTTAAACATCAAATTTCTATGAACCAATCACAATATCCAAATATCAGACACATTTGAAATAAAATTAGCCGAATTCCCTAATAATTTTAACACATTTTAACATTCCTTATATTATAATAATATCTTCATTATCGTTAATTTCAGACCAATCGGTAAGTCATCAAATACCTTTCCTCTTTGGTGATACAACAACAACAACAAACCTTTATCCCACTAAGTAGGGTTGGCTACATGAATCATTTTTCTCCATTGCATCCTATTGAGTATCATATTTTCATTTAATTCTAATAAATTAAGATCATTTTTTGTACAGTATGCCCAAGTTTTTGTATGTCTACAATTGCCTTTCTTAACATAAGTCGAATCTAAAACGGCTACCCTCCTAATCGGATCATTAAAGGGTCGACGTTTAATGTGACCAAACCATCTAAGAGGACTCTCTAATTTTGTCCACCGTTGGAGCTATGCCAACCCTATCACGGATATATTCATTTCACATGTTGTCTCTAAGTGAAAAGCCACTCATCCACCTAATAATTTTCATCTTGGCAACACTTAAATTAGTTTTGAGTATTTTTAAGGAAGTTAATATCTTGAGTTAGCTTGAGCTTAATGATTTTTTATAAAATAATGATAAGTAAATAATTATCATGTATGAAATGTAGGCTTTTTTGATATAGTTATCGAGTAAAGTGTCAAAATAGTCCCCTGGCTGTTTACATGAAGCCATTTTAATCCATAGTCTTATAAAAGGATCAAATTAGCCACGAGAATCTTTAAATTAGTGTTGAAATAGTCCTTTTAATGATAAGTATTAATATAAAATATGACTTTTTCATATTTTATAGAACTTTCTCACCATGGCCAAAAAACATTTATGATTGTAAATAAAAAAGTCACTTGAGCCATCTGGGCTGTTGAGTTTTTTTTTTTCTTTTTAGCCCAACACGTCAAAAAAATAAAAAATAAAATAAAATAAATAAATAAATGAAGTCGTATACTTCTTTAAAAATGATTCAAGGTGAACCTTAAGGTTTGTCTCATTGGTTTGTGACTTTCATATCATGTGAGCCTATAACCTTAAGGCTCGGAGGTATGCCTCAAGGAGGTTGCGTGTCTCATTGGTTTGTGAATTTTTTATCATGTGAGTTTTATATTATTAAATCTGTCTCTCTCGGACGTATATGTCTTAAGATTGCATAACCTGCTGCATAATTTTAAACATGACCCATTAGATCCATTTGTGGAATATGTTTATGCCATTTTTAAGAAAAAAATACCTTACTTTTCTGGTTAACATCAACTAGGAGCAAATATGTAAAATGCAAAAAGTAATAACAAAGAGATCAACCGACCAGTAAAGTGACCCGTAATTGGATGTGCGAAAGACTTTAGGATCTGGTTTGAGTTATTCTAGGATAACGGTGATCCATAGTCTTTAACATGATGGAGTCACGATAAAAGAATTGATTGAGTTTTTTTGTAGTAAACTCATTTAAAAAGATAGCATGATAACATGATTTTTAACATGATAACATGATAACATGATGACAAGAGACAATTTCTATGAACCAATATCCAAACATCAGACACATCAAAAATAAAATTAGCTAGATTCCCTAATAACTCCACACATTTTAACATTCCTCATATTATAATATCTTCATTATCGTTCATTTCAAACCTATAGGTAAGTCATCATTTATGACTATCAGACTCCTTTCCTTTTTGGTGATACAATAACAACAACAACAACAACAAAATTTGATCTCACTAAATGGGGTCGGCTACATGAATCATTTTTCTCCATTGAGTCCTATTGAGTGTCATATTTTCATTTAATTCTAAAAAATTAAAATCAATTTTTATACAATATGCCCAAGTTTTTCTAGGTCTACCTCTGCCTTCTTAGCACAAGTCGAATCTAAAACATCTACTCTCCTAATCCGATAATCAGGTGGTCGAAGTTTAATGTGCTCAAACCATATAAGACGACTCTCTCTAAGTTTGTCTGTCATTGGAGCTACACCAACCCTATCATGGATATATTCATTTCACATTATGTCTCAAGTGTAAGCCACTCATCCACCTAATCATTCTCATCTCGACAACACTTAACTTAGTTTTAAAGTATTTTCTAGGGAAGTTAATGTCTTGAGTTAGCTTGAACTTAATGATTTCTTATAAAATAATGATAAGTGAATAATTATCATCTATGAAATGTAGGCTTTTTTAAAATAGCTATGAAGTAAAGTGTCAAAATATTCCCCTGACTGTTTACATGGAACCCTTTTAATCCGTAGTCTTATAACAGGGTCAAATTAGTTACTAGAGTATTTAAATTAGTGTTGAAATAGCCCTTCATGGGGATTATTTCAGCCCATTTTAAAAGAGTCTAGTGCCTAAAATGACCTCATGCACAGAGGCGGGGAACTATTTTGGTAATTTTCTCTATGGTTATTTATAACATATAAATGATTCTTTTCTTATGACCAAACCTACATAAAATGCATAACCCATTCATTTAGAGATCTTCAATATCATAAAGCTTAATATAATTAATAAACCCTTACTGATCATGTACTTATTTACTTATAACTTAAATCTCTTATAAAACATCTTTATTAATTAACAGTACGTATTGTTCCTCTCCCATACATACAAGTTTATTATATAATACTATTACAATCTCATAGAAACAAAGGCCAATCCAAACCTTAGATCCTTCTATGTTAACATGTGTTGATCTAAATGAGGGAAAACTCGAGCTAATTTCATCTCATACCATTGCATTCCAATTGAATTCACCCAATGGTTCTCAATCCTCTCCCTTTTTAAATAATTCTTATAAAATTTTGTTTATTTACATAAATAAAATTATTAACCTACTTAGTTTTGAGCAGTTATCTATTTTAAACAAATTCAATCTTGAGGTTATAATTAAATCGTAAATTATTTACATGCATCCACTCAAATCTTTATCATCACATAAAAAATACCACTATCACGAACTTTTCAAAATTGAAATACACTTTTACTTGCATACTTTTTTAATATCAAATTACCTTATAAATTTAAATAATGAACTTGAAGTGTTAGATATGTAGATGCATAAGAATTGTGTGACATGTATGTAAATTTCTCTTTCAATTAATTTTTTATTTCACTTCACATGCATGAATGTTTTGAACAGCAATGTATAATTTGGACATTTTTTTCATGTACCTTTCATGATGAATTTATTCCTTAAAAATACCCACTGTTGCAGATGGCGGCGCTCCAGTTTTTGATGAAAAAGCAAGCATTGGTAAAAATAACAAATCCATTAAAAATGCGAACAAGGAGTCGAAATCTGTTTCCAAAAAACTGAGCAAGGCAGGCACCACCTCTGAACGAACAACTAATGAAGACACAGAGCAAAGAAATGATGATGAGATAGTATTTAGTAATCCTATTGTAGGACAAGAATTGGCCGATAGTGATTTGGAAACCAGAATCAATGAATTCATGCATCCTCCCAACTCACAGAACGATCCTGATAACGTGGGCAGATTTCTATACTTGGAAGGAATTGAGTACATCATGTGGTGCACATACGATGTTCATTTTTACGCTTCTTTTGCGCTTCTAGATCTCTTCCCAAAAATCGAGTTAAGTATCCAGCGAGATTTTGCGAGAGCAGTGCTCTACGAAGACCGACGAAAAGTCAAGTTCTTGGCCGACGGCAACTGGGGAATCCGCAAAGTCAAAGGTGCCGTCGCTCATGATCTCGGAACCCATGATCCCTGGCTCGAAATGAATGCCTATAACATACATGACACTAGTAAATGGAAGGATCTCAATCCCAAGTTTGTGCTCCAGGTTTACAGAGATTTTGCTGCCACTGGCGATATGGATTTTGGACGAGAGGTCTGGCCAGCAGTGTGCGCTGCCATGGACTATATGAATCAATTTGATCGGGACGGCGATGGTCTCATTGAGAATGATGGTTTCCCCGATCAGACTTACGATGCTTGGACGGTTCACGGGATCAGTGCTTACTGTGGTTGTCTCTGGCTTGCCTCCCTCCAAGCGGCCGCAGCAATGGCGCATCGTCTCGGAGATCACGCTTACGCTGAGAAATGCACGATAAAGTTTTTGACGGCGAAGTATGCGTTTGAATCGAAGCTGTGGAATGGTTCTTATTTTAATTATGACAGTGGAAACAGCAGCAACAGTAAGTCGATACAGGCGGATCAATTAGCAGGGCAATGGTATGCGGCGTCGTCCGGATTGCCGTCCCTTTTCGAGGAGAACAAAATACGAAGCGCACTGCAGAAAATATTTGATTTTAATGTGATGAAGGTGAGGGGAGGGAGAATCGGGGCGGTGAATGGGATGCATCCTAATGGGAAGGTGGATGAATCGTGCATGCAATCACGCGAAATCTGGACTGGTGTGACCTATGGCTTGGCTGCCACCATGATTCTTGCTGGGATGGAGGAGCAAGCTTTTACTACTGCTGAAGGCATTTTTACTGCTGGGTGGTCTGAGGAGGGACACGGGTTAGTTTTGTTTTCTTTTTTTTCCTTCCATTTCTCATTTTAGCGATGTCTCTGTATCACTCATTCTCTCTTTTTTATCTCTGTCTTCCTGTGTTCTAATCTAACACCATATCATACTTTAAAGTCCTTATAAGAGTGATTTACATACATACCACAAAAAGCTCATTTGTTTTTACATCAATCTTTATTTATTTACATATCTCTTACCTAAACATTCATATTTACACACATAGCATTCGTATCTTTAATATCATATCAGACATAGTACTATTACCACTTTCCCCTTTAGTGCATAGGTTTAAAGCACCAAAGTGTTATATATGTAAATATGAAAGTTTTAGGTGTGAAATATGTAAATACTTGGAAAGTATGTGCTACTTATAAATTTATTTATCGAACATCCTATTTTCTAAATCACATAAGAGATACCATAAATATATCTTCTTATGCATATGATTGGATGCTACTTAGAGATTAGGTTGTTATGTAAGTAAATAATTTTGTTAAACTTAAGATTATTAATACATAAAAGGAGGATTTATAAAAATACCACTCAATTCTTACGTATTTACATATCCAACACCTAAATTTCAATTCTTACATACACACCTTCTTAACCATGCACGAAAAGCCGTATTTCACTTCTTAAAAGTTAAGATAGTGATATTTTTGGCATGATATGCAAGATTTGTGCTGTATCAATGCAGTAAACACACAGGAATTGCATGGCATGTCTGCAAAAAAATATTTTTCAACATAACAGTTAATTTTTAAAAATTATTTGATGTAAAAAATGTAAAATCTGTGACAATCTCCAGTATAAAAATGCGGCCTTTGTTTGTGGTGGCTCAGGTACTGGTTTCAGACACCGGAGGGATGGACGATTGATGGGCACTACAGGTCCCTGGTCTACATGCGGCCGCTTGCCATCTGGGCGATGCAGTGGGCATTATCTCCCCCGAAGGCCATTGTGGATGCTCCCAAAGTCAATATTATGGAGAGGATTTACGTTTCCCCCCTCACCCTCAGAGCCATACATGAGAATGGCGTGCGGAAGATTCCACCCAAAGGCAGCTGCTTTCGCAATTCTGTTTTTCATTGTGATTGCTAGCTGATTATGCCAAGATGAGAGAGAGAGAGAGAGAGAGAGAGAGAGAGAGAGAGAGAGAGTTTATTCATTGCCTCCTAAGTCCTAATCCATCAAGGATTGAGCTGAGGACATAATTTATATGTATTGTAAGTAAGAGTTTCTTTGTTTTATAAGGTCTAACAGTCTTCATTGGTGCTGCAAGTTTACATGCATGCCACTCAATTCCTATGTAATTACTTATCCAGCACAATGTATCTTGGAAGATTTACATACATAGTACTATCAGTTTCTATGGAATGAGAGTTTTCGGTGGTTAATATGTAATAAGTAAAGTTTAGGTGGATAGATGTGTAAATACGAAGGAATTGGGCGTTATGTATGTAACTGCTGCTTTTGTTTTTTACATTTATGTAACGGCAGGAATACCATCATTTTTAGAGTTATAAGAGTGAAATACACATTTGCATACATAAGAAAGGTGGCACACATGTAATAATTGAAATTTGAATGTCAAGTGTGTAAATACATATATATACCTTTCATTTCTAACATACTAAATTTGTTTTCAAATTAAAATATGAAAAATTAAAATTAAAATAAAATAATATTATCACAGAAGATTTCTATGCTTTTATATATATGGTACATATTTATCTCAAATTTTAATAAGTGGACATTAAGTGCTTGTTCGAGAAAATATTTCCGTCTATATTGTTTTTCAGTCTGTTATAACAGATCTGTTTGAGGAATTGATTTCTTTCCTTTTTTTTAGAAATTTTTTGTGATAAAAATTATTTTTTACAACCAAAGCTATTAAATTGTGGTGACTGCAAGAGAAAGTTATAGTCTAATTTTTTAAAAATAAAATAAATTTGTAGTAGTCATTACAATTTTTTTAATAACATTCTTCTACAGCAACTTCACAGCTGCTTCTTTAAGCAGTTGTTTCTTTAAACAGCTGCAATTGTCCCAAACAAACCCTATGTATATCTCACATGAATGTAAATATTTTAAAAGACAAATTAAGTTTCTTTTTCTTATATATAAATAAATGATATATAAAGATCTGTCTGGGTTAGTTGTAGCTTTTCAAAAAGATATTTGTAAGCTGTAGTAGAATATTTTTTTAAAAAAATTACTGTGAAAATTATAAAAATATAGATTTTCAAGAAAATAAGACATCAATTTTCTTACGATTACCTCATATTAATATATTTAGATTGAAAAACATAATTTCTTATCGCATAAGTTTCTAAAAAGTACTAAGAAAATAGTTTCTCAAATGAAATTATGCCGTTTTAAAATGTAAAGCAGAGAAAAATGCAGTCCCAAACATGACATAATTGAAATCACAACAAAAATTTAATTTAAAATAAGTATATAAAAAAAAACATTGACCAACAAGAACTGAGTTATAGAACCTTGAATTGAATTAAAACTAATGCTAAAGCCTTGGTTTTTGTGCTGAAACCGAATCCCATAACCAACACAACTATGAAAACAATCAGCACTGAAATTTTAGTAAACAGATTAACACTAAGAAAATGCCTTTAAATCCTGCATTAAATAAGAAAAAAGCCATACCACCGAAACCATAGTTCAGGAAGAGTTGTAAATCGTTTGGAAAATTTACATGTCTACGATGCAATTCTTTTATATTTATAAATCAATACTGTCTGCAAGAATCTCAAAGTATTCGAACGAACAAACAATCAAGATGTCCTGCCGCCATACTGCCAACCGCGTGATCAATAATCGACCGACACCATGGCGAGAGATTTGAACGACATACCACGTCGGCAGTCCCGACCAACCGGGGCGCAGGCATAAATCTTTGATTGCGGCTAATCGGTCAACCCACCTTTATCTCGGCGGAAGAGGTAGACATTCGACCAGGCTCCTTGGTCGACTGACACATACTTCAAAGAGACACAGTCGGCACTCAGCAGCAGTCGGTCGAATTTAAGCAAGCGAGCCAGTCAATTACCGTCATGTTAAAATTTAAATTATAATGCAAATATGGTATGAAATCCAAACGATTAAAAAGAGTACCCATTGTATTGAAAATAATTTTCATAACCGTTCCCTTCTTTATATAAATGTACAAAATACACTCCTATAAATATGAGGAAAAAAATATGAATAAAGAGACTTTTACCGATTCTCTCTGCAGAAAATTCCTGACTTGTTATACTCTCTTTCTCTCTTCCTTCCTTAACTCAATTCTAAACTCTCGGGGCGTGTTCAAAACGAACAATTTATGATCCAACAATATCTAACACAAAAAGTTTGATAGTTACACTCAACAAAAAAGGTGTAATTCACTTTTAAAAACATAATGATGATATTTTGATCTCATGTTAAACTATTTGAGTGATATGCATGTAAATATGAAGTATGTTTAGAAGTTAGATTATGAAAATACTTAATGAAGTATGTGTTATTTATGAACTTAATGATTCATTTCAACTATATGCATTCTAAGCCCTACATCCCCCGCTTGGTGACCATGGCATATTAGCTAACATCGCGGTGCAATCAAAACTTCTATTTAGCTGCATAACATAATACACGCACAAAAGTAAAGATTTATGATGACAATCTTACCAAATTAGTGGTAACATTGTAATTAAGACGTCATTTTATTTGCTGCCATTACCTATCCATGTCTTTCCATGTGAGGATGCTTGAAGTGTTTTCATGGCGAGGAGGGTGGAGCTGCACTGATGCATTGAATGAGATAGTACTAGCAATTAATTAATCTTTTCCGGAGATTTATTACACTTTGCCTTCTTCAACAATGCAGTACAGGCTCTGCAATTGGATCCTTAAATGGGGGGCATTGTGCCTCCTTTCACGCTTTTGAGGAGCGTGGAGGAAATCATTTCATTTTGTTCTCTCATTCGTTGGTTGATGGTGATCGGCGGCAATCGACGGTGGTGAAAAATTTCAATTTCTTCTCAAAGCTTCAAACTCTTCTTGAAACCTCAAACTTCCCTCCCTTCATGAGAGGGTTGGGACTCTATTTGTAGAGAGTCTCGACTACAACTAATGAAGGAATATGAATCGTTTTGATTGAATGATCGGAGATGTTCCCTCTATTAGAAAATTTTTTATGGACATTTGAGGGCTTTAACGATTTCAGAATTGAGCGATCTAAGGCTCGTTGGTTTTTTTTTGCCAGAGCGCTTGATTCAACCATGAACTCACTAGATTCTGTTGGGATTTTTTCATTAAGATTCCCAAATTAGTTAATGATGGGAATTAAATTTATTTCTTTAGAATTCCCAAATTAATTAAAACTCTATTTTAATTTCAATACCCTTTGGAATTCCCAAATTAATTTCAATACCATTTGGTATTCCCAAATTAATTTCAATACCCTTTGGTATTCCCAAATTAATTTCAATAACCGTTGGAATTTCTTAGTGTTTTTAAGAGAAATAATTTTCAGAATGTGGTTCATATAGTGTCTAAGTTCAACACATGAATTTAGTAACATTCCATAATGTGGTCACATTCATTGAACTCTGTGATGGGTAGAGTTCTATAAATTAGATGTGATGCTTGCTGTTTTGGTCCCTAAGCTTGCTCATCTTCATTTTATTTGCATCATCGGGTTGTGAGTGAGAAAAGCTTAGAAGATCTATAACAGAAAATTTGTCGTGTGAATTGTGAGTGTCGACTCTGTTCGTTTAAGTTATGGCTGGAGGTATGTATGATCCTATCTTGTTTTCGCTTATCGATTTCAAAATTAATTTTGTAAATCGAATATGGTATTTAGAATATTTTACATTTGGTATCAGAGCCTTGATTAACCTCTGCCTTACTTAGTACGTTTCACTCTATTTATGCTTAAATCTTGGTTGAGATATTAAGGTTAATGTTCGTTCATCCACGACCTTTCAAAGGTGCCATGAAAAGCTTTTATAATTGGTTTAATGATTTGATATGAGCTTGATTTGACTCATATTAGACAAAATTTAGTACCATTGAACTCGTCTGCCGGTCAATTCGATTGTAAGTTTGTTGAAATCATGTGCTCTCGTTGACTTTTAATTAAAGTTTGAATGTTTATTACTCAAAGAGTTGACTCGAGACTCATGTCATATCTCGAAATTCACGTCATATGATAAAAATTTGTTGTTGACTTATCATATGTAAATGATTCTTTTTATTTTGTTAATAGAATTTTTCAAGAAAATTTGATATACATACTATCCAATTCCTATGCATTTATATATCTAGCATCTAAATTCCAATTTTACCACCCAAACCATTCATATCTAAAAAAAACATCATTATTTTGACTTTTAAAACAAAAATACACTTCTTTATGCATAAGTAGGGTGATATCTATATATATATATATATATATATATATATATATATATATATATATATATATATATATATATATATATATATATATATATATATATATANATATATATATATATATATATATATATATATATATATATATATATATATATATATATATATATATATGATAAGGATGTAAATTTCACTAAGGGATGTAAATGAACCGAACATAAAACAAACAGAGCTTGTATTCGTGTTCGGTTCGTTTGAAATTTATTATGTTTGAAATAAGCTCGTGTTCGAAATTGTTCGTGAAGTCTCTGTTCATGTTCGTTTCTTAACGAACGAGTCGAACACGAGCTGTTCGCGAATGACGAGTCAGTTTGACATCACTAATATTAATATATATAAATAATATATCATATAATTATATAACTAATATTATTATTACTAATTTATTATATATTATAATTTATAAAATTTAATTTTTTTAAATATAATTATTTTATATTTCGAACAATAATAATTCGAACACGAACGAACAAATCACTGTTCGTGTTTGATTCGTTTAACTAACCGAACGAAAAAAATTTGTTCACGTTCGTCTCGTTCACTTATCGAACGAATCGAACACGAACTCATTGACAAATCAAACATGAACTGTTCACGAACGAGCTTCCAATAAATAATAATATAAAATAAATATTTTTAATTCACGGACTCTTAGAACAAGAGAACAGAAGTACGCACTTTATAGTTAATGCCCCAGTTATGAAAATAGTTGAAGTTGCTTTCAGGAATTAAATGGACTGTTTCATGAAAGCCTGCGATCATTAATTCCTACTTACGCACAAGTTTTATTTATGTACATATTCCCCCACTTATATTTTCATATTTACATGTAACATTTTGATGTATTAAACTTATATCTAAAAAGATGTATTTCATTTTTTTGAAGTGATATTTAAAAAATATTTGAGTGTTATATTTGTAAATATGAAAGTTTATATGTATATCACTCAAATATGTAGCACACCATAAAAATATCATTATTAGAAACGCTTCAAAAGGTAAATATATCTCTTCATACATAACTTTATTACACTAAAACATTATAAATGTAAATATAAAATTTTATGTATTGGATATGTAAATATAAAAATGAAGTGGTATGTATATAAAATTTTGAAAAAAAAAAGGTTTTTAAAATAAATCCTGCCACCATCCTTCCACCTAAAAATTTTGATAGAACAATTTATTTATTTCGCTATCTGCAAATCTCAAACAATTAAAACAACAAGCCCTGAACCAGTTAAAAAGCAGTACTAATCCCGCTCTTTCGGGCAAATATAATAAAAATCCCCATTCCCTCAATCTCCCAATGCATTATACATTATAAAAAGAGCAAAAAAAAAAAAAAAAAAATCAAATAAGATTCATCAAGCTCCCACCTTTACCACCCCTAGCCATAGATTCCTTAATCTTCTGAACCAAAACTTCCGCGTTTGGATCATAGATCCATCCATACTTATCAAAGAAAGGATTCACCAATGTTTTGGGTGGATATCCCTTTATACAATCTTCCCAAACTCCACAATCTTCCAGATTTCTCTTCACGATCCAAACACAGCTATTGCATTTGAATCCAGATCCAAAAGTCAGCATTAGAACCCTCTCCCCCTTCCTGAGCCTCCCCTTCGCCTCCATGTAGCTCAACACATACCACACACTGCTCGCCGAAGTGTTACCGAATCGATGCAGCGTCATCCTCGCCGGCTCCAATTCCTTCTCATCCAAACCCAAGCTTCGTCCCACGCCTTCAATCACCGCTTTCCCCCCTGTATGAACGCAGAAATGCTCCACCCCTGCTTTCATGTTCACCCGCACCTCCTTCTTCCACACACACGCGAGTAGGTAACGCAAGATTTCAGTTAAAGGAAGAATCTTGGGAGCTAAAACCCGGAGATTTTCAAAAAAAGCTTGAGCGGCGGCGGCCGGCAAATCGCGGCTTAAATGGAAGCCGTGTCGGCCTTCCTCGTCTTCCTTCTGGCAAGCACATGCGTGCGCTTCGTTGCTGCGGCCGAGATGGGTTCGAACCAATCCATGCAACTGAAGCTTCGCGTGGCGGCCGCCGAGGTACGGATCGTTAGTCAGCAAGGCCGCGCAGCCTCCTGACCGAAACAAACAGTTTCCCAGCATCATGGAGCGCTTATTCCCGTTATACCAATTCGGCGAAATAGACTCCGATGTCACCATCAAGGCGATGTTTTTCTTGCGGGATTTGAATAAATTTCGTATAAGATCAATGGAAATGAGGCTGGCGCTGCATCCCATGCCGCTGAGATTATAGACCAAGATGTCCTCGCGGAGGCCGTAGCGGTTTATGATTCTGGCGGCGAGGGAGGGAGCAGGGGAGAACATGGAAACGTTGACGACGAGGATGTTAATGGCGGAGGGTGGGAGATTGATGCGAGGGCTTATGCGGGCGAAGATGGAGTCGATTAGAGGGAAGAGATATTCATCCATTTCGGAGATGGAGTCTGCCAAGGTTGGATTGGCTTCGCGGCCTTCGATTATGCTGCGGGGGCCGTAAGTAGATTCACCAAGTCCGGAGCTTATCATGACTTTCAGAAGGAATTTGTATTCGTTCAGACCCAAACAGGGGTTCCGACACACAATCTCGCCGCAGAGGTCGGTGGGGAGTTTCAGCTCGTCGGAAGGTTTTAGGCAGATGTAGTCGAGGAGATAGCAGTTGCGGCGGCGGAACCTGTCGGCGAGATGCCATGACAGGATGAGGAGGGAGTGGAGGAGGAGGATGGTGGAGAACAGAGCTAAGAACTCCATGGTTTTTGCGTTGGGGATTGATTATGTGAAGATTGTTTTGATATATAGGAGGAGAAGAGGGGGGGTGGTGGGGGTTATTTGTTTGATTTGGGGAGCTTTGAATGCGGCATTAGCTAATCTTTATCTGCCCAACAACTTTAGCCATTAGCCACCATGTGTTTGCAGAGGTCTGTGACTCCATTATGTTGGGGTTGGGCTTTTGATTAGATGTGTAGCTGTGATTGAATTTGTATATGTTGTGTAGGGGAGAAAAGGAAGATGGGTTCTTTCGGTCGCCATAACTTGAGTTTTGTACGTGATTTAGTTTGGAGAAGGTCATTGTGTTTTGAGTACGGTGGTTATAAGGAGTTATTGTGAGGAGTTACACCATACTTTGAGTGCATTGTTATATTATCTTTGGGGTGTGTCATTACAGAGTCTTTGGGGTACAACATTACATCGTTTTAGTGGTGCGTTGTTACACCATCTTTGAGGTGCGTCGCTATATATTCAATATTCAGGATGTGCAATGTTACATCAAGTGCTACATTACTTTGCAATGTATGCCGAGATTCCACAACATAAGTTATGATTATGCAAGATGTTTCATTACAACAAGCAGAGGGCAACGAATGGTTGTCAATGGTGGTTGGTAACTGCAAGAGCGAATGATGTTCACTGAACCTTTGGTGTGAACATTGGACTTCAACTCCTTCTACTTGCGACGCTCTCCAAGCTCAGGTCTTATTCCCACTTCATGAAGTGGACAAGACTCTATTTATATAGTTTAGGAGAGACCTCTCTACAAATAAAAAATAAATTCATATAACCCAATCAAACAATCAGGAGAGATTCGCTCAATTGGAACACATTTTATAAACATTTGAGTGTGTTAAGCAAGTTAGAATTGAGTAATCTTAAGCTCTTTTGGATTCATCTCATTCAGATGCTCGATTCGAACATAAGCTTGTCAGATTTGAATCCATTTGACCTTCCTCAATTAGCCATCAAAAGCTTCCAAAAGTGGCTTAACGACTTGATCCAGACTTAATTTAACATAAATTGGACCAATTTTGGTGTCATCATGTTCACCAGTCAAATCAGTCAGTTGCTAAAACCAAATTTTTAGATGATTTTTCATTTGGGCATTAATTTTTCTCACTTAAAAAAAATGTTTTGAAATTCATATTAACCATATCTAGATTTGAGCTAAATAATATACTTTATTCACGATATATCACCTCTTATAATAAGAAAATATAAGAGCATTTACCTACATAGTGCACAATTCTTCTTTATTAATTTATTTTAAAATTTTAAAATAAGAAATCATTTCTTAATAAAAAAAAATAAGCAAATTATTAAATATTCAGATACGTTACCATCCCATCATTAAACTTCATTTAAGGCTTTTAGTAACTCCAACGACCAGCGCTCCACTAATCCTTCCAAGTACAAATTCAAGACCCCAAAATATGTCAACGCGCCGGACGCCGTCTGGTCAATGCGAAGATATCATGATTAATTAATATTAAGGAAAATTTACATATATTTCACTCATATTTTATGTATTTACATATCTAACACCCAAACTTTAATTCTCACACATGCATGCTACTTTTATACATATGAAAAGTTCGGGTGACATAAATGTTAGATATATATATATATATATAATAAGAATTGCATGGTATGTATGTAAATTTCTCTAATATTTTTTATTTAATATTATTTTGAAGGGAGATTAATTGGGAAGTATAGCTCATAGACTAATAATCTACATCACATTGTATTAATTTTAAATAATTCATATATAGTTTGAAAATATGAGAGTCAACTCCAAGCAAAATAATTTAATATATAAAATAAAAGACAAAATTCAATATAAATAATTCTCTTACATATCCATCCAGCACATAAGTGTATGATGAATGGTACAAGATAAAATAATTTATGTAAGAAAATAAAAGTAATGTTTTTAATATTACTTACTATTCATAATATATGTGTTTCTAACATTCATATATATATATATATATATATATATATATATATATATATATATATATATATATATATATATATATATATATATATATATATATATAGCAAAAATGTAATTATATTGAATAAGAGATACATTGGATAAGAATACCCAACCAAATTATGGTCGGGATGAGATTTGAAACTCTTAGATGTGCCATTGAGACATGGTCAAATCAACTTGATAAGTATGTATGTACAATTAGTATGTATAGTCTCATTGTTTTTTTTTTCATATCCTTACCCAAATTGTGTTAATTTTCAAATAATAAATACCTGTTGACATGATAGATGATACTTATACGACAAACATGGCATCGTGCCTACTCTTCAAAGAGTTATGGTGCTTATTACAATTTTTATTTTTTATTTTGAAAATTCAGATTGTAACTTGTGGCCGCTACACTTAACCTTATCATATTGCAAAACTCAGGTCATGGGCTAGAGCTTTTTGGAAAAAAATAGACAAAACATAATTTTATTAAATCCCCGAGTTGTGCAGTCCAGACCGCTTCACATTGTCGCCGCTATTCTAAATGGAGCCTGAGTTAAGCCAACTTGTGAGAAAATTCAGGCTCGTCTCAATTAATGGCTTATGAGTTGTACTTTAAAATAATATTATAAAAATGCTAGAAATATTTTGTAATTTGAGAGTTTTAAGTATAAATTTATTTAAAATATTAAAAAATAATTTCTCATATTCTTATGTAGTAACATTTTATTATTATTATTATTAAAATTTCTCATTCTTACAGTCATTTTATCATAACTAGTGCTTGAATCAAAATGATTCTCTTTCATAATAAACGAGTCAATTAGCTAACAAGCTAAAACCTGTAGAATTAAGCTCAAACTCAAATCAGAGGAGACTCAACATTGACTCGACCCCCCTTATGCATCTACACCTGGGAAAATTTTTACGTGCAGCTGAACGCACATCCAAACAACGGTCCGAATGCTGCCACACTACCATGGATCGCACGGGGCCTATTCATGATGCTCAACTTGACACTCTGACAATCTCCTTTACCGAGCATATGGTTGGATTGGATAATAACAAATTTCAAAATTAAAATGAGAATTGACCACTCATTCTTTTAAAGGTAGTTGGTTATTTATGTCAATAAATATTTATTTTAGAACTATACTAAGAAGAATAGCTGAAACGAAACGTGCCTATATGACTCGGTCATGTCAATGCAGTTAACGTTGTACGGTAATATGTCTAATTTTGGTCATAGATTGGAACATGCAAATGAGCTGCGGGCACGGAATTCGGGTTTGATGAGCAAATTTCCATATGAAAGTGATCGCATTAGTGACATGTATTTATCACTTGGCCCAACAAGTTGTGCTACGTTATGTAATTCTAACTTTCTAAGTTGTTTGGGGTAAGTACATTTTTTTGAAAGAGTGGTTACAAAATTGTTGCAAAAGAAGCTTTTATTTAAAAAAGTTGTTGTGACTATTACAAAATTCATTTCATTTTTCAAAAAGTCATAACATAACTTTCTGGCGCCACTGCACGTAGCTATGTCAGGTTGCAAAACACAACTTCCCAACATAACATTTTGAAAAAAAGAACCGGAAAAAATAGAATTTTGCCAAACAATTGAAAATGCGGTGCGACACCACACCGCCACAACATCGCTGCCTGAAACAAAACCTAAAGTATTATAATGATTTTGGTTCGAGATTTAATTTCATTTGTTTTTGGGAGTTATGGGATCAAGGGTATATAAGATTTTGATTTGAATTTCATGTTTTTAATAGAAATTTAAGGGTGGGGGTTGTAATAATTATGATAGATATATGGGTTATGATAATGGTAATGTGTGTTTGATATGGCCTAAAGACCCTTTATGAGCACTAGTATTCCTTAGAGCATTTACTCACATGCCTCCCACTTATTATGTATTTACACATCTAATACTTCAATTCAATTTTAAATTTTTCAATCATATACACCACCAAAATCTCTTATATGACATCGAAAATATCATTATTTAAACTCTTAAAAACTAAAAGCACATTTTCTATGCATAGATAATCTGGCATGTATGTAAAAATTGAAGCTTAGGTGTTAGATACATAAATTTAATCTTTTTAATAGGACAGCTGTTGTGTAATTCCTATCACAGCTTTCTAAAAAGCAGTTTTCTACATCACCTCTCTATAGCCACTCTTTTAACCCAAACAGACTCTTGAAGCCACATTTAAAGCTGTTTGGGCAGTTAGTCTGCTAAAAATTGCTTATAACATTATTTGAAAAATTACATAAACACAAGAGCGTAATTAGAGCACCATGATTTTGAACTCTAAAGCTCTTCCTGAAAGCGACAGAAAGCAGAGTTCTTGATGGCAAACTTATGAGTAATCCAACCACCTTCCTCTTCCTGCATTATACAGAGCTTAAAGAAAGCTCTTTTTCTCCAAACACGCGGTCCAAAACCTGAAGCAGCATTGCAGCAGCTCTTTTGAGTTCAAACTCTTATCCTTTCTCTTCAGTACAAGTACTACTCAAGTGCCTTAACATTACCAAAGAGAACCTTTATTGGAAAATTTACATACATACCGCCTAAAGTTTGATATTTACATTTATGATGTTTTAATGTCATAAATCTATTCATGAAAAGTTGCATTTTGCTTTTGAAAATGTATTAATGATGTAATTTTAGATATGTGAGTGCTATGTATATATATGTAGATATAGAAGTTTTATGTGTTAGATATGTAAATAGATAAGCCTTGTGGGGTATGTTTGTAAATGCCAATATGATCTCTTGTGAGAGCTATAAACTTTTTTTTTATGATGACTTGTGAAACTTTTTTTATTCACAAATATAATAATTTAAATAATATTTTTCAACATGCATATCTCAGTCAGGACTTAGAGAAAATATTACGTCTGAACATTGTAGGTCTGGATGTTCAATTATGGAGGTCACATCAGAGCAAATTTACATGAATGATAACATGATCTGTTATGATTGGACATCCAGACGTAATACTGTATTCCTATTTAGATATGAATATGGCCTTAGGATTTAGTGTATTATATTATATGAATATTTAATTAGGTAAAACATTATCATGATATGAAATATTAATTTTTAAATCATATGTAAAAAAAAAAAAAACTATTTTACTAGTTTGCCATCATGCCAAATGCATTGCTTTTTCTTTTTTAATAAATTATAGGTAACAAGATAAATGCTTTATCAATATATAATATATTTTTCGGAATAATTACATATAGAGCATCCGAAATATTGATGAAAAAGGGTGATTTTGTAAATAGTAAAGCATCGAATTATAAGAATTGGGTGGTATTTATGTAATTTTCCCAAAAAATAAACAATTCCCACGTGGTAAGTGTATGTTTGTGAGCAAAAATAAATTTGAACAACAATATCTTTTTGGTCTCATGCAATTTATTGATTTATAATATATATATTTCAATTATATAGCTCAATAAATAATTTATTGTGTATTATGAATTTTTAAAATAATATTTACATAGATACCAATCAACTCTCATGTATTTACATATTTAACACTTAAAAGTTCAGTTTTTACGAAACGGCACGTTATTTATGCATGAAAAAGGATGTAAGAATTAAAATGATGATAGTTTTTATGTGGCAATAAGAATTTTGATGGTATAAATGTAAAAAGTAAAGTTTATAAATTAGATATATAAATACATAAAAATTTGGTGGTAACATAACTCACAGACATCTCGAATGTCCCCATCGTCAATGAATGAGTGAGCTATTAATTGGAATGTGGCGATAGTCTAGTCTCATTCTAACAATACTAAAGAAATTATGTTTTTTTCCGGCGGCCAACTTTTATCGGTTATGATGAAAAACATTGCAGCTTTTATTGTTTTGACGATCTATCAATTGCTTTAAGCTCGTAGGCAAAACGCCTGTTGCTAATTTCTTAATCAAAGGATATTCCGACGACATAAAATTACCGACACATAATCGATAATTTAATGTCGTGATCTTTTTTTGAGAAAATTCAAATCGCCAGTTTCCGTCAGTTGGTGGTTATGTCGTCGGTAATAGAGACAACTTACATGTCGAAAAATTGTCACGCTGACATGTTTTGTAACACGTTAATTTTTCTTTTAAATTTTATACTTATTTTTGATAAAATTACACTTTAAAGGAAGATATTTCTATGTTTTTGTTGCAGGTATAATATGTGAGATAATTGGAGTAAATTGGAGCAAAAACGGAGTAAAAAGGAGGCAATTAGAGCAATGAAGCAAGAATGAATTGGCGTTTAGGCGCCAACTTCTGGCACCAAACTATGCCCAGTTTCTAGAGAAGATGGTGCCATGGCGCCTCAAACTGGCGCATGGGCTCCAATGTTTTTCTGTGCCTATCTGAGCAAGTGGTGCCTAAGCGTCGTAGACTGACGCCTATGAGCCAGAACTGTCTTGAACATATTTTGGAGCAATTTTACATATAATTTGGGGGTTAATTCCGGAGGATGCAGTTCAAAAGAGGAGAAGAACATTTTGGATAAATCAAGAAGAACATAAGGAGTGCATGAAAGGGGAGGATAAATCTAGGTTTTTCATTCTTATGCATTTCCATTGAGGAATTTTAGTGAAATTGTAAGAGATTGATGTTAGCAGTTCAAGGAGGACTTGGAGATCACCTGGGGAGGTGTTTTCTCTTCAGTTCTCAGGGAGAAAGATAAGTCTTATATTTCATATTATCTTGTATTAGTGTAAACTTATCTTTTATGACTTTGCATTATTTTAAGATGATGAAGAATTGTGGTCCTTCATGCATAGTGAGCAATTTCTGTACTCCTCCTTGTGATGAAATGGTAATATGTGTAGGTATGTGGTTACATTTAGAATGGCTTTTTATTCATGATTCACGCTTCTTTTACATATCAATTTGGTCATTTGGTGTGTTAAAATATGTTGTGATTCCATTAAGAACTAACTGGGCAATGATGTTAACAACTAGTAAAAGCCTTTTTGATTTATAGGATGAAGGAAAAGTAATATGTAGATCAGTGCAAATAAATGAGGAGATAAATTTAATGGGGGTAACTTGGAGGTTTCGAGGGTGACAGACAGAGGCACTTACCCAGTTAAACTTAATTTTTTTATGCACTTGGAAAATAATAAAGAAATGAATGCTCATATTTGTCACAAATTCAAGTATAATTTCTAAGTGTTCCATTCCTACACAAATGACTAATTTCATTGCAAGGGGAAGGTAATTTTCATAGCTTGAATTCTTTTTACTAATTTAACTTTAGTAAAATTAGCTTTATAGTAAATTTATAGAATTAGTGATAATTTGGTAGAATTCACTAGCACGACCAAAATTGAACTTATTTCCAAGCTAAGACTCTTTTTATTCAATTAGAACTTTTCTAAAGTCTTTAAAATTTAATAGTCTTCCCTATGAGATCGATACTTTCGACTAAAAAAAGATCTATATTACTTGAACGATACATGCACTTGCTCAAAATATTTAGTGTGTAGTGTTAAACCGTGGAAAAACTCTAGTTAAAAAATTTAAAAAATATATTTTAGAATTTTAACATTTCATCCTTAAATACTGTGTATACCGAAGGTCGGTCACGTGCCCATCAATTTTTTGACACAGGCAAACCATCAATTATGTCACTGATATGTCAGTTGTTTTAACCGATGGAAGAACTCTGGGAAAAGTGTCGTGTCCATCATTTTTGTATGACACACTTAAGTTGTTGGTTCAGTGTCAGTTAGACGCCAGTAAATAAGTTCATTGGCTAGCCATCATTTTTTGTGTACGGATATGTTAGAAATAATTGCAAAACCAACGGTAGGTCATCGGAAAATTGTAGCATCAGCAAAAAAAAAAAAAAAAACAAAAGATTCTCCCTTTCATATTTACATTATCACACATGTTATCACAACATTAATATATCATTTCAAGCATTTAACGAACTAGAGTAGCAGTCGAACCGTAAATTATTTAATCAAATAACAAAATAAATCAAATGCATTTAAACTAAAATATATGAACCATTGTTCACATAAAAAATATATGTACAAACGTACAATATTCTCAAAAAAAATTACCTCCTAAACTTCCTTATCTATCTCCTCATCCTTGTCTTCATCGTCCTCCGTCACTTCCTCCTCCTCCAATGTTTGCCTTGTCATGCTTCCTCATCCACTGCCGAAAGGAATCTAACTCGACTTTCAACTTGGCCTTCATGATGGCCTCCAACTCCAACCACATCTGAGTTAAGTGGGCCTCATCTCAACAAAAAATGTGGCAACACTCCTAGAGATCTCCTCATCCTGAGTCATAGAGGTATTAGTTGTTGATGCACTGGTGGAGGGGTGAGCATCGTATGCAAACCCTTGCAACCTGAGCCCGTAGATTCAACCCTTCTTCTTCCCTCCATAAGCCTCCCTCCAAAAGTTGCACTTCGAAGGATCATGCTTGCGGATATTAATACCTCCCGACGCATGCGATCGGCTCTTTTACAGTTGCTAGAGTCTCTTCTGCAAAAAAAAAAGTAGTAGCATTCAGTTAGAGCTAGCATGTATTAACATCAAACTAGTTTAACTCGTGAATTACTTTGGTTGCACGGAATTTGTCTTTGATCCAGGATTGGTAGAACCGACTTCTGTGGGTGTGCTCATGTGCATCAACTGCAGAGGGCTCTTGTCCAATTTCCACAATTTGCTCATATAACAAAATAGTTAGATTATATCTTTGAACTACAGAAAACCATATAAGCATTCTCATCTCAACAACACTTAGATTTGTTTTATGCTTCTCTTTTAAAGGCCAGCATTCTGTGTTGTAGAACATGTTAGGTTCACGGCCGTAATTTTACTTTAAGTCTAAGTGGTATTTTCTATCACACAATAGGCTAGACGCATTTCTCCACTTCAACCAATCAATTTGAAATTTACTAATCACATCCCCATTTATATCACCATTATTTTGAAAAAGAGACCTGAGATATCTAAAATGTTCACTCCTTTTAATGATTTGATCACCTGTAGTTACAACTCTCCCACTTACTACTACTAAAATTACTTTTCATGTATTCAATTCAAGATCCGCTCAAACGAAGGCCTTTAGACTCCAATGTCTGCTTCCATAATTTATGTTTTTTCCTAAACTCTTTCTCTAATCTTATCCACAAGAAGGATATCATCGGCAAAAAACATACACCAAAGTACATGTTCCTGTAAATGTCTAGTAAGAACTTCCATAACTAAATCAAAAACATATGAGCTTAAAGCCGATGCCTGATGTAATCCAATTTAAATAGGAAAATATTAGGTCAAACCTCCTTCTAGTTGCTACCCTAAACACATCATTCAAAATAAATGAACATAAAAAGGAAAATGTAGATGATAAATTACCTTCCTCAACCGTTTCAGATAGGAGAGGAGCAGAAGGGGGAGAAAAATGGGAGTTTCCGGTCATTGTAAGCGGTGATTCCGTCGTTGCATTCCCAACTAGCTCCTATTGTAACTGTATCACGAGGGTTTGGTGACGAAGGCAATGGTTTTGGACGAAACAAAGAGGGTGTGGAGGGACATGCGAGGAGTGGAACGATGTAAGCAAGTGCTTCAGGTAGAGAGGAGTAATGTAGGTGAGGGGGGAGGATTAGGGCAAGACTTGGACGAACGTAATTTAGGCAATACAACATATTATTTCTAACTACTTATAAATGACTTTCAATCTGTTGGTTCTTAACGACATTATTGATGGAAATTTTCATTGCTTATTAAAAAATCGAGTCGGTTAAAAGATAACAAACGAAATATGATCGTTGGTTAATATTTTCTTTTAAATGATGGTTTAATGTGTCAATAATAATTAAAAGCATCTGAAAAAAATATTTTTGTTGATAAGTGATGCCCTGTTCTATAGTTATGAAGTCGCAAATAACCCAGTTCATAAGTCGTCGCTAGACCGTTAAAAAATATAACTTTACGTAAATTGAGGTCGCCAGTTTTTCTGTTAGTTTTAACACTTTTTCCAGTAGTGCAACAAGAGCCACTTATGCAGGATTAACGATCAATGAGCACAAGTCAATCGAGCCAGCCTTGCCAACATGAAAACCATCAAAGGCCGACCGAAAACCTCGTTTCAGCACAGTTGGGCGAGTATGTCTTGTCGAATCAATGCCCACTGATTTCAGCCAACTGAATCCAAGGTTAATCGCCTCATACATATAAAATATCGAAAATATCTTGTAACACCCCATTAATACAGGGGCAAACTTTTAAATTTGTATATGTTACCCCATTCTCTATAAATATGAAAATCTTTTTATGAGAGCGTGAGTAAATCGATAAAATTTTTTGTTATTCATTATCATGCCTCTATGTCCTCCCCCTTTTCCTCTCTTTCTCTATTGTTTTATGCTTATGATTCAACAATCAACCTCTCAATAGCTTGATTATGGCATGTTTATATACAAATGAATTTGATAATTTAAATTTGAAAATGTTTTAGATATTAATTTTGCATATAGGCATGTTTTGAGTGCAATTCATATTATTTCTCTTTATTTTTAATATTAATTTTTTTTTTACTGGCTGGCAGCTACCCAGGCATGAATCGACAGTCAAATCAGCTGAAATACTGTGATTCTGAAACTTAATATTCTTTGATAAACCAAGAACCAATCACATATATATTTTAATCAAGAAATTCATATTACACGATGCAATATATTTATTACTAACATTTGGGATGTGAAATACTTTATCTACTCCATATATATATATATATATATATATAGCCATATACTGTGGCAGCTTTCTTATTTAACGGTCAGCAGCTGTGGAGTTGGAGCTAAAGCAACTTCCTCGAGCCCAAATTTGCTCCATTTTGTTCAGTTTTAGATGCCTCCGGTGGTGAAATCTTGCTATCTGTGTTCTCTGCAAAACATAATATATTTGAAAGATTAATCAATAACGGCTAGTTGCTGCAAAGTCTGAAAGAAACCAACAGCAATAGATCTAGTTTAATGAAGCCTTTCGATTCACTGAATAAATTAGATAATTTTTTGGACCATTTGACTTGTTTTTCTTCTGAATCTTATATACTTATAATGAAACAAAGCATTCCAAATTGAAAATAGTAAACTGACAGTTTAATAGTCTCTGGTTATTTACTCGTGGTTATTTTAGTTCTAGAGTTTATATAGGAATTAGGTAGTCTCATTAACCCGTATCTCAAGAGAAAAATGCATAAACAATAAACTGAGTAAAAGGGTTATATATATAAAGAAAGATTTACATACATACTACCTAATTCCTATGTATTTGCATATTTAATATCAAAATTTTAATTTTTACATGCATGTAATTTTATTTAGATATGAAAATGAATATTTCACATTTCAAAGTTAAAACGGTGGTATTTTAATTTTGAAGTGATATGAAAGATTAAGGTGATGTCCCTATAAAAAGTAAAAGTTGAGGGGTTAGAAAAGAAAATATATACGAACTGTAAATTGGGATATTTATACATTTACCATAATTCGGGGGATTCATGCATTCAGTTCCACAGATGGCGCCGCAGTGGAACAAGCTCCCCTGGCAACTCTTGTAGCATTCAGTAAAGCAATTTGCATGGAGTCCAGGTATAGCTGTCAGCACTAGTGCAAGAAGAAGAACAGTTCTATATAAGCTTGCCATCTCTCTCTCTCTCACTCAGCAGCTGCTTGTTACGGAAACAGAGGAGGGGGGGAGGGAGGGATTTATAATGCAGTTGGTTAATTTTGTTTTATTTTATCTGAGTAATTATAGGAAGAA
Source organism: Phalaenopsis aphrodite (assembly GCA_003013225.1). Lineage (NCBI taxonomy): Eukaryota > Viridiplantae > Streptophyta > Magnoliopsida > Asparagales > Orchidaceae > Phalaenopsis > Phalaenopsis aphrodite. Next base: position 119,489 of record NEWO01000518.1, on the reverse strand, counting down.
GATATATAGTGCCTGAGCTCTGAAACAAATTTTCGTTATTCATGTAACTTACCTTTTTAACCTAAATATGTTTAAGATTAGAGGGAACAGTAATTAAAGATTTAAAAAAAAAAGTTTTTGGTTAAAATACAAACTACAGTTTGTTAGTCTCATGTGGTTCCCAGCTACATTAGGGCAACATCCATCTCACACACCCAACGTTTATCTGTTCTCTATAACAATTTAAATCAAGCAAAAACAACTAGCCGTTTGGATTAGGGCCATGCAGTGCTTCTCTGTTCTTATAAATACTACCTCCATCTTCCTTTTACAGTTATAGCAAAAACAGAGGGAAATCAGGGGGGGAGAGAGAAGACAGAAAAGAGAGCAATGGCGATTGAATCACGAACTTGTCTTCTTCTTGCTCTGATGCTAATGGCTCTTCCCTCTGGTCTCCATGCAACGTGTTTTACTGATTGCTATGAGCAGTGCCAAACGAACATTTTTCATTGTGCAGCCATCTGTGTAGCTGAATGCCTCAACCCTCCAAATAATGCTTCTGGTAATTAACAATGCCAACGTTTCTCTAATCTTTACTTAATTTTTGTGCATGCATGGCAATGTTAGTTTAGTGTTAATATTTGATAAAAAATTAGTACAGTCTTTAATGATTTACCAAATTATGAGTTACAGCAATTGTTGTTGATTGATTGAACATTTATTGTTTTGCAGAAAATGTGAAGCAGCAGTTGCCACCAAGCGATGCATCTAAGCCAGACAAGGGGGGGAAATTGCACGCAAGGAAAGTTACTGAGATCCGAGGCAACAAGTACTGACAGCTGAAGATGATATTTGCTACAATATGTGGAGGATATTTGGTGCCTCGGATCAATAATATTAGTGAAATACATTTCCTTATGTGTCTGAATATCTCGAATGGACTATATTATGGATGTTGGGTTTTGTAAGATGTATGGGAGCAAATTGTGCTTTGGGCATTCAAAGTCTTAATTTGAAGTGGAAGTAACGTTGAAGTTATAAGATAAACAGAGTGTCATAAACTAATTCATGTGAGAAGTAGTCACAGCAAATTGTATTCTTTTTTAATGTTATAATTTCAAAAAAAGTTTCTAAATTGTGTGATATTTTATGCATATAATTGTTTCCAGTAAAGCATAAAATATTGTGTTCATCGTCCGGTTGTTTGGATGACGGGTTGGATCGCATCGCGTCATGTGCATAAATGGGTGGTGAGATTCACGTCGTCATCCGGTCATAAAGTGTCCAAACATAATATTTTCGCTAGAGTCAAGACGGCTCTTAGAATAGACGGGCTACATATTAATATGTTGACATACAATTTTACTCTACTTTAGAAAGTTGTTGCTCAAGCATGAGTAACATATTCATTCTAAGACCAACTCAATTCATTTATATTCCTAAAGAAACATCCCGGTGAAACGGCCCTCACACGAAATTTGAATCAATGTTTGCATATAATTTGGATTAAAAGGGTTATGAAAATTAATATTTTTATAATTGAATTATGCTCTCATTAATTTAAGGATTAATTAATTCCAAAGGCCGATGACTCGAATCAGATTTGATTTCAATTTAGATCAAATTGAATCAATTTGAGCTGATTTTGAGCCAGAGTCAGATAAGATGCACGATGATCCAAATACGATCACATAGTCATAAATCTTATGACGGCTCATCCTAACCCTCAAAGCCTCCATTGCCGCACATAATAATTTCTCCTGCATGAAACACGTAACAGCTCGCAATCTTCTTATTACATACATTATAGAGCAAAACTTCAAGCAAACAAAAAATTGTGCATGGCTGTTGAAATATAAACTTGTTTTTATTTGTTTAAATAAAGCTTAATTTTTAGAAGCTTATTCTAGAATATGTGGTAGGTATGAAATTATTGTGTAGTAGGTGTGGTAGGTGTGGTAGGTGTTGAATTAATTGTGTAGTAGGTGTGGTAGGTGTTGAATTATTGTGTGGTAGGTGTGGAATTGTTTGTAACCATTGGATTGTAATTGTGGTGGCACAATCCTAGCCATTAATTTAGGAGGTGCCACTAGTATAAATAGGGGTGGAGTCTTTGAGTTTGAATCAAGCCAAGTAAAGGTGTTAAATAAGAGTGAAGCTTCTTTCATAAGTTGTTTGTTTTTAGCCTTTATCATTTCTTAAAAGCTTCTCCATTCCAACAATGGCAGGGGCAATTACATACAAACCACCCGAAACTTGAAATTTACAAATCAATCACTCTCTCTCATCAATTTTTCAAATTCTCACTCAAATATAAAAATTTCGTGGTAAAAACCCATTCTACATTTTTCAAATCTTTATCAAATTTTCAATACTTTGATCGTGTCACACGCAAATACATCAGTTCAGTGGTTCGAAAAAAACGCGTGGGCGATTAATTTGTAAATATTAATACTTTTTATGGTTTGCATGTAGTTATCTCTTTTAAGTTTTCATCTAAGATCTTAACCTACACACGAATAAAAAAAGAAAAATATATGTGACATTGAAGTTCTTATGTGAAAATTTTAGTGAGGAAATGAAACTACAATATCAAAGCTTAGGTAAAATAATCTACAATACGAGTAAATTTATTGGATTCTATTCTTATGGTCAATTAAAGAAGATAGAATTGCAAAAACACTCGAATTTGATCTCATCTAATTATGGTAGATCCAAAAAAGTGTATAGAAAATGATTGTGGTTTTAGACGATGTTGCCTGGGTAATGGTGGTCACACCATAATTATCAGATAATGAATGTCATCAATGGAGATTGGATGATGATTATCGGGTGATGATAGTTTAGTGATGATGACTTTTACTGCTTCTGTTGATATGCACATGTGCAAGTAATAGTGCTCATAAGCCCGATGAGTCTACAATGATCATAACTTTTTTACACTTTAAGAACTGGTAATTGTTGAATAGTTGTCCTAAATGACCAAAGATTTTCAATTTCTTAAAATATCAATTTTTTTATTTTTTCCCATTCTCATTTTTTTTTTCAAGTATAAACACTTCTTCTAGTTAAGAAAAAATCGCACAACTCCCAATTCTTTCTTTGTTGACTCTAACTTCTTCTTATGAAAGAGGCTAATTACTATTCTATATCGACATACTACATTCTCACTATAAGGCTCCAACATATATCTTTTATTATAGCATTAAATAGTCATTCATAAAGTAGGGTTGAAAGTGACAAAACAAATTTACATATTTCTTTGATAGAACTTCAATAAATTTTTTTTCTCAAAAATCCAATTATTCTCTAGAATTATGATTCTAATACCTGTGATTTTTCTCAATGTGATGATGCTACCATTCCTAAGAAAAAACACCCAAAATGTTAATAATTTTATTCACTGCTTTGATTTGTTCATTTTTTGACTTTTTTAAATGGAACATAACATAATACACATTTCTTATTTATTTACATATGATGTGGCGCATCATATTGACTTCAAGACAGGGCCTGCAATCACAGTAGTTAGACCCAAAGTGGGGCTCATAATCACAGGTAGTCCCAAGGTGGGATTCACGCACCAAGATAGATGCTTCACATTTCAAAAAGACCCATTAATATAAGCAAAATTAAGAAAATTTAAAATTTAAGGAATTACATGTATTTTTATTTGCATTAATATTGTATTGCATTTATTTTATGTATTTTGTATAAATTGTGTAACGGGCACATCTACTGATAAGTTTGTGTCAACCCAAGAATGGTGGTTGATTTATAGGCTAGGAGAGAAATGGGTGAGCGTCTATGTAAGGGAGTGGAGAGTGGGAGAGTGGGTAAGTGGGAAAGAAGGGATACTTATCAAGATAGTACAAAAATTGGGGGTATTGTGGTTTTGTGTGTGTTGTAAAATTTATTTGAATGTGTTTTGTGTAATGAAATATATGATATGTTTTGAATAGATTTTAGAAAATTGAGAGAAAGACTCAAATAATGGAGGGTTTTGGTGGTTCTTCAATAGAAATGGTTTGATGATTATTGCCCATAACTAGACTTTGATTAGTTTTGTTATATATATATATATATATATATATATGAATGTATGTATGTTCAATTTGTACTTGTGATCGCTTTTAGTGAAGTGTTTGTATTTTTAAGAAATATTTTGAATTACTTTATCCTTTTTTTTTATCCCACCAAAATCCCTTCTCAATTCCCTTTACAAAGCTTGGCTAGAATTTCACCTTACCTATATTATTTCCAAACACTCTCAGTCACTCTAAATTATTTCTATACATTTTTTTAAATATTCTCCTAGAGTTCCACAGGAAGATTTTCCTAGCGACATTAAGTTCGATATCATATCATGTTTACACTTGAGAGATCAAACAACACTTGGATATTGACAATCTCATTTACTTTGGACGAGAGAATGCTAATAATTCTGTTGAACAAGATGACAACCAAGTACAAGTACCCATTCAACCTACTTCTTTTTTTACTACGTCACTTTATTACTATTGTCATTTACAGTTAGAAGAGTTGAGCAGAAGTACCTTATTAGATGAAAGGATAAGCCATCTAGTGAGGATACTAATATGACCACTAAGAAGTTCTTAATGCTTGCACCAAACCTTTCGGGAGAAGTATTCCATTATACACTCTTTAAAAAATAGTTCTCTATCATCCGGTGGAATTGTTGTGGCCGTACATCATACTGACTTTAAGTGAGGTATACATTAGAGTAGGAGTGTCTTAATGTGTTCCAAAGTATGGAAAGACTAAAGTGAGGTATAATTTGTATAATTCTCCTCATTTTCTTCAACATAAGTTTCTTGGTGTGATGGCTGCGAGATTTTTTCCCGTTCTCAAAGTCTTCCACATTAAGTCTTATATTCTACTTGTTTTCTTTTATTGTGCGCTTCTGTTTAGAGTTTTGCTTTAAATCTTTCCAATATATCTCTTCATCTCTCCCAACAAGACTCTCCGCGGCAGCAACATAATCCAAAAGCTTAATGAAATTGAACAAAGTAAAAATGTTGCAGTCCAAGACATTCATCCATTGATAATAGCATTAAAGAATAAGCAATTAAAAAATAAATAATTTAAATTCTCTGTTTCAGCTTTGCAGAAAGGCCCAAAAAAAATTTGCAGGGAATATTCTAGCTAATAAGAGCATCAGTAAGTATTGTATTGTCCCTATTCTATGAGCTGATAATAAGCTTATGAAGAGCAGTCAGAAGGCCTGAGAGAGTATGGAGTAATGAAACATCCATTTTAACTCTCATAAGCACTACCTTTAATCCAGTCATTCCACTGTAGCACAGAAACAAAAAAAAAATTGAAATTTTTAATGTCAGATATGCAAATGCATGAAAATTTAGTGGTATATATGTAAATATTCCAATTTTAAATTACGCTCCAATTCTCTCACCGCCATCAGTACATTGCAGACTGTAATTTCTGTCACTTGAACTTGACTTCATGTCTTCTTCCAGTTTAACGTGTATATATATATATATATATATATATATATATATATATATATATATATATATATATATATATATAAAATACCTAATTTCTTTGTATTTATATATCTCATAAAAATTTAATATTTACATTTCTACTACCTAAATTTTGTATATCACAACAAAAATACCATTATTTTAACTTTAAAAAATTAAATGCACATTTCAATGTACTTATTGACATAGTAGTTGAAAGTTTAGTTTACCACCTTGTATATTCAAATTGCGCATACAATCTTGTAAGTTAAAAAAGCGCTCAAGCGGATCTTAAATAGATTTAATGGTATCAAATGTTTGCAAGATGACCAAATGACTGTCAGATGACCGAAGGTCCGCCTGCAGACAATTCTGATATGCAAAAAAAAAAAAAAAAAGTCGTATAACGCTTCTATTAAAACTGGGACAAGAATATAATTTTACACTTTTGACTCTTTATCGTCTGCTTATAGAAGGTCCATAACCTGTATTAGCAGTTTTTTGTCTCTGGGCTTTTGACTTTTAGGCTTTTGACTCTCTTTAGACCGTACTTAATATGGAGAACTCTCTCCTTTTTTTCTCTTATTACATCTATTTTCTACATATAAAATGGGTCATAGAGTATGAGACAAACTTATCTCTAATTCATATCCCTGACGCTCCAATTCTTAGGCATCAGGACAAATCTGAATTCAACATATCCTTTCCGCTCAAGTTTCCCGAAAAAAAAAGAAACGCATAAGTTGGTATATATATAAAACTTGAAGTTTAGGTATTTGATTTATAAATACAAAAAAAAAGATTGGTATCTACGTAAATCTTTCTATTAATAAGTATAAAAATCTCAAAAAAATAAAAAATAAAAAAACAAATAAAAGCTGTCAAGCTGCCTGTTTTCTTACAGAATCTATCATAAATTCTTCCTCGGCTTTGATGTCTGGTTTTCAAATTTCAAAGCAAATGGAATCTCTTCATGCATCACAATCCAAAAGGTCTGAACATAATATTTAGTGTCAAAACCCTAAAAATATGGGCTGCCTTCTCCCTCACTCACTCATTCATTGAAAACAGTGAAGAAAACCCCACAGAAAGCAATAATAATAATAATAAAAATTAACCATTACAGAAATACCACCCAAATCTCATGTATTTTCATTTCTAACATCCAAATTTAGTTTTTTTTACATTTATACCACCTAAATTTTTATCATATACATATATATATATATAAATTAAATGTTAAATACGTAAATACATAAAATAAAATGATATGTAGGTAAATCTTTGAAAAAGAAAGAGAGGAGAGACAGAGATGGTATGGCCCATACAATGTGTATTATGGTCTCAGGTAGTTGAGTAGTTTGGGTTTATTCTCCCATATCTCACTATTCTTCTTCTGACACTCATGAAAGAGACGTCACAGACATTACTTCCCTGTGCTTGAGACCTCATGCATGCATGTTTTTGGGGATGAGACACTGTTTGTGCCCTTGGATTCTTCAGCTATCATCTTATAGGAGTATGATATATTCAGCCATTCAGATCAGCAGAAGTGTGGGGCTAGAGACTCACTTAAGAATTCATATATATCCAAACGATATACGTGTAGATGATGACGTGAATCACATCATATCGTAAAATGTATAATTTGATGTAATCTGTTCTGTCACCACCTGCACTTTCAATTTAACCGACTTAATATTTTTTTTATGAACACTTAACCATTACTTAAAATATAATCATTTAAATTTAATAATTAATTAGTTTTGATACTTAGAAATATTAGGCTCCAATTATTATCATATTAATTAGATCAATAAATCAATAAAGTTAATAGTAAAATATAAAATAGTTGGGTAATTATATATGTTGGAGAGGTGGCCTTAATTGCCCCATAATTTGAGATAATTATTCTCGTATATATATATTTTTTTTCTCAAATTACACATGGTATTGATGCTTGCCTATGAAATTTGATGTAAACATTTTTCACCCTCCATCCATCACTTTAATTTACGCACCGCTGGCAGAATCTATGCCGCAAAATCATCAAAGTTCAGTGTTACCGAAGTCTCTTGTTCTTGACTTTCATCTTGAGGCTTGACTGATGGGACCGACAAAGACTATCATGTGATGGGACGGACAAAGACTATCATGAACCTCAGTCAAGATCTTCTGAATCTCATCCTTCCAACAAATTGCAACCACATCTGATCAAATGAGAGTCATTAATGATGTTATTATAGCTGCTTCGCCCTCACTTGATGTTATATCTATACGGGCTATTTCATACATAGCACTCGAAAAACTTTTATTTACAAATCTAGCACCCTTTTTGGCCCATTTTTCAAATTATCAATCAAATATCAAAACTCACCGTAAATGCCAAACCCATATTTTTTATTTATATCAAATTCTCAATAGCTTGATCGTAACATATATAAATACATCGATTCGATAGTTCAAAAATATGATATTGATACTAGATTTTATAAATAGTAATGTTTCTCAGTGTTATGTATGTAATTATACAGTTTGTAAATTAAAATATATCTAAAATTCTACAATAAAATTAAATAACAAATTTGTAAAAAAAAACATTTTTTTCATAGGATAAGAGCAAGTTAAAATTGAAATATAAACTCTTGATTTCTACTCAACTAAGTTATAGTGATGGCCTTGTACATGATTATCAACACATCGTATCAATGCTTAAATATATTGATTAAAAATAAAGTAATCAATATATATATATATATATATATATATATATATATATATATATATATATATATATATATATATATATATATATATATAT
>NEWO01000518.1:96870-110437 GCA_003013225.1 Phalaenopsis aphrodite | reverse complement strand
TATATATATATATATATATATTATTCTTATATAAAGCTCCTCCTGACCATTCTCTGTAAGAATGTTGCGTGATGCTGATATATATATATATATATGAGCACATGTCTATTCAACGTCGCCATGGAAGTCCCTATCAAAAGGGATGAATATGGTGGAGTTATATACAGTGAAAGTATGCTGGAAAGAATATTGAATGGGAATCCAATGCCTCCACCTCCACATTTTTTCTTTGTGCTCAAAATATCCCAGACTGCATAAGGCCTAAGAAATTGTGCTTGCCTCTCTCTTTCATTTTAAGACCAATTTTTATATTTGTGCTCATTAGAACATAATGGAGAGAGCGAACAAATCAGATGTGTGAATGACGATGTGAATCATCATGATATCGTGAATGTGAAATCTGATGTGATTCTCATTATCGTCGTACGGACATAATAGTTTCTCCTCATTTAATGATGTGAGATTTATTGTTGTTGTTGTTGTTCTTTGAATTATTATGATATTAATCTCTTATCATGATAAACATTAATATGTTCTGTTTATTTATAAATGATAAAAGGTTATATCTTATAAATTATTTTTAAGAAAAAAAAATCAAACAATCTTCTTCTTCCTTTTTCATTTTATTCGTTTGCTCTTATTCGTAATATGACGATACTAGATAATTAGTCAGAACCACAAGTTCGTTTATAAACTTCAAAACTCTTTCTGTGAACTTAAATAACCTTGTTGATGGTGATGTTTAAAATTATCATAAACATTAATTATTTATGATTTTTCTCGATCTAAATCGGATTTTTCTTTATTTATCAGAGAAAATCGACGTCATCAACATATTTTTTTCATTTGGCATGATTATTGAGGTAATTTACTACTAAACTAACCGGCTTGACAAGATGAGTTCAATGACAACAAAGTTGGCCTAATGCGAGTCAACTCAAGCCTACATCGAGCCCTTAAATCACTTTTAAAAGTTTTCACTGCTTAATTGAAAAATCAAATGAATTTCAAATCAAATATGGTTACAGTCAAATCTAGTGTCTCGATGAGACGAATCCAAGGAGCCTAAGATCCATTAGTTTCAACATTATTAAGACGCTCAAATATCTATAAAATATCGTCCGATTGGAGAATATATATGGGTCATCTTATTGAGTGGTATGCATTCATTCCTTATTTGCAAGAAGACCTCTCCAAAACTTTATAAATAGATCCCTACTCATTTCACGAAAGGGGGGCTAGGCCTTCAACCGGACAAAGAGTTGGACCAAAGAGGAGCTGAAGTTCAATGTTCTACACCGATAGTACAATAAGTGTAACTTGCTCTTTATGTCGCCGACCACAGTCAACCACTACTTATCAGCACCCTACTTGTTGTAATGGAACCTCTTGCAGAGTCACGATGTATGTTACGAAATTCTGACATAAGCTATGGTGTAATGGTGTGCCTTAAAAATGCTTCTAAGGCCTACGGACATTTTCTCAACACATACAACTCCCAACTCTTGACATTTTATGATCTACACGGTTCACAACTTCTGTAGCTCACAACTCTAGCCTCTATGTCTGACATGTGTGTAAAGTTTATGTATTTTAACATCTTTATTTTGTCTAGAGCAACTTGGTGTTTTGGCGCCTAGACGCTAGGGCTGGGCGTTTAGGCACCACAAACAACCCTTAGAAGAATAATTTCCCGAGTGATTGGAAACTTGGCACCATGAACATTGTGTTGGAGCGCTGGAGGCAAGCACAAAGGCCTGATCTCTAGTGCCTAGGCGCTCGGACTGCAAAATTTTTGAGCTAATTTCTCGAGCGCCAAACATTCCGGTGCTACAAATGTAGCACATAAGGGCTGAAGTTGAGCATAAGTACCATACACCGACACTAATCATGGGTGCCTAGGTTCCCGAATGCAAAAACAGCTCGTTTCAGCAGTTAGATATGTCATTTCACTGGAGGAAGTAAAAAAAGGTTGAATACAAATTTTTAGGGGCTTTTTCTTTAATTTTCTAACATTCTAGAGGGAGGAACAAGAAGGGAGAAGACAAGGAAAGATTAATCAAGTGGAGAGAAGTGAGAATTGAGAGACTTTGAGATATTATATGCTCGCAATTTCAAATTCGTAAGAGTAAAGGAAGGGAGATCAGCTCTGAATTTCTTGTTTTGTTATTTATTTTTTCTTTTTTTTGTAAGAATTTTGTACTTCAATTTCTCTTTCAATCAAATGATCAAGTTGGTTTGTTCTAGTATGCTTAGTGAGTAGTTTTCTTTTTCTTCCTTAGGATGGAGAAATAAGGGAGATGTATGTGAAGCTTCTTTAAGGTTTAATGATGACTATTATTGAATGATGATTAAATTATCATACTTAATTTATATTTCATTTTGTCCAAGTGTAATGTTAGTATTTATTGTGAATTATGAATCTCGGAAGAGATAATAATGGAACCAGCTAAGTTAATCACATTAATTTGGCGGAATAGAGATATATCCACTATATTAGTGCTAACATAATGGGAGATAGTGATGATTTGGCTAAAGATTGGAATTAGGGAACAAATCTAACCCTTAACTAAACTTTCTTATTCCACCAGAAGGGGGTAAGGAAGAGTATTGCTTTTGTTTAGCATTTGTTTATTTAATTAACTTTCATATACATCAACTTATTAAACCATTCCAAGGGAAAACTTTTAAAATATTTGGATAAAGTTTCACTTTCTTTGTTGATAACTTAGAATTTTCTTTTAATATCTTAATTAAATTAAAATTTCAGGCTAGGACTGACATTAACAGGCTAGAAATTTTCCCAATTAGAAATCATCTCGTTTCCGAAAAGCTAGGTTCGAGCATTGGCGGTTTTAGCGCCTAGATGCTAGAACTTTGTCTCTTATGTTGAAACCTTTTAATGAGACCTATACTTTGATCCAGGAGATGACAACAAAAAAATTTCAATGGCCTCTGATCGAGTAAACTTTAGGAAGGTGATGACAAAGGCATTCTTTTGATCTTGACTTCACAAGTGGCGGCTATCTATAAGAGGTAAGATCAATTAGGCTTGAATCAACCACAAGGGTGGTCATCAGTCATAGAGGAGAATTCATATGGATAACTGGTGGATTCTGGTGCTTTGCCCATCAAGAGCATGAATGACATGAACAATAGGATGAATAACCTTTATTCTAAATTTTGTAATTCTGGTTGGAAGAATCATCCCAATTTTAATTAAACTAGAAATAATCAAGAAATAGGAAACTAACAGGAGAGAAATAATCAAGACAATCCTTTAGGAATGTGGAATAACCAGGGTAGTAACAACTCAAGACCTCCTTATCCACTTGGTTTTAACCCAAATCAATACTTTAAGTAAAAGTTGTCTTTAGTGGAGGTAGTTTGCAAATGAGAAATCAATTGTAGAGTCAAGGTGCTTCCACTTGAAACATAGAAAGCTAATTGGGACAAATTGCAAATTCTCCAAGTAATGGACAACAAGGAATCATTTCTAATAACACTTAAGTGAACTCTAAGGAGAAGAGTAATATGCATGTGAAAGCTATTAAATTGAGAAGTGGAAGGGAATTGGGAAAAGTAACTAGGAAGGATTCTGAGGTGGTAGAAGATAACATTGAGCCTGAAAGACCAATTAAAAACTCTGCTAAGGACTTAGGAGGACATGTTTCACTCCTTAGGAAGAACTTAGAAATATCATCTCCTCCATTTCCACAGAGACTTCAAAACACAAGTTGGGTCAACAATTTTCATGATTAGTGAAAGTGTTTAAAAGTTGACTATCAACATCCATTTTACTGAGGATTTGGAGTTAATTTTTAGCTATGTTAAGTTTATGAAGGATATCTTGAAAAAGAAGAGAAAGTTATGAAACTTTGAGATTGTAGCACTGAGCGAGAAGTGCAATGCTGTCATATAAAAAAAACTCCCTCAGAAACTTAAGAACCCTAGGAGTTTTATCATTCCCTGAACAATAGGAGAGAAATTTTTTAGGAAAGTCTTATGTGACTTAGGTGCCAACATTAACCTCATGCCATTGCCGATCTTGAAAAGGTTAGGATTAGAAGTCCGGCCCACCACTATAACCCTTCAACTTGTTATCCGTTCAAGTGCCTATTCTAGAGGGGTTATAGAGGTTGTTTTACCTAAGGTGGATAAGTTTATATTCTCTGCATATTTTATTATTTTAGATATGAAGAAAGATCAGGAGATTATGATCATCTTAGGCAGACCTATCTTAGTTATTGGTAGGGCGATGATTAATGTACAAAAGAGGAATTTAACTACGAGAGTAAATGATCAGAATGTAACATTTAATATTTAAAATCTATGAAATTACCTTCTTGATCAAATAGAAATTCTTGATTTAGACTGGATATAGTGGATCAGCTTAGTAGAAGCCAAATTTAGAAGATTTGTGAAGTTGATCCAGCAGAGTAGAGCTGATTGAGGATGATTGACATTACTATAAAGAAGAATCAGCTCTATCTTTATAGGTTAGTTTGAGGTTTCAGAGAGAGGTTTGAACTGTTGGACACCACTTGATATTTTATACCTTTATTTCCTTCCATAGAAGAAACACCTCAATTGGAGATGAAAATCCTTCCTAAATATCTTAAGAATGCTTTCTTAGGGTAGTCCTTCGCTTTACCTATTACCATATCCTCATAACTCAGTAGTTTACAAGAGGGGAAGTTAATGAGAGTTTTAAAGAGTTTTAAGAAAGACTTTAGATGGACTTTGACAGATATTAAGGGGATCAGTCCTTCAATATGCATGCATAAGATCCTTAGGGAAGAGAATTATAAACCTAAGACGGGCTCTCAAAGAGGACTTAGCCCTGCTATGAAAGAAGTTGTTAAGAAAGAGATGGTGAAGTGACTAGATGCAGATATTATCTACCCCATTTCAGATAGTGCATATGTTAGTCTCATTCATTGTGTACCAAAAAATGGGGGAGTGAATGAGCATAATGAATTAATACCTACTAGACATGTCACTGAGTGGTAAATCTACATTGACTATAAAAACTAAACTTAGCCACTAGGAAAGATCTTTTTTCCTTACATTTCTTGACCAGAAGTTGCATAGGCTACTTGAACACACATTTTTCTACTTTTTAGACAGATATTTAAGGTACAATCCGATTCTCATAGCTTCAGATGATCAAGATAAGACTACATTTATGAGCAATTATGGGAATTTCGTCTTTAGAAGGATGCCCTTTAGACTGTGCAATCCGTCTGCTACTCTTCGGCGCTGCTTGATGCTCATTTTCTGTGACCTGATTGAAAAAGGGATTAAAATGTGGCAATAATTGTGGGAGGTTTGTGACAGCCACTTCCACTAGCTCTTTATCGCTCGCCTCGATCGGAAGGGCATTGTAGCCCCTCGGTGAGGCATCTTCAGCGACCGACCTTCCGCATCGTCAAATGATCGACTATGTCAGCCAAGTCAGATTCAGGCTTCACATGTTTGTCCTTCATCACCACCTTTTTTTTTACAGAAGAGGGAATCTAAAACCCTACCCTCATGAGCCTCTTAGAATCCACGGCGATTCAGTTCAATTTGTTAGTCATAACATACCTCAGTTGTGAAAATAGAAGTTGAAAACAAATAATACGAGGCTCAAGTCATATTTATTTATAGATCACATGGGGCACGAAACTCTAAGGGAAGTCTTGTGTTCAATTAATTCACAAATTTATTGCTAACAATTGTTTAATAACTTTTCCTGCCGTTATTGTAGTTGTCGTTATCAAGAAGTAGAAAAACTCGGGAAACTAATATTTATTTACTAAAAATACTAATACGAATCTCAAAGAGAACAAAAAATCAAGAGAAAATGACCTCCTTTTGAGGTAAACAATCAACCAACGATCCAATGTCGAGCATGAAGCCGCATCTCCAAACCCGAGATAGGTTCAAACTCTAAAGATGGTTCCCCGCTCTATACCGGCAAAACCCGTCAAAAGTGAGGCGTGAATCATCCATGCAGCGAGTCTCATCAGATACCACGCCTTGACTTTGTCAAAATTTGTTTAGGACGTTGCAAGATTAGGAGATCTGATCGAGACAATGAACCAACCAGACAGGCGAGACACGAGCCAAATAGAAAATGAGCTTCGACTCACTACGAAAAAAGCCAATCGATCACATTTGACTGATCACATCTGGATTGAACGACCACCTCAAAATCGAACTCTCTAGTCGACCGAAACAAAAGACACCAAACAAGATTGCCATACGACCAAACACTTCAACCGACTAACCCGTACTTCTGAGGGCACATATGCTACTCGACTAATTGTCCTAGTCGGTTGACTTCAAACCAACCAACAAGCCAATTACCCCCAATATTGAAATTCAAATTATAATACAAATATGTCATAAAATTTATACAATCAATTATAATCTTAATGAAATTAAGAACAATTTTCATAATCATGCTCTTCTTCCTGTAACTGTACAAAACACATCTTTATAAGTACAACATAAAAAAAATACAAAATAAAAGGACATTTCTGCTGATTCTCCATAAAAACTCCCGATTTTATTCTACTCACACTTCCTTCTCTCCTTCACTTGACTCTTAACTCTCACAATATAATCCACAAAGAACAAACTAGAATCCAACAATTATATATTATAAACTTCCTATGAGTCTCATCCTATATCAGTTGATATCAATGCATGGTATAGTTGGGAAGAATTAATCAATCAATCTTTATCAATCCAACTTGTGTGCCTATGATCATCATGTCTATTTAATGTACTAATGAGATTGACATGTGATGCATGTGGACTACATTGATGCAGCTACCAATCTATGTATGATTTAAATAGATCTATAAAATCGAACTCACTTCTAAAAATAAAGCCTAGAGAGTATATATATATATATATATATATATATATCTATTAAAAAAAAGGAAAATTTATCGTATTCACGGACACGAAACTCCCTCTAAATTCTTTTTGATACAATGAACTCGGCTCCTCACATCCCCTCCATCAGTCTCTCTCTCTCGTGTGGCTTCTTCTTCTTCCCCTTTTCTACTCAAAAAAAGGAAAATTTATCGTATTCACGGACACGAAACTCCCTCTAAATTCTTTTTGATACAATGAACTCGGCTCCTCACATCCCCTCCATCAGTCTCTCTCTCTCGTGTGGCTTCTTCTTCTTCCCCTTTTCTACTCTTTTTCCTCTATTGGAGAAAATTTTTTTTTCTCATCTCAACTTCCCTCTCTTTCCGCCACCTGTTATCTTCTGCACATCCCTTTCCTTCCTTGGTTTTACCCATTTCCTCGTCTCCCAACCGAAATAGGCCTTCTTCCTGCATGCAATCTTGCCATATAGAATGGGCAAGTACATAAGAAAAGCGAAGCTCGCCGGGAAGGTAGCTGTCATGGAGGTCTCAGCTCAGTCTTCTATAGGAGTTCGTACCAGAGCAAGAACCCTCGCGCTTCGTCGCCCACAGAAACCGTCCTCATCCTCCTCCTCCTCCTCCACCACCTCTGCAGTCGACAATTCATCATCATCTTCTTCCTCCTGCTACCTTCAGCTCCGCAGTCGCCGCTTGCAGAAGCCCGCCCTTAATTTCATTCATAAAGAAATCTCAGAGTCCAAGATTTGTGCTGACGTTCAGGCTTCGCCGGAGGTGGACGGAGGAGTCGAGACATCGTTTGGGGAAAACGTTCTGGACTTCGATTGTCGGGATAGGTTGGCTCGGCACTGAACTTTGTGAAACTAGGGTTTATTTTCCTTTGATTATATGTTTCTTCTTTCGATATTTCGCTGATTTTGTTGACAAGTATTAATTTTGCAACCCCTTTATTGTTCCTCGTTTTTTGGTTGATTTTTTGAAAATTAAGAACTTTGTTTTGTTTTAGATGGAAGATTGCTTTCTGCAGTTCTAAAAATTGTTGGCTTTTCAGCCTAGATATCCTCTGTTCTAATTGCTTTATTTAGCTTGAGCGGCCAGCTCTTTTCTCTTGGTTAGAGTATATGTCTCCTGGCTTGTGAGAAATCTGGTTCTCATGCTTCTAAATTTCTTCATCTCTCTCTCTCTCTCTCTTTCTCTCTCTTCATGTTAGATCATTTTTTTTCCTGGGGTGAAGAAAGCTTACATCTTTTTTACTATGGATTTATAGGTTTCTTTACATGACTTTAAATTCACATTTTTTATGGATATTGCATACATGAGCTTTCCAATTTCTGCAATTTTGTCTTTGCTGTTCAGTTTCTTTTCATATATAATGGCGCAGTAGGGGCCTCCTCCATGGTTCTTTTGTGTCCAGTTGCTTTTTACTATATTTGAAATGTATGAAACTGTTGTTATTTTATATGTTTCTCTATGCAAATAACTTTCTGTTTGAAATAATTTAAAAGGAAAAAAAATGTTTTGCAGATTTAATTTTTTGAGGAGCTTACATACACATGTAAGGTGTATAAATAGCATCAAAAGCATATGCATTAGAAGACTTCTTTCACTTTAAATAAGTTCAGTTCATCTCAGTTGCATTTTTAATGCTGTTAAAGATTAGTGAGTTATATAAGCAAATATAAAAATTTATATGCATACCACTAAATTCCTATGTATTTACATATTTAACCTAAAATTTACTTTTTTACCTTTATACCACACAAATCTTTCATTTTACATCAAAAAACACAACCTTTTTTAATTTCTTAAAAGCAAAATACACCTTTTCATTCATGGTTAAGGTGGCATGCTCCTAGAAAATAAATTATACTTTTAGATATGTAAATACATAGGAATTGAGGTGTGTGTTTGTAAATCTGCCTATTTTCTTATGATTTATAGGTGGTTTTTCATTGTTGTTTTCTGTGTTGTATTCAAATTGACAAAAGTTGGTGTCGTGTGAGACATTTCTGAACTGGAAAGGCAAAAGTAACTGGACAACATTTAAAACACTATACCTTTCCCATGGTTTTTCATCAGTTGGTTCCTGCAGGACTTTTTGTATTCTTAAGCTGCTTTATTATGATTGATAAATGAGAGTAAGCCTTTATATGAGTTAATAATTGTCCATTATGTGGTTCTGATAACATTTATGTAGTGGAGAATCTGTGGAGTTATTGCAGCCAAAAAATGAACTTATATTGGTTGTCCTCTGCCTGACCATTATGAGAAGCCTATCCAGCATGGTTAAACATAGTTATAAAATCTCTGCAGGGTTGGCCCATTCAACGTTTGGCCTATATATAGTTTTTTGTCCCATGTGCTCAAAGAACTCCTTCAGTTTAGCTTTATCTGCCTGAAACTTTACTTCTGATTTGCTCATGTGACTCTGTTTTGGATGTTAATTGTTAGGAAGATTTGCGTACATACCAATGAAATACTCTGTATTTACATGTCTAAAACCCATACTTGTTTTTACATATATGTTGCCTTACCTATGCATGTGTTTCACTTTTTAGAAGTTATAATAATGGTATTTTTTACATGATATGAAATATTTTAGTGGTATAAATGTAAAAAAAAGACAAAGTTTAGGTGTTAGATATGCAAGTATTTGAGCAAAAATTTGATAGAATGCAGGGAGTTTACAGTTTTTTTAATGATGAGTTTGAATCTCTGATATGTTCGCTCCGTTTGTTTCAGGAATGTGAGGGAAACCACACCTTGCAGTTTGATAAGGAGTTCTGAAACTATTAGGACTCCTGGCTCTACCACTAGGCTAACTCCAACCACAAATGCCTTTAACCGTAGTTTACGGAATGCTGTGCATCAGAACATTCCAAATCCTCGTGAGATCGAAGAGTTTTTTGCTGGGACCGAGCATCTACAACAGAAAAAATTCATGGAGAAGTATTGATTCCTCAATTAATTTAACTCTTTTTCCTTGTCTTTGTAGCATGTCTTACATTTTACCCCAAAAAAAAAAACTTGAAGTTTACCAATATTTTGAATGGATACAATTGGTCGTGATGGTCTCAAAGCTATTGGATTTGTCTTGAGATAGAGTGCAATTCAAATTAGGGGAATTTACATGCATATCACACAATTCTTATGTATTTACAAGTGTAATATTTATGTTCATACACTCAAACCTTTTTAACATCACATAAAAAATTCCACTTTTACGTTCATACACTCAAACCTTTTACAGCACATAAAAAATTCCACTTTTATTAACTTTTTAAGAGTCGAGTGCATCATTTTATGCCACCAACAATTGATCAATGTAAATATTAAATTTTGGCTGTTAGATATGTAAATTCATAAAAATTGCATTTGTAAATTTTCCTTCTCAAGCAAATCCAACAGTTTGAGGTTCATCTTATCAGAATATATTGTGTTCATTAGCTTTGAGACCAATCACTGCGAAATCTATTTCATGATTGCATTCATGCAACCTCATTAATAATGAAAACTTATCAACCAAGTCCTGTATCTTATCCGATATTGTTTTTGCAGGTATAATTTTGATCCCCTGAATGATTTTCCCCTTCCCGGTCGATATGAATGGGTGAAGCTCGACTCTTAGAACCCAACCTCCCTCCATCAAAAGCTTCTGCTTTCATCCACGTCCAGTCTTCCATAGAAGCCTGACCTCATAGTGGTAATTTAAGATAATTATTACCTAAGTGTAAAGAAGCAATGGATTTCCCAAGGTTTGAAATGCAAATCCAACGTTGTGTATAGTATGCAGACTGTGCTTCTGTAGCTGTAACACTTTTAGCATTTAGGACCACCTAACCAAATATGCTAGAACTCGCTTGGTTCTGTAACTTGTTGCATGTTGGTGTCTGAAAGTTCATTGGGAAATAAACGTTGATCTTCTTATGTTGTTTATCTTGCATTCACTGTATGAGATTGAATATTGCGGCCTTCTTTGTTTTGTCTTGATTGCGTTGGTGGCAATTTTTTCTTTCTTTTTTTTTAGTGCTTTATTGACACTCTGCAGCCTATTTGTGCTATTTGCGAAAGAAAAAGAAAGGATTTTTTTGGTGACTTGGGCATAAAAAGGTGTACTTTAGATTTTTTTTTGGGTGGGTTAAATTGATGGTAAAATTTTGTGTTATTAATTTAAACATGAAAGGATTAAGTGTTAGATATTTATTTACATAAGAATTATGTGGTGGTATGTTTGTAAATGCTCTTTTTGGAAATCTACATGTATATCTTACAATTTTTTGATATTTTAATATCTAGTACTTGGAATTTTTATATTTATAACATTCTAGTGTGAAAATTTATGTATGAAAAAGGTTTAATTAATTTTTTTAAAAGTTGGTGATGGTAGCATTGATATTGGATTTAATTTAAGTTATAATAGGAAAGTAAATATTATTATTAAAAAAGTAAATAGGAGATTACAACTAGACACATTAAAATAGGAATAATTATGATAATTCTGACTAGGACGACTCTAAAGTGGTGGTAGAGGCTGTTAGGGGTTTGGGAGAAGTGTCGGTGAGGTAGGGAAGTGGAGTAGTAGATGCTTGTCTTGCATGGTAGATGCTTCTTGCATAGTGTAGATGCTTGTTGTCCTAGAAAACAACACTCAAGTAAGTTGGTCGGGCAACGATGAAGCAATAAGGTGATAGAGTTGTAGGGTTATGATAGTGATGCTAGCTAGGCAGCAGTAAAACAACAACGCAACGGATTGCGGGGTTGTGACAACTATGCAAGACAGTTGAGAAGGCTTGAATTGATATAAGAGATCTGTCTCGAGCGGCAACACCAAGTTGTGGCTGGGCCGGAGCAACAACATCAAAATATGGGAGGTTTATGGGTGCCGATAACAAGGTGCAGTGGCAAGTGGGGTTCATGGAAAAAAAGTCACAAGTTTGAATGGAGGAATGTGATAAGCGGGGTTCATGAAAGGCAGCCACAAGTTTGAATGGAGGAATGTGGGGTTTGGAAGGCGTACAAGGTAGACTGCAGATAAGCAACCAAGAAGGGTTGTTTCTGGGCGGTTGCAACTAGCATGGAAATGATGAATACGAAGAAAGAGATCACTAAGGGTGGTCATCATCTCAGAACGATGTACAACCGAAGCACCACTCGCTTTTGGATACAATTATAGAAGGAAAAATCGTAAATAAACGGCTGTCCCGACAGAAAACATAATAAAAATTAAACTTAAAGCATCATAAACGGAAACATATAGCAATAGAATAACTAGAAATAGTTCAAGAAGACCGACTGACTCCACGATAGTGAAAAAAAATCTAAACTGGTCCGGTCCAAATACGAAAGTATGACACTGCTTTCCGTTGCTAGAACTTCCACACGGGTTGTCTCCATCTTAAAGCATTTTTTGCTATGCATATAAATATTAAATTCTGAGTGCTATACATATAAATCCATAAGAATTTCGTAATATGCATGTAATTTTTTTCATTTCTGCTTATAAATGGTGTGGTTTCACAGCTCCTGAAATGGTTAAAAATACACTCAGAAAGTCTGCGGCAGTTTGTGCATGGAAAATATGCAGCCTCCCTTTCAGTAGTCTTTCTCGGGAAGAAGCAATCCAAGTAAAATTTGTTTCATAAATGTTTGGACTTCAAAAATGTTTTTAATTTCTCATCTTCTGTCAAAGGCAGAACCTGCGCACGAGGGGCCTGCTGGGTTGATTGTATTGTTGTCTGCAGACGTGCTGAATTTTAAAAGTTAATTTTTTTTTCTTTTTTGTAGGTGTGTTTGCATACATATCCAACATATAAATTTTCATGTTGTTTATATGCATAACACTAAAATTTTAAGAAAACATATTGTTATAAATCTAAAAATCAAATTTTAGATGCTAGATTTGTAAATGCACAGAAATTGTGAAATTGTATGGTATGTATGTAGTTTATTTCTTTTTCTCCTTTAGGTGTTTGATTGGGAAAATATTTGCGTACATAAGACGTATGCAGCGCTGCGTACGTCAGGGGTTATTTAGGGGATACAGAGGGGGTTATATCTGGGTTATACCCCCTGTAACCTCTGTGTAACTTCCTTGTAACCTCCGTGTAACTTATTTGTACCCATGAAACTACAAAAGCGCAGAACTCATTTGTAAGTTATATGTAGTTTACAAAGAGGTTACAGGGGGGTCACAAAGGGGTATAACCCCGATATAACCCCTCTGCACCCCCTGAATAACCCCTGGACTTACACAGTGCTGAGTGCGTCTTATGTATGCAAATATTTTTTGCTTGATTGAGTCTAAAATGATTGTAGAGTAATAGTTTTAGGCATGGGGGCTTTATTTTTTAGGATTGGGAAAATCACTAGATGACTAATTGTTTTTAATTATTGTGCAATAAAATATATGGAGGTTAGGCTGCCGCTGCGCAAAATTACCAATTCGCTAAATTACATAAGAAAAAAAAAAAGAAATTAATCATCCTGCCATCGTGAATTTTCTAGCGCGCATCGCATCAAAATAAGTATTTTCTCGATCAGCGCACTATATAAATTAGTTTTCTAAGAAAAAATAAAAATTTTATAAAACAAATCAGTATTGCCTACATTGCTATTTAAGAAATGTTTTGCTCATTTATGGACGAAAAAAATGGATATGGGTATGTTATATTGTATCG
>NEWO01000518.1:46284-92329 GCA_003013225.1 Phalaenopsis aphrodite | reverse complement strand
GTTGCAAACTTAAAAACATGACTATCGTGTGAGCTGCCCTCTTATCCAGCTATAACAAAAGTGAAACATGTGTTAGTCACACACATTCATCACATTTTGGGTGGGAGCGCCATAACGTCTAATGTAGACGACCTCTGTACTGGATAACGTGCATCGACGTGCGTTTCATCAATAACTCAAATACTATTCTGTCTTATTAGATATAGTTCATTACGATTTCACATGTAACTAATGTTGATGTATGAATGATATTTGAAAAAAAATAACTTGTAGAACGAAATGTATCGATCATCATTTGCAATATGTGTAAGAATGAACTGGAATGTGGGGTCCTCGGGCTTAACTATCTCAGACGCCATACTTGGGGTTCGATCGACATAGGAAATGTAGTACTCATATAACAACATAAGAATAAGGGCAACTTTTCTGCTAAAGTTCAATTGTTCTGGATTCATCTTTCAAAAGTTTTGAAAAGGACAATGTTAAAAACTTAACATAGAGGAACTTAAGCCATTTGAAGAAAGCATAGAACATCTGAAAACATGATATAATGATCAATATAATTATGATAAAAACATACTGATTGTGCGTCCTAGAAAGCAAGTAAACAATCTATGAAACAAATTTGAAAGATTGTTAAGAAAACAAATTGATAATATCTCAAACAACCATTTATCTATGAAAGAACGTGAATAATCAACTCAAAATTCTGTATTCATTTTCATAAAAAATTGTCTGCGGGTTGGGTCTTCTAACAACTTCAAGTAGTTCATATAGACTTATTTTTTCTCCTTAAGTTCAGGATATGTATCTAGGACTCAAAGACAATCATCAATGAAGGTGTCCTGTGAGGGACCATGCTTAACTGTGTAGGATTCAACCAGCCTTGTTATTGTAGCTCTGATGAGCGCGGTCCCTTTTTTTTCTTTTCTTCACTCTGGGCCGCTTTGACCTGCATGTGGACTCAACATCCTTGTCAATTTGACTTGGGACTTCTCCCGAGTCACTAACCTGCTCGGTTCTCATTACCTCTTGTGAGCCGACAAACCTCTGCTTGCTTGGGGTGAAAGCATGAGCTCCCGTTGCGACAAATCTACGGAACATGTCATACAACTTCTCTTCTAAAACCGAATCAATGCCACTGAATTTGAATTTTCTAGCTGCCTACACTGCTTGCAAGATATAATAACTTTAGTAGCTCTACCAACTTAGTAGGATAAAGAATGATAAAAGAATTAATTATTGGGTAAGCCATTATATCTAATTTCTCAGTCCACGAATCCTCTGGAGCATTTATTGTCCGTTTCACTGGATTCCAACCCAATCCCGTGGATCCCCTTTTTAGTTNTAAGACATAGTTCATTAAATATAATGGTGACTTCTCTATCCTATATGACCAATGATCCTACCTCTTTGGTCTTACTCATTGCGTTACTGACAAATTAAAGTGAAAACATGAAAAACAAAGCAAGCGGTGATATAAACATCTAATATTGAACCACAAAATAAATCTACCAGTGATATAACCAAAAAACTTTAAGCTAGAAAAAAAAAAGATGCAAAGTCACCAATTTCATCTCCCACGGTCACCAACTCACACTCACACACATCCAACACCAACCCACTCACCCAAGGCCAGCAGAACACACACCCAAACCCACCAGAGCTTCCAATTTCATCATCACAGCTACCAACACACACTCACACACATCCAACACCAACCCACACAGCCAAGGCCAGCAGAACACACACCCTAAAGCCACCAGAGACACCAATTTCATCTCCTACAGCCACCAACACACAATCACACACATCCAACACACACACCCAAGGCCAACTAAACACACCAAAGTCACTAGAGCCACCAACAACCTCCAACACACAGTCACACACGTCCAAAAATAACCCACACACCCAAGACCAGCATAACAAATAGCCAAAGCCACAAGACCCACCAATTTTATCTCCCACAACCACCAACACACACTCACACACATCCAACACTAATCCACACACCCAAGGCCACTAAAGACACCAATTTCATCACCCTCAACCATCAACACACACACACACACACACACACAGACACACACATCCAACACACACATCCAAGGCTAGAAAAACGCTCACCCAAAGCCACCAGAGCCATTAATTTCATCTCCCACATCCACCAACACACACACACGCACATCCAACACCAACCCACACTCTTAAGTCCAGCAGAACACACACCCAAAGCCAACAGAGCCAACAAACACATCTCCCACAGCCACCAAACCACACACTCACATCCACCACCAACCCATACACCTAAGGCCAGCAAAACACACACCCAAAGCCACAACAACCACCAAGCACATCTCCCACAGGCACCAAACCACACACACTCACATCCGCCACCAAACCACACACTCACATCCACCACCAACCCACACACCCAAGACCAGCATAACACACACCCAAAACCACTACAGCCACCAAATCACATACACTCACATCCGCCACCAACCCACAAACCCAAGGCCGACAAAACACACAACCAAAGCTACGACAACCGCCAAGCACATCTCCCACAGCCACCAAACTATACATACATCCACCACCAACCTGCACACCCAGGGCTAGCAAAACTCACACCCAAAGCCACCACTGCCACCAATCACATCTCTCACAACCACCAAACCACACACTCACTTCCACCACCAACCCACACACCCAAGGCCAGCATAACACACACCCAAAGCCACCAGAGCCACCAAGCACATCTCCCACAACCATCAACACACACACTCACATCCGCCACCAACACACACACCCAAAGCCACCACAGCTAATAAGCACATCTCCCATAGTCACCAACACACACACTCACATTCACCACCAACCCACACACCCAAGACCAACATAACACACACCCAAAGCCACCACAACCACCAAGCACATCATCAATATATCAATATTTATGTTTCTTACCACAACTATGCTCTCATATCAACTGAAAGTAAGGCAATAAACATTCTATCCAGAAATTTTTTGCAACATAGACAACCTAATAAAATGTGACAAGCCAGTAAGTCATAAATGCATCCATATAACAATTAATAAGTAAATAAAACATCTAGGACTCAAGGAATGCCACTCAAAATCCCTTTCACAACTATCATACTCACGGTACTTTCTCCATAAACAATTCTCCAGGACAAATCAACAACTCAATTTCATCAATTCATCAAATTTTCAGTAAAACAACCAATCTTAATAATCATAGGAAGAAAGCCAAAATCGCATGGAGAAAACGAAATTATCACATGAATAACTACCACACATTGTAGAGGTGAAGAAGAGGAGAAAGGGACAGTACATGTGAGAGGTATAGAGCGCGATAGGAGATTACCGAGATCGAGCGACTCTATTGAAGATGGGCGAGAGAGAGAGAGAGATCGATGCCAGGGCTCGGGTCGAGGGCATATGAGACGCGAGAGCAGTGGGGTAAAATGAGAGCGAACAAACGCGGGCCGCGTTTATTAAACAATCGAAGTTGCCGTTTCTCAAAACGCACCCCAAATGCTTTTATCAAACTGGGCGGTGGCATTTTGAAAGCGCTGCCCGCGATTTTAATCCGCCCAAAATAGGCTCTCAGGCTATATCTTAGTTTACTATTTTTAAATTTATTTCATTATTTTAGAGGCCTTTAAATCCAAAGCAAATATGCTATTGGATTCCCTGAGAGGGTGCTAGGTTTTGTTTGTATTAAAGCTGTCTTTATTTGCCTTCAAGGTATTCTTTAAATGCATTGCCAAATATCTCTATGAAGCTTCAAGTGAGCTGCCTAATACTTGGGATGCATATTGCTAGTTAGCATAATGCATTCCATCACTGTGGCCTGTGGTAACACTTCCTTGAGTCAGGAGGTGCCCTCTAATATTGATGGTTTCTATCATCTTCCTGCTTTGTTGGTTATTGGCCAAACTAGTTCATTTTGATTGATGTTTTGAAATTTGGAAAGGAGATTAAGTAATTTCAAAAGTTTGGCTTAAGGGAGTGTGAATGGTCCACATTTATGAATCAAGCCAAAATTTGTTTTACTTATGCTTGTAGCCTCTTATCCATGCAATATGTTGCACTCAGATCAATTAGAGATAGGAAGATGAGCATGACGCTCTTTGTTCATAATTTGATGTTGTGTCTCTAACAAGGCTCGTCATTAGTCCTTCATATGTTTGGCTTCATTTTAGTGTGTTTTTTTCTTTTCTTCATTTGGACTGGGCCGGTTTAGTCGATCAGCTCGAACCAGAGTCCCCCATAATCTCATCAACTTTTTAATCCCAAATCATGATTATAGGGCATCACGAGAAAGTAAGAGGGAGCTTTCTGTTGCAACAAAGATAGCAATAAAAGATTCCAATCCTTAAAGAGAAAGATTGGTTAGGGCACTGCAGGTGAGTGCTTGTGCGACATAGAAAGGGTGAGCAAATGACAGCTGCAATTGAGAGACTGATAGGTTGAGAAGACTCCAAATTCATGATTACTGATGTGTGTGTGTGTGTGTTAAATAATTTACATAATTCCCGGTCCTTTTGGGATTTAACATAGTATATAAATTAGAATTAGAACTATTATTATTTTATTTTATTTTTAGTTGTTTATGTATCACACTAAATAGGTGACTGACTAAATTCCTTTGACTTTAGGGTTTGTAAAGCGCCTTGGGTGGGAGCATGACCGAGCAAGGCCATTAGTGACGTACTGGAATTCTTATAATCTTCATTTAATGACTTCTTAAATAAGAGATAAACGCACCCTTCCTTTTTAGGGGCATATTTCCTGATACTTTTCAGTGTATTTTCACTATATATAAATTTGTATGGAATGTGCTTATTTAGTCAGTATTTTTCATATTTTCATGTTGATATGATGTGATTTTTAGTTTATTTTATTGCTAAACCAATTTTTATATATTCAGATGTCATGAGTAGTTATAATATTTAACTTTGTATTACTCATGTTTAATGTTAAGACTATTATTTATGCAAATTTATATTTTATGTGAAATTTTACTGAGCAAAATATAAACGATAAGGCACAGGGCATAATATGAGCAAAGAAATGGACATGGATAAAATATTTTTTATATTATAAGAGTTCCAAACAATATGGAAAAGATGAGATTAGGACCATTAAATTTATGAATTTCAGGTTGTTAGCTATGCATTCGATAGAAGGGCTTTTTATACTTTTACTTTAGGTGTTGCATTGAGGAAGGTTAAGATTTGGACCATTTAATTTGATTTAATTGCGCAGTTGCATTTTATTTCATATTTTATTAGGTGGATTTGTGGAAGACTTTGGATTTTGATGCTCTGATAGTTTTATTTAGTGATAAAACACTATTAAATGCATATATATATATATGTATATATATTGAATTAATTTATTGATCTTCATCTCATACTCTTATGCTAGATTTTCTTAATTTCTTCCAAGGCCCAACAAGCAGGGTGTGCTCGAGTTGGCATTACAACTTTATTAATTGTGAATTGTCCATGTCCACATCGAAAGCCTTGTCTTTTGTACGTGTTTGATCTCATTTATAGCTATTTCTCTTGAAGTCTATCTTCTTTTTATGTATTTATGTCTTTATATATTTGACATTTTATTTAAAATTTGAGATCTTATAAATGAATTTCTTGGCCTTCTAAAGCTTTTGATTGGCAAACAAGGAAATTGTGAAGAGGTTGATATGCCTCGGCAAAAAAATCATCGAACAAACCATACGAAATCCCAAAAAATGTGTGGAAAAACACAAATAAAGGTTGCTCTTACAACAATCAAAGGAAAAAATAGCAAGATACAAAGATGATATACTTTCGAGAGATAGATTGGCTCTCCCGTACCCTAGAATTTGCTAGGAGCAACACCGAAAGAAATGAAAACAATAGCCACACAAAAACATGCATGAAAATAAAGCAAACCTTAGGTTCCCCTTTTAATAGAATTCTCATACCGCATTTGAAAATTTTCCTTATAAACTTCCCTCCAAACTCCCCTTAATTTCTACTCCTTGAATATGTGATTATGGCTCGAGTGGATCCCATCCTTTCCTTTTCTTCTTCTGCGACTCCCTCTGTCCGCTCCCTTTCTTCCTGTCACCAAGACCGGCTCGCCTGTGGGCCGGTTCTACTGCTTTTAGCCAGTCCAGGCGCTTGTAAGAGTGTAACATGCATAACATTACTCTCCTCCCAGAAAAGCACTTTGTCCTCAAGGTGAAATGATGAAAACTGTGGATCACCTCTTAAAACTCCCATGTTGCCTCATAGTATTGCAGCCTCTTTCATTTGACCATTACCTCCTTTGCTTCCCCCGCTCCTCAGCGTACTGCTTTGTTCTCTAAAGGTTCCAAAATCACCTCCAAGTCTTTTTGTCAGCTTCGACAATAGTGTAGATCTCCAATTGCACATCTTAGTACATTGAAGACCGGGTGTAGTGTGGTTGATGGTGGTAACTTCAAACGATAGGCCACTGCCCCGATGCATGTCATCACCTCATAAGGCCCAAAGTATCTCGGTGAAAGTTTCTCACTTCTCCTCTTGGCCAATGCCTTTTGTCGGTAGGGCCTCAACTTCAAGTAGATTATGCCCCTTGGTTTGAATTGCACCTCTCTTCTGTATACATCCACTTTACTCTTCATGATTTGTTAAGTCCTCAAAAGATGCTCAAAAGATGCCTCTTGAGCTTTGCTAGTATCCTATCTCTCCTCTAAGTACTGATTAATTTTGGATACAGATGTAGTGCTATGCTCATAATGTATGAGGTGGATCCCACTCTTGTGCGGCAGTGTGGTATGAAGTATTATACCAATACTCGGCCTATACAATCCAATTAACCCTTAACTTCGGTATATTAATACAAAACAATGCATGTTTGTCTCTATGCTTATGTTGACCACCTTCGTCTGCCCGTTGGTCTGTGAATGATATGTTGTGCTTCTTTTAAGACCGTCTCTTGCAACCTAAATAGCTCTTTCCAGTAATGGCTGAGGAACACCTTGTCCCTATTTGATACAGTCGATTTCTTCATTCTGTGCAAACAGACTACTTCCCGGATAAACACTGCCATGACTGAGACCACAGTGTAGGGATGTCGTAAGAGAATGAAATATGGATACTTAAACGGTCCACGTCCACCATAATCACCGTGAACCCTTCTGATCGTGGCAGCCACTCGACGGTTCTTTCCAAATCTTTTTCGGTAATGCAAATGATTGTGGTAACCCCCTAGTGCTGTGGTCAAGTACTTGTGGTACTGACACACATCACATTTTGTCACTATGTCCTTCACGTCTTTGCGTATCCCCACCCAATAAAGCTCTAACGTCAGACAACTGTAGGTCTTTTTCATCCCTGAATGACCCTCGATCATATTGCCATGAAACCATTGTAATAATCTGGGAATGTACTCTAATGAGTTGGGTAGCACGAATCGCCCCTAGTAGAGCAGCTGTTGCCCCCTCAATGCATATCCTGAATGACTGTTTGAATCCTGTTGTAATTCAGTCCTTAATTTCCTCAGCTCATCATCCCTTTCACTCTTCTCTCTCAAGGCCTCCGAATTTAGGACCAAGTGTACCGATAGGGTTGTCAATTGGGGTTCCTCCACCTTCCTCGACATCACATCGGCTGTCTTGTTCTCCAATCCTAACAAGTATTGAATCTCAAAATCATATCACAGTAGCTTGAATAGCCATCTTTGATGCTCCTCAGTCACTATTCGCTTCTCCAAAAGATACTTTAAACTCTCTTGATCTATCATAACCAAGAAATGTCGTTCTAACAAGTAGGGCCTCTACTTCTGAATGGCCAAGACAATTGCCATCAATTCTTGCTCATATACTGACTTTGTCCTCTCTTTAGCTGTAAGAACCCGACTAAGGTAGGCAATTGGCCGTTAATCCTGCATGAACACTGCTCCCAATCCGTACTCTGACGCATCTGTCTTCACCATGAATGGTTTACTGAAATCTAGAAATGGTAATATCAGTATGTTAGTCATGGCCCTCTTCAGCTGTTCAAAGGCCTGTGTTGCTGCTTCTCCCCATTTGAAAATATCATTCTTCGACTGCTTTGTCAGTGACGATACTATCGTGCCATTTTCTTATATGAACTTTTGGTTGTAGCTGGTGAGACCCAAGAATCCTCTCAATTCCTTCAAATTCCTTGGTAAGGGCCAATCAACCATAGCCTCAATTTTGGACTGTTCCACTGCTACGCCTGTTCTGGACGCCACATGTCCTAGGTACTCCGCCTGTAACTGTGCAAAAGAACATTTCTTAAAGTTGGCATACAACCGGTGCTCCCTCAACGTCTCGAAGACTATCCTCAGGTGTCTTATGTGCTCTGTCTCTGTACCACTGTAAATCAGATTATCATAAAAAAAATCAGGATAAATCTTTAAAGTAAGGTTGAAAAACTCTATTCATGAGGGATTGAAATGTCGTCGGGGCATTGGTGAGGCCGAACGACATCACTAAGAACTTGTAATATCTTTCATGTGTCTTGACTGTTGTCTTGTGCTCATTCGCTGAATTCATTATGATCTGGTGGTGCCCTAACTTCATATCAATTTTTGAGAAAGTAACTGTCCCATAAAACTCATCCAGTAACTCATCAATTACAAAAGTAGGAAACTTGTCCAACACCGTTTCCTTGTTTAAAATCTGGTAGTGCACACAGAATCTCCAACTACCATCTCTTTTATTGACCAACGGAACAGAACTGGAAAAAGAGCTCACACTAGGCCTGGTAATCCCAGCCTCGAGCATCTCTTAGATCAGCTTTTCTATCTCATTTTTCTGAATCTGGTGTACCTATATGGTATGCCAAAACCTCCTTCAAATTACACTGCCACTGTCGTAACCCCTACACCTGTCCTTGTTACTGCAGTGAACCCCTCCTCCCATAACTTTTGCTGTCCTCACAACACTAACTTCACTCTAATTTTTTACCGTACTCATCTCCGACCATTCCTTCCACTGCTACCATCTCCNCAAGGTGAAATGATGAAAACTATGGATCACCTCTTAAGACTCCCATGTTGCCTCATAGTATTGCAGCCTCTTTCATTTGACCATTACCTCCTTTGCTTCCCCCGCTCCTCAGCGTACTGCTTTGTTCTCTAAAGGTTCCAAAATCACCTCCAAGTTTTTTTGTCAGCGTCGACAATAGTGTAGATCTCTAATTGCACA
Source organism: Phalaenopsis aphrodite (assembly GCA_003013225.1). Lineage (NCBI taxonomy): Eukaryota > Viridiplantae > Streptophyta > Magnoliopsida > Asparagales > Orchidaceae > Phalaenopsis > Phalaenopsis aphrodite. The sequence goes on along the minus strand of NEWO01000518.1, from coordinate 83,088 downwards.
TCTTAGTTGTGAAACATGGAAGACTGGGTGTAGTGTGGTTGATGGTGGTAACTTCAAATGATAGACCATTGCCCCGATGCATGTTATCACCTCATAAGGCCCAAAGTATCTCGGTGAAAGTTTTTCGCTTCTCCTCCTGGCCAATATCTTTTGTCGGTAGGGCCTCAGCTTCAAGTAGACTATGCCCCTTGGTTTGAATTGCACCTCTCTTCTGTATACATCCGCTTTCCTCTTCATGATTTGTTAAGCCCTCAAAAGATGTCCCTTGAGCTTTGTTAGTATCTTATCTCTCTCCTCTAAGTACTGATCAATTTTGGATACAGGTGTAGTGCTATGCACATAATGTATGAGGTGGATCCCACCCTTGTGCGACAGTGTGGTATGAAGTATTATACTAATACTCGACCTATGCAATCCACTTAACCCATAACTTCGGTATATTAGATACAAAACAATGCAGGTTTGTCTCTACGCTTCTGTTGACCACCTCCGTTTGCCATTGGTCTGTGAATGATATGTTGTGCTTCTTTTAAGGACTGTCCCTTGCAACCTAAATAGCTTCTTCCAGTAATGGTTGAGGAACACCTTGTTCCTATCTGATACAGTCGATTTCGACACTCCGTGCAAACAGACTACTTCCCGGATAAACAGTGCGTGACTGAGACTGCAGTGTAGGGATGTCGTAAGAGAATGAAATATGGATACTTAAACGGTCCACATCCACTATAATCACCATGAATTGTTCTGATCGTGACAACCCCTCGACGCTTCTTTCCAAACCTTCTTCGGTAATGCAAATGGTTGTGGTAACCCACTAGTGTTGTGGTCAAGTACTTGTGGTGCTGACACATATCACATTTTGTCACTATGTCCTCCATGTCTTTGCGTATCCCCACTCAATAAAGCTCTGACGCCAGATGACTGTAGGCCTTTTTCATCCCTGAATGACCCCGATCATAATGCCATGAAACCCTTGTAATAATCTGGGAATATACTCTGATGAGTTGGGTAGCACGAATCGCCCCTAGCGGAGCAGTTGCTGTCCCCTCAACACATATCTTGAATGATTGTTCGAATCCTGTTGTAATTGAGTCCTTAAGTTCCTCAGCTCATCATCCCTTTCACTCTTCTCTCTCAAGGCCTTCAAATTTAGGACCAAGGGTACCGATAGGGTTGTCAGTTGGGGTTCCTCCACCTTTCTCGATATCTCATCGGTTGCCTTGTTCTCCAATCTTGACAAGTACTGAATCTCGAAATCATATCCTAATAGCTTGGATAACCATCTTTGATGCTCCTCAGTCACTATTCGCTTCTCCAGAAGATACTTTAAACTCTCTTGATCTATCCTAACTAAGAAATGTCGTCCTAACAAGTAGGGCCTCTACTTCTGAATGGCCAAGACAATTGCCATCAATTCTTGCTCATATACTGACTTTATCCTCTCTTTAGCTGTAAGAACCCGACTAAAGTAGGCAATTGGCCGTTAATCCTGCATGAACACTGCTCCCAATCCGTACCCTGACACATCTGTCTTCACCATGAATAGTTTACTGAAATCTAGAAATGGTAATATCAGTATGTTAGTCATGACCCTCTTCAACTGTTTAAAGGCCTGTGTTGCTGCTTCTCCCCACTTGAAAATGTCATTCTACGACTTTTTGTCAGTGGCGATACTATCATGCCATATTCTCTTATGAACTTTTGGTTGTAGTTGGTGAGACCCAAGAATCCTCTTAATTCCTTCAAATTCCTTGGTAAGGGCCAATCAACCATAGCCTCAATTTTGTACTGATCTATTGCTACGCCTGTTCTGGACACCACATGTCCTAAGTACTCCGCCTGCAACTGTGCAAAAGAACATTTCTTCAAGTTGGCATACAATTGGTGTTCTTCAAGTTGGCATACAATTGGTGCTCTCTCGGCTCTCTCAACGTCTCCAAGACTATCCTCAGGTGTCTTACGTGCTCTGTCTCTATACCACTGTAAATCAGAATATCATCAAAGAAAACCAGGACAAATCTTTAAAGTAAAGTTGAAAAACTCTATTCATGAGGGATTGAATTGCCGTCTGGGCATTGGCGAGGCCAAACGACATCACTAAAAACTTGTAATATCTTTCAGGTGTCTTGAATGCTGTCTTGTGCACATTCGCTGAATTCATCATGATCTAGTGGTGCTCTAACTTCAAATAAATTTTTGAGAAAGTAACTGTCCCATAAAACTCATCTAGTAACTCATCAATTACAAGAGTAGGAAATTTATCCAACACCGTTTCCTTGTTCAAAACCCGGTAGTCCACTCAGAATCTCCAACTACCATCTCTTTTATTCTCTAACAGGACGTGACTGGAAAAAGAGCTCACACTAGGCCTGGTAATCCCAACCTCGACCTTCTCTCATATCAACTTTTCTATCTCATTTTTCTGAATCTGGGGGTACCTATATGGTCTGCCGTAACCCCCTTCAAATTACACTATCACTGTCGTAACCTTTACGCCTGCCCTTGTTACTACAGTAAACCCTTTCTCCCATAACTTTTGTTGTCCTCACAACACTAACTTCACTCTAATTTTTTACCGTACTCATCTCCGACCATTCCTTCCACTGCTACCATCTCCCCCTATCATCCCCCTGGTCGCTCCGCAAACCCTGGCCAGCCACTCCCCTTGTCGTCCAGCTGGGGGTCACTCCTCTCGTCCTCTCCCTAGGGCGTTATTTGTGTTTGTTGTCGTTTATTTTTTTGCTTTGAAGAGTCTTTGTTGTCATTTTTTGAATTTCAACAATAATGTTCTCGTTTCCATTATGATTTAGATTAACTCTGGTGTCACATCCTCCGTATCATATTAGTAAATCCAAAATCTAATTGTGTCACTTAATTTAAACTTGACGTTATCGAAATGGATGATTTCTACCTAATTTAAATAAAAATTATTTTAAAAAAACTAAATAAATTTTGAATCCTAGAGTCTAGTTTAGTCCAGACTTGAGTCTATGTCATGGTTCTTTATTTGAGCCCATATGCTGCATAAACCCCTCTTTGATTTTTTTTTTAAAGATTTGCATACACGCCACTCAATTATTATGTATTTACTTATCTAACACCTCAACTTTATTGTTTACATTAATGCCATTTTATCTATGCATCAAAACGTGTATTTCACATTTAAAAAAGGTAGTGATAGTAGGATATTTTATGTGATAAGTAAGATTTGAGTGTTAGAAATGTAAAAAGTTAAAGTGTAGGTGTTAGATATGTAAATTTATAAGAATTGTGTGGTATGTATGTAAATGCCCTCTTTTTTGTTTCCTCAATTGATTTTTCTCCCCAATATTAAAAATGAATAGAAGGTGAGGCCCATTTAATACTTGAATCTTGATATGCAATTTGCATTTGAATTCCTCCTAAACTGCTATTTATAAGTTCTGAATTTTTTCAGGCTAAATGAAGCTATTATGCACTTTGGAGAGAGCATCAAAGAAATCATAAATGAGGATTTTGGTGACGGCATGTAAGTTGAAGATTATCGACCACCCAAATTTAATCTTATCAAATTTTTTTCTTCTGTCAATTTTTTTCTGCGTAATAGAACTAATCTATGACATTAGAATGCCATACTCCTTTTCAATCTATTTTTTTCACATTTATTTGTTAGGAAATTGATAGGATCCGAAACGAAAAACAACGAACAAAGAACGACAAAATTGTAATAGATAGGTGGTAAAACTCAAACGATGGCTACTCTTACGAAAATCAAAGAAAACAAGCAAGTTATAGTGGTGATTTACTGTTCGATATGTAGATTGTTTCTCTACAAACCCCATACATAGCTAGGAACACCATGAGAAGAGAAGGAAAGCTGCAAACATGCATGAAAAACCAACCCTAGGTTATTAGCCTTAAGATAAACCTATCACAAACACTTAGAACTTTCCTCCCAAACTGCTTTAATTTTTCGTCCCTGCGTATGTGATTAAAGCCTTCGTGGGCCCCACTTGTTTGTTGGACCCCTTTGCCGCTCCTCCACACCGCTCCTTCGCTGCTTGCCGAGCCGTCCGACCCTTAGATGGCTGTGATGGCCCAGTTGGATGATTCCTGACCGGTCTCTCTTTGACCGGTTCAATAAGCGGCATAACGATACTTCCCTCTCGAAAAAGCACATTGTCCTAAAGGTGGAATGATAGAAATTGTTTTCAGATCACCTCATAAGGTTCCCACATTGTTTCATACTCTGACAGATCCTTCCACTTAATAAGTACTTCACTTACTCCTTCCCCTGGACGCACTCCTTCGACCTCTAAGGTTTTAGATTCACCTCCAAGCCCTCTGTCATCATCAGGAGTAGTGACAATTAATTTCTCTTTCTTGCGTACATGAGTAAAGCCTTCACGGGCCCCACTTATTTGTTGGACCCCTTTGCCGCTGCTCCACACCGCTCCTTCGCTGCCTGCTGAACCGTTTGACCCTGAGATGGCTATGGTGGGCCAGTTGGAAGATGCCTGACCGGTCTCGCCTTGACCGGTTCACTAACCAACATAACAATACTCCCATCTCAAATAAGCACGTTGTTCTCGAGGTGGAATGATGGAAACTGTTTTCACATCACCTCGTAAGGTTCCCACATTGCTTCATTCTCTTGCAGATCCTTCCACTCCATAAGTATCTCCCTCGCTCCTGCCCCTCGACGCACTCCTTCGATCTTTAAAGGTTCTAGAATCACCTGCAGGCTCTCTGTCATCATTGAGAGTAGTGACAATTAGGGTGTATGATCTCCGATCGCCCGCCTCAGCTGTGAAACATGAAAGGCTGGATGCAGTGCTAATGATGATAGTAATCTCAAGTTGCAGGCCACTACCTCGATGCATGCCGTCATCTTGTAGGGTCCAAAATATCATGGTAAATGTTTCTCGGTCCTCCACCTTGCCAATGTCCTTTGCTTGTAGGGCCTTAGCTTTAAGTAAATCATGTCCAGGGTTCAAACTGCACCTCTCTCTTATGTCCATATGTGTCTATGATTGTTGAACTCTCAGTAGATGTCCCTTAAGTTCTGCCAATATTCTATCCTTCTGCTCTAAGTACTGGTCGACACTGGATATCAGTGTAACACTATGCCCTAGTGTATCAGGTGGGGTGTATCCTTCCCATACAAGATCTTGAAATGAGTGGTTTGCACTCTTGTATGGTACGTAGTATTATATTAGTATTTGACCCACGCAATCCACTTGGCCTAAAGCTTCAGCCTATTTGATACAAAACAGGATAGGTTTGTCTCCACACTCATGTTGAATACCTCTGTCTGACCATCGATCTGAGAATGATATGTTATGCTTATCTTGAGGACTGTTCTTTGTAATGTGAACAACTCCTTCTAAAACTGACCGAGGAACTCCTTGTCTCTGTCCGATACAATTAATTCTGGCACTCCGTGCAAACATACCACTTCTCATATGATCACCATAACAAATGAGACCACAGTGTAGGGGTGTCGTGATGGAATAAAATGTGCATGCATGCTCAGATGATCTTCTACCACCAAGCTTTTCCTAAACCCTTCTGATCGTGACAACTCTTCTATGAAATTCATTGTTGCTTCTTGCTAAACCTTGTTCGGTAATGCTAGGGTTGTAATAACACTTTTGGCACAATGGTCAAGTATTTGTGTAGCGGGCACACATCGCATCATGCCACCATGTCTTCTACTTCTCCGCACATCCCTACCCAGTAAAGTTTTGTCGATAGACATATGTTTGTCTTTTGCATCCTGGAGTGTCTCTTGATTGCACAGCCGTGAAACTCCTACAATTGTCCGGGAATGTACTCTGATGCCCTTGATAACAAGAATCACCCCTGGTAGAGTAACTGATGTCCCCTCAATGCATATCCTAGATGACTATTTGGATCCTGTAACAACTATGCCTTCATTTTCCTCAGCTCTTTATCTCGACTCATGACTTCCCAATATAGGACCAAAGGTACCGATAAAACGGTCATCTAGGGCTCCTCTAACTTTTTAGATAGGGTATCTACGACTTAATTCTCCAATCTTAGCTAGTACTGAATCTTGAAATTATATCCCAACAACTTGGATAGCCACATTTGATTCTCCTCAGTCATCATCCTCTGCTCTAACAGTTACTTCAAGCTCCTCAGATCTGTTCTGACAAGAAAGTGTCGCCCCAAAAGGTAGGGTCACCACTTTTGAATAGCCAATACTATAACCATCAACTCTCGCTTGTACACTGACTTGAGCCTCGCCCTAGCGGTAAGCACCTGCCTGAAGTAGGCAACCGCTGGTCCTGCATGAGCATTGCTCCCAATCCGTACCCTGACGCATTTGTTTCTACCACAAATAACCTACTAAAATTTGGAAGTGATAGCACTGGTACATTGCTCATGGCTCTCTTAAGATGTTCGAAGGCCTGTGTTGCGGCTTTTCCCTACTTCAAATTATCTTCCTTCAGCTGCTTCGTCAATGGCTGTAACACTTCACAAAATTTTGGTAATATCCGATGAGATCTAGGATTCCCCTCAACTCCTTCAAGCTACTAGGTAAAGCGCAGTCCATCATAGCCTTGATTTTGGAAGAGACTATTGCTACTCCTTGGTCACTGTGTGCCCTCGGTACTCCACCTGTAGCCGTGCAAAGGAATATTTCTTCAAATTGACATACAAATGATGCTCTATTAACTTGTTTAGGACTGTTTTCAGGTGTTCCACATGTTCTATCTCTGTACGATTATGGATCAGAATGTCATCGATAAATACTAGGACAAATTTCTCAAGGTAGGGCTGAAAAACCCTATTCATGAGAGACTTAAATGTGGTTGGGGTATTGGTGAGGCCAAATGACATCACCAAAAGTTTGTAATATTTTTCATGTGTCCTAAATGCTATGTTGTGCACATCTGCTGGATTCAGCCTGATCTGGTGGTATCCCGACTTAAGATTTATTTTTGAAAATATGAATGCTCCATAAAGCTCATCCAACAATTCACCAACCACAAGAATAGGAAACTTATCCAACATTGTCTACATATTCAAAGCTCGGTAGTCCATGCAAAGCCTCTAATATTATATTTTTTCTTCATCAATAGGACTTGACTGGTGAAGGGGCTCACACTGGGTTTGATAATCCCCTACCATGAGCATCTCTCAGATCAATTTCTCTATCTCATCCTTCTGAATTTGAGGATACCGGTATGGTTTGAAACTAAAAAGAGGAAACCCTTCTTTAATGTAATAGCATGCTTGTATTCCCTCGGGAGTGGTAACCCGCTTGATTGCTAAAAGATGTTTGTAAATTGCAATAAGAGCTATTGGGCCCCTTCGGGAAACTCTGCCAACTCGGGATCTCTGACCTCTTAAATGCTCTGCAACTCCACTAAATAGCCTATCCCTGCTGCCCATATCAACTTGACCATGATTTTGAGCTAGACTATAAATTTGCATGCTAGCATCTCCTCTCAGTTTCACCTTTCTATCCTCTACCTAGAACTCCGTAGTAAGGGGTTTCCAGCTCACCTTCATTTTCCCAAGTGTCTACGGCTACTTCATCACCAAAATCACATATGTGCTACTCAAGTCTAAGGGAAGGAAGTATTTCACCACCAGTAGGTCATGCATTGTTAGAACCAACCTCTTGCTAGTCTCCTAACTTTTCTCTACCTTCTTTGTCCACATCATGACGTTGAAGCTCCCTGTAGCTACCAACTCCAACCCTAACTTATTCATGACCTGATTCGGGATGAAGTTATGGGTGACACACTATCCACCAGCACCAGAATCGGTTGTTCCGCGATCATCCCCTCTCTTTCATAGTGTGATTCAGAGTAAATCTCACCACTGAATTGGGGACACCTACACTACATCCAAGTGCAGATGCTCCTCCTCCTCCACTGCGTCTTCCTTTGATTCCTACCCATTTGTCTCCTCCTCCTGAACTAACAAGATCTGAAGGGCGTGCTCCTTGCAACGGCGACCTTTGACATAAATCTCGTTATATCAATAATATAGTCCTTCTGCTCTTTTATCCTATACTTTCACATCGGCGAGGCACTTTAAAATTGCCCCCAGTATGAGTCTCCATTTTCTTCTAATTTGGCGTCTCTTTTTAAAATGACGTCGTCTAGGTCATCGGTGTTATGGCTGTAGAGGCACTCTTGTAGAATCCTCCCATGTTGTCACCCTTATTTTTCTACTTCACTTATTTCTTGTCATTCATCATCCAGGCAGACTTCATTATTTCCCTCAATCCACAGTCTTAATGATCGGATGACCGCTCGGATGTTGGGTTTCAAACACTTCAAGAAGTTCCCCTCCAGTCCTGCTGTTGAAATATCCCTCAATCACCCTGACGTGAGCTGGAACCTCTCCCTGTATTTTGTGATTGTCCCCTCCCAAGTCAGAGCATAGATTTGCTCGTGTAAGTCTTCTTCCAATGGCTCGAAAATGCTCCAACAAGCAATCTTTAAACTCCACCCACGAATGCATCAGATACCTTGCGTTCATCTACTAAAACCATGCTAGAGCCTTTCCTTCCAAATATAATCTCGCTGTCATGAACTTCTCTTCCATAGTTAACTCATTGACCGAAAAATATGGCTTCACCCGATACATCCACCCATGTGTTTCTTCTCCTTCAAAGATCAACTTCTTTAGTTTTCTAAACCTTGCATCTTCATCCAAACTTCCTCTTCCTCCAGTATTTCCCCCTATGTCTAGGGTGAAACTTCTTTCTTCGGTCATAACCATACCACACTCCATATTATCTCCTTCGCCCTTCATTCTATTTCGTGCCCCTTGCACCATCCCTCCTCTAATTTTCAGCCGAACCCCCTCCATTGGAAGTCTCCACTCCATCTCCTCTCGGAGTCATTGGGGGCGCTCTTGGTGGTATATGATGTCCTCTTCGTTGTCCTCTCTTTCGATCCATTTCTTTTTGATCTGGCCAAGGATTCTCTGATCAACCCTTGATTAGGGTTTGCAAATTGAGCAGTCGACATGGCCTTGGATTACATCTCCATGAGCCTCTTCATCATCTCTCGCATTTTCCTTATGCTCTCGAATCCGTCTTCCATTCGGATCTTTATTGAAGAAAAATTGTCTTCTATAATGACAAACCTTTCTTCCATTCTCGATCTAATTTACACTGCTTCTTCTTCTAGCACATCCACTTTCTTTGTTGTCATCCCTCCAAGTGTTTGCTCTGATACTAATTTGATAGAATATGCAACCACAAAAAACGAACAAACAACGACAAAATTGTAATAGATAAGTGGTAAAACTCAAACAATAGTTGCTCTTATGAAAATCAAAAACAACAAGCATGATACAATGATGATCTATTGTTGGAGAGATAGATCGTCTCTCCACAAACCCTTGAAGTCTTTAGGAACACTACGAGAAGAGAAGGAAAACTTCAGACAAAACATACATGAAAAACCAACCCTAGATTATTAGCCTTAATATAAACCTATCACAAACACTTCAAAATTTCCCCCTAAACTCCAAACCCAACCCCGCCCGTGCACTTCTTTAATTTCTCTCCGGATTATCGTCCTCATGGGCCCCACTTGTTTGCTGGACCACCTTGCTCCTGCTCAACGCCACTTCTCCCCTGCCTACTTAGCTGTTCGACCCTTAGTTGGATGTGGTGGGCCGGTCGGCTGATGCCCGGCTAGTCCCGCCTGGACTGGTCGGCTGATGCCCGACTAGTCCCGCCTGGACCGGTTAAATAATCGGCGTAACAAAATTTACATACACAATTTTTATGCATTTACATATCTAACTCCCAAAACTTGATTTTTTATATTTATAGCTCATTGGTATTAAAACCTATGCATTAAAAGGTGTATTTCACATTTAAGAAGTTGGTGATAGTTATCCTTATGTGATGTCAAAAATTTTAGTGTTATATATTTAAAAATCAAAATTCAGGTGTTTGATATGTAAATATATAAGAATTGCGTGATATGTAAATGACCCTTATTTATTCCTCTTCTCCGTTAATTCATGGAGGTTACAACCTAAGATTCTTCACTTTATTTCCAAATATTATGCTGCACATTCCAATGCAACAATTTTATATCTTTTTTAGTCATTAGTGCCTCAAATGGTACATAAAGCAAATAACATGCTAAAGTGATTACAAAATTGCTCTTCTTTTTATCAAAAAAATGAAATTAGATTGTTGGTATCTAATTTCCAAGTTCATTAGCGTGATTCAGTGTATAGATGGCTTCAGCTATTTGATAAATGAGTGCTGCATCCTTCTGCATCACTGACTTAGTTTCTTTATCAGAATGTCTGCTATAGATTTCTACTGCTCTGTTGACAAGGTGAAGGGTGTTGATGGGAAGGATCGTGTGGTGATCACCTTTGATGGGAAGTATCTTCCTTACAGCGAGCAGGTTGGTAATTTATGAAAAACTTGAGAACATAAGTGTTAGATGAACTATGAATTTCATTTCTTCAACAAAATTTATATTTTTGGGCAAATTATTAGTACTGCTAACTAGCATTTTATGTGTTTTCGTCTTTAATATTTGCCTTGCAAATCTCAATTTTCTCAAGTAATTTTTCCTTCTGTGAATGGATATCCATTACACGAAAGATAAATAAATTTTCAGGTGTCCAAAAATGACCTGATATGAATATTGAATCTAAAATTAACTAATGGGTTATTCTACCCGAAGGTCAATTCATTTGTGCTCGAATGTGTAGCACAGGACATTTGTTGCAAACAAAATGAAAAATCGGGAAGTGTCACAATTGAGCGCTCACTCTACTCCAAAAAAATGTTGTCTTTTGTAAATATTATTTAGTTGATATTCAAACTTTGGCCTGCCCAATCCGAACTCAACGTTGTATTTTGATTTAGCCATAAATTTGAGATTACCATAAGACCGAAGGAATTGTTAGATTATATTACCTCTATGATCTTGAAATGTCATTATGTTGGAATCATAATAATTGTTTCGGTGATGCAAGAGTAAGTGCCTTACGATAGCCATAAAAAATTATTGTCATGTTACAGCTACAGCCACACCAAATAAATCTTAAGACTACAAAAATCGACTTCTCATATGACACACTGAGACTACAGAATTGTATTTCTTAGTTTTCTTCAATATTATGTCGCATGAAAAATAATCACTTGTTAATACTGCTTTACTAGTCACTTGTTAATACTGCTTTACATAGGTAACACCCGAAACATTGTTATTTACAAATCTTTTCATCAATTTTTAAAATTCTCACTCAAATATCAAACTTCATGATGAAACCTCAATCCTTATTTTTCATTTTTATAAATTATCAATGGTTTAATCGTGGAAAGCATAAATACATCAATTTGGCTGTTCAAAAATACCTCCTGCATGCTAGATTTTGCAAATGGCAATGTTTTAGGTGCTATATATGTAATTCCCCCCCAAAAAAAAACTCTTGCTCCAATTTACTCATTCACTTTCTTGAGAATACGACTGGTGTGAAGAAATTACCCTTTTTTTGCACGCACAATTTTTGTGGGGGCATTACATTCATACCGAATTCTTATGTATTTACACATCTAACACCTAAATTTTTATCTTTTACATTTATGCTACCCAAATCTTTCATATCACATAAAAAAAATATCACTATTCTAATTTTCAGATAGTAAAATACGTCTTTTCATGCTTAATTAAGGTGGGATGGCATATATGTAAAAATTGAAGGTTAGTTGTTCAATGTATAAATACATAGGAATGAACTGATATGCATGTAAATGTTCTTTTTTTATTTTTTCTGTGTGCTGTCTTGATTTCTTAAATTCATTTTGTTTGTCTCATGCAGAAATCTGAACATATGGTGTCAAGGATTGCTCCACAGTGATGCAGCAGCAATAACATGCAGAAATCTGAACATAAGAGAGCTTTGTGTATTTCCTGCTCTCATTTCTGTTTTTGGTTTATGTTGAGAAATTTTGGGTAGAAATAATCAATTTGAAGTTTGATTTTGATGAATTTTATTGTTATTAATTTACATGTTTAACTTCTAAAATTGACTATCTATATGCACATCATTTAAAATATCATGGTAAATAAAAATAAGCATCCACTATAATTATGCGATCTTGTCGCCAGTTTCGTGGCTTTTCGTCATTGGTCGTCATTGTTCACATGTAATTGGTCATCATGGTCTATCAGCAGCTGTTATCCATCTTCATGTGACAACTCAGACTCTCATTCATCACAATATTGTTCCTTTTAACTTAAAGGCCTCACAGTTTTATCCCATTGGTGTGACTTTTTCAAGATGTCACCCGTCCTCAGATTTTTTCCCGTAGGATTATGTTTAACTTTGAACTTTTTGATGAAATATCAATCATTGCTCCAAAAAAAAGTATGGATTTTTATGAGTTTAGCTTCATTCTACTTGTGGGATTTCACATTATTGTTAGTTTGTTTGACCTAGAAGTATCCACCAAACATATATTCCTATCTTCATATTGATGTAATGCTCCGATACCATATGTAATACTTCAGACTCCCATATATCTTGAGATTGTCCGCTTTGACCTAATGACCTACATTTTTGTACATTAGTGTAGCTTCACAGAAGTTCACTCATCGTGAGAGTGCTTCTGCATGATTTGCTTAACTATGAAGTTCAAAATGAAATTTTAATCATTGCCCCAAAACACACCTCGATGTTTGAAAAGTTTCATTCTACTTTTGAGGTCTTCACTTGCTTTTCATAAATTGAGATTTCGATGGTTAGTGTCGGGCGATGCTTAGGGGTTATTGAGTATGCCTCTCCAGGCTTGAATATGTTCTATGATTGTTTAATTAAATAATCAAATATGTTTGAATATTTTTTTTAATACTTGACTATTAAATGAACAAACTTGAACATTTTGTTGGTTCATTTGTTTATAATGATGAACAATATTGTTTAATGATCATGAACAAGCTCGTTAAAATATCTGATTCGTGCTTGATATTGATTTAAAATCTAATATAAATTATAAATAAATTATAATAAAATCATTTTAAAATTAAGTTACTTTTTTTTTTTCAAATTATTAACCTAAAAAGACTAATTAAAAAATCAAATTAAAAAAATTAATTGGTTTTACCTTGAGCTCATTAAAAAAAAAATTAGCTAACAAAATAATTTAAAAAAAGTTGAAATTGTAAGTATCACATTAAGCTTATAATATTTCAAAAAAATAATATAAATGATCAATAAATTAATAGATACAAAAAATCAATTTATGAATTTATAAACGTCTAAGATGTTTGGTGAGTTTTAAAATAAAGGCTCATTTAAAAAAAAATATGAGCTTACGAAATAATTTTAAAAAATAGTGAAATTGTAATTTTCACATTAAGCTTATACTATTTTACAAAATAATATAAAAGCGTCCCCATTTTAGCTCCGCTCATATCACATTCTACGCAATGCACATATATTTCATTGCATAATTAAAAGAAATTAGTAATAAAGTGAGATGGAGAGATTGTAATTTTCTTAGTCTCATAAAAGAAAAAAATAAAGAAGTTCAAATCAAATTAAGTTTTAATTGAGGTTTAATCAAAGATTAATTTGAGTTAGGGAATGAAGACCAGCTAAATTATGGCTACATAATCATATAGAAAAGCTGATCAAAAAGAAACTTTTTTTTTTTTTTCCGAGCAAGCATGAGCACAAGCAAATGCTATAAATGATATCGATCTATAGATGTGATACTTTTTTGCTTCAGTCCAAATTTTTATGAGACGCAGAGGTGAAAGATGCTCCCTTTGAAGGTGGAGGCGGGAAAAGTGAAAGTTTTAGCCAGCCTACCGCGCGGGGTTGCGCTTTTTTGCCCTCTTTCATCTCTCTTCCGCTTCTGAAGTGGGTGCGGGCATTTGAAATTTTATCAAATTTATATTTTGAAATTCAAAAAGTTGAAGATTTGTATGTTCAAAATCAGATGTTTGTGAGTTTTCTTTACTCAATATTTAACAGAAATATGTATCTTCTTGCTAGCTACGTGTAGGGAGACCAGCCCTAATATCCAGTGGCATCTAGTTTGGTGTGAACTTAAAGATCTTTACTCCCTCCTTTGCGCTTGGAGTGAAGGCTTGGAGGCTGACTGAGGAGGAAAGCGAAGTTCTGGAGATGGCGACTTTCGAGACCATCAACCGACTGCTCAACCCTTTCGTCCTCCATCTGAAGAAGATGGAGTTGGAACTAAACTGCCCGACCTGGTAACCCTAAAATGTTCCGTTTTAATGACTTTTTGATGTTTGTTTCTGCATATGCTATTGGAGAAATGTCCTGAAGATTTCATGAGTTCAACGCTTTGCCTACTTTTTGTTTTTGTTTAAAAATTTTTAAAAGAAAAAAATACAATCTTTACGGCGGAAGTGTGTTTCTTTTGATACTGCTATCGTTTTCTTATACCTGCCGCAGCGGCTGCTTTGGGCGAGCTCGTCCTTTCTTCTGATTTTACAAATCGCCATTAGTTTTTTGTGATAAGCATTTTAGGACCTCTTGGATCATGGGCCATCATTGTTTTGTTCTATATGAGATTGTAGGGTGCTTATCTGCTGATATAATGATAAAGTTGCTGAATTTTTCCCTGGAATGTTAATAGTCTCTTATATATTGGTTTTAATCAAGCTTTATTTTCTTAATTTGTTTTAGTAGTCATAGGTACAGATTGTATATATGACCATTTTCTACTTTTCTTTCATGTTTTGTCTCTGATTCTTTGGGCGCATCAAGTTTGCTTCTTTCTTGAGCTGCTTCAAGGAGAGAGTGCTCTTATGGAGTTGTTTTGATAACGGCAGTTAATGCCTCAGTATAATTGCTTTAGGGGACTTCTGGAGAATTTGACTTGAAGTCTCTTTGACCATTTCGGTTTTATTTCTCAATAGTTTTGGTTTCTGGTTAAGTACAAGTTTCTTCGCTAGAACTCACTTAGATGCTTGTTTATGCTTAAAAATCTTGGTTTAGGATTTCATCATAAACATTGATTCACAACTATTCATTTTAGGAAGATCCATATATACACCACTTTTTCCAATGTATTTACATATCTAAAACCTATACTTCAATTTTTTTACATATGTCACCTTACCTATACATGAAAATGTCTCTTTCACTCTTAAAAAGTTAAAATCATGGTATCTTCAATGTGATATGAAAGATTTAGGTAGGATAAATGTAAACAAATAAAATTTAGGTGTTAAATGTGTAAATAAATAAGAGTTGGGTGGTATTTATGTATGCGCCCATTCATTTTAATATCAGGATTTCCTCTTGATAAACGAACAATTCGCATTATCTATTGCCCAAGTATGACTGAAGTGCATGCTTTAATTGGCGTGTGAAAATGTCTTTGTACTAATTGAGAGTCGATGGATTTAGGTGGATGTGATAAAGAGAAATGAATATTTTTGATAAAGGAGGGAAATTTAGTAAATTTGATGGCTTGGAATCACAGTGGCCCGAGATAAATTTAACTGGCTGTTAACTATCCTCACCAAACCGTACTTGAAACCAAACAAAGTTTCTATCTTGATGTAAGGCCAATATAATTTGGTGTAAGCTAATGATGATAATAATTATTGGATTATGCTTGGTAGTTTGTGGAATTACATTACAGAGCTGTGTTCATTAATAATTGAGAGCACCCATAATGTTTTTAATCCAAAGGTTCAAAATTAATAGGTGAGGGCCAATCACTCAAGTCCCAAGTCTTATATCTAGGCAGTTAAATTTAAGAGTCATGATGCTAAGAACTTATTTCTTACATTTTATGCACTTCAATTTTTCTTGCAGCTTGAAGGTTTTGAACCTGCCGATGTTACTGCCTTGTGATCATATTTTGTGCAGGTCAGGGTACTTTGTTATTAACAAATTGCAATTATTATTATAATTATTTTGGTATTTACTTATATAAACTTGTGTGCATGTGAAGTGATTGTAGTGAAATCTCAGCAAATGATGCATACAGTTGTCCTGATTGCAGATTACCTTATGAACGAAAAGGTTCGATTCTGATCTGAATTCTGTTGAAGTTTGAGTTTTTTAGCTTATACATTCTAATGAACTACTGCAGATTTGAGACCTGCCACACATATTGACAGATTTCTCACTATTTACAAAAACATGAATTCTGCAATATCAACTTTGCAGCAAAGTTCTTCTTTTGACTTTTCTGGTACCAATAGTTGTCCATTTAAATTCATTTTATCCCCCTTTTTTGTGAATGAAGTTCACATTATTCCCAACTTGCAGACTTGGAAGTACCGTTTACTAGAACTCCAGTTTCATGTGACAACCATGATAACAAAAAGCTTACGAATATTATTGGAGCCGAAAGTTTTGTCGATCAAGGACAACTAAGTCCTCCAACTGATAATTTTAGAGATTCTGATAGTGATAGTTGGGATAAAGAAGGGCAAATTGTAGGTTACTATTGGATTCTCATTTTTTTCAAGACTAGATCTTGCTTTTGTGCAAAATTTTTTTTTTATTATATATTAGATTTTTGTCCTCTTGGTTTCATCTTCTAATAAGCTTAGAAGATCCGCAAATATGTCTTCTATAATACCTATAACATGAAGTACTCTATATGAACGGAAATATTTGTTTTCTCAGGGTGCAAAGAGGAAGTTTGCAGATATGTTACCAGAGGACGGGCCTACCTGTGGGACTAAGCATGCAAGGTTTAATGACTCCGTAGAGTCAATGAAAGATCAGTTGAAAAATGCCTCAATCTGTGGACATACAAACGGTACAAACAAAATGATACCATTCTTCATTTCCAATTTCTCATTAAATGTAATTTGCATGATTGTTTTGACTTGTATATATTTCATGTTTTAGTAGAATTGGATGACGGAAATACCATTATGAAATGCGTATTCTGTGATTCCTTCAGAACTACTGAGGTGACACCATCACAACGCTCTTAAAATATTCATCATTTTTGTGGTTGATTCTATCTTGATCAGCTGGGTATTATCAGTTTTTTTCTAGGAAAATTAGAATACTCATCATTCATGTAACAATTTTTTTCAGGCTTCTGGAGGAATGCTGCATTTTTTGAATGAATTACCGGTATGTGGTGATCAAATCTCACAGCCAGATGTCGTGCATGTGCATCAGAAATGCATAGATTGGTATGTGGCTTTTGGCGAGAATGCTAAAACTCTTGATTATCGATATATGTCTCCTCTTTATCCAAGAAGCATAATGGTTGTGTTGGTTGATTGTTTCAAAGAAACGTGCTTTGTGATGGGAGATTGTCATCTTTACCTTTCTGTGTCTAAGTATTGACATCAATTTCTGCTCTTAATTCCTATGTATTTAGATATATTAAACCTAAATTTTATTTTTTTACATTCATACCACTCAATTCTTTCGTATCCCACAAAAATACCACCATTTAAACTTTGAAAATGTGAAATACACATGTTCATGCATGGGTAAGCTGGTTGTGTAAAAGTTGAAGTTCAGGTTTTATATTTTTAAGTACACAAGAAATGAGTGTTATGTATGTAAATCTTCCGCCCTTTTGTTTTATCTACTCATTTAAACACTTTGCAACATGCACAAAGCACTCCTTATAAGCCATTATTGACCCTTAAACAAAACTTTTTGATTTAATATGCACCTAGAGGCTACTCAAACAATGAAGGCTTTGTGAAAATCTTTTGTTTGTAAACCTTAATTATGGTAGAAGGGGACGAAGTCTTATGGGATCAACGAATTATATGAATAATTTTATTCTAGCCGACTATAAGTTTTGATAATTATTTTTGGGGAGTGTGTACTAACGGAAGATTGAAGTTGGGTTAGATTTTCCAAGCAACAACAACAACAAGTCTTTATCTTACTAAGTGGGGTTAGCTACATGAATCCATTTTCTCCATATTGGCCTATTGAGTGCCATATTTTCATCTAATTCTAATAAATTACAATCATATTTAATACAATATGCCCAATACTTTTTAGGTCTTCCTGTACCTTTCTTAACATAAGTCGAATCTAAAACATCTACTTTCTTTGTCATGATTGGGTTAGATACACCAATGATAAAATTGTTATCAACAAAATGCTTAGGTTTATTTTATGTGTTTGTGAGAGAAGGGGGGGGGGGGGAGAGAGAGAGAGAGAGAGAGAGAGAGAGAGAGAGAGAGAGAGAGAGAGAGAGATGATCTTACCTTTGACCTCAACTTTGGAGTAAGGGAAGCACCATTGGGTCACGTTAGTGTAGCCCTACACGTATATAACGTGATCAATTCCTTTTGTCGAAGTACTTCTAAAGAACGTATCAGAGTGAGAAGCAACTTAGGAGATTAAAGAATAGATGATAGTAAAGTACCCGCAGATAGTCTAGAGCTAAGGTATTAATTTGTGGATCAAAATTTTTTAAGTGGGGTAGTTTGTGAAAGCCGAACCATTCCTTTCCCGCACTTCCTCAATCATCATCTTGAAGGAACCGGAGATTAAAGGGGCAATAAATTGTATGAATCACTTAATTCAAGCTACATATATGCTTTGATACTACTTTTTGTGGAGTGTGATCCAATGGAAAAGTAGAGTTGGGTTCGAAGCACCAATGATAAAATTTGTTATCAACAAAAAGCTTAGGTTTGTTGTGTTTGTGTGTGTGTGTGTGTGTGTGTGTGAGAGAGAGAGAGAGAGAGAGAGAGAGAGAGCATGCAGCTCTGCACGCATATAATGTCTGATTTGATATATATGTTCATAATTGATCTATTTTATATATTATTCTCTTCTGAATAGGTCTCCTCAAGTATATTATTCTGGTGAGAAGGTTGTAAATTTGGAGACTGAAATTTCACGTGCTTCAAAGATTAAATGCTCAAGCTGTGGGTTGAAGGGCGCTGCCCTTGGTTGCTATATCAAGAGCTGTAAGAGAAGCTTCCATGTACCATGTGCTTATAATATATTAGAATGTCGTTGGGACACTGTAAGTTTTCTCTTCTTGAAACTTCTTGTAGTTTATTTATTTATTTTTGGAAATTTATATGCGCAGCACACAATTTTTATGTATTTACATATTTCACAACTAAACGTTTATGTTTACATACATCATCTTGGTGCTTTAAGCCTATGGATGAAAATGTGTATTTCACTTTTAAAAAGTATAAGTAGTGCCATTTTTTATGTGATATTAAATATTTGAGTGCTGTGTGTGCAATTATGGAAGTCTAGTTGCGAGATATGTAAATACATAAGAATTGTTAGCAATGGATGTAAATACTCACTTTTTCATTATTATTATTTTAGATGTTTTATCTATTGTGCTTATAAAATCCATCATTAATGCCTTTTTGTGACAGGCAAACTATCTTGTGCTCTGTCCTAATCACGCTTCAAGAAAACTGCCTTGTGACAGAACAAAGCCCAAGAATTCCAAGAGTTCTTTAGCGTAATTTTCATTTTCAAAATCTTAATTTATATTTTTATCTTTGTATTTTAATTTTCTGCATGGTTTTGAATGTGACTGTGTATTCGATGTTGACTGCTCTGTATATTACCAAATTTCAGAAAGCCTTCGGTTTCATCAGCTTGGATGTCTTCTTCGAGTGTGAGTAAGGATTGGTTGATTTGTGGATCTGATCTCTCTAAGGAGGAGAAGGTACACATTACAAATACAATGAACACTGCAGCATTAAATAATTAATTACATTCAGTTGTTGATTAATTGCCCCTTCTTGACAATTTCCTTTGCATTTTCTTTCTTATTGAAACTTATTTCTCTCCTCCTATGAAGCTTATATTCTTTTTGTAAATAATTTTATAGGCTGCAATAATGATTATGTTATTATTAGAGTACTGATTGTTACACTTTCTTTCGGGGGATTTGCATATATGCTACCCAAAACAATATATTTTGCAAATCTAACATCCTATTTTTCTAATTTTACTTAACTAATGCCTTAAAGACTTCAATACATTAAAAATGCCACCTGAATCATCTGCTCATTATTTTGATCTCTTAGGTTTCTTCTCATTTTCCTGGTCTTTTTGGCTTATTATTTAAGGTAATTATGGAGGAGTTTACTAAGCTGAGTGGTGTGCCCGTAACTTATCAATGGAAGCAGAACGTGACCCATGTCGTCGCTGCTACTAAGGATGATGGAGCCTGCATCAGAACAATGAAGTTTCTCATGGCGATTCTGAATGGAATGTGGATTCTAAATGTGGGCTGTAAGTATGCTTTATCACCATTGTTTGAAATTAGGGGTGTTTACTTACATACCGCGACCCAATTCTTATATATTAGCATATCTAATACCCGAACTTTCATGTTGTACATACATATAACCTTAAAAGTACCACTATTTGAACTTTTAACTAGTGAAATGCACCTTTACATGTGGTAAAGTGGCATATGTATAAAAAATTGAAGTTTACATGTTAGATATGTAAATACATAAGAATTCAGTTGTATGTAAGTAAATCTTCTATTGGATTTATTATTTGATGTTAACATGATACACCATTAACAAATTTCCAACATCTTTCATGAATATCAAGACTTGACACGAATTTCAATGTACTTTTTTGAGCATTCTTAAACTGATTGGTTTTACAAGATGGACCCAATGATACCAAAATTATTCTAATCCGAGTCAAATCAAGTTCCGATCAAGACATTGAATCGCTTTTGGAAGTTTTCCTCATACATTTGGAAGGCCTAACATATGCCAAATTTAGCAAGTTCATAGTCGAATCGAATATCTCGGCGAGACAAATCCAACAAGCTAAAGATCGCTTAATTCTGGCACCGTTAAGACACTCAAATGTCCATCAAATGTTATCTGATAAAAGGAAGTCCTCTAAGCCGTCCAATCAAGGTGATTCATATTCTTGTATTAATTGTACTTGGAACTCTATAAATAAAGCCCCACCTCTCTCATTAGGAGGGAAGAGAGCTTGAGGCAAGTACGAGAAGGGCAACCTCACCTCTTGCTTCCTAGTGGCATGCCCAATACCGGTAGGGTTCTCTCGGAAAGATGATATGCCTTATGAACAAAACTTAAAGCTAGAGGATCCTCAAGCTCAACGTTGAGAAATGTACTTCGATGGAGTTTTGTCTGCCTACAAAGAGAAAGAAACACAAAAAATTGTACATGGTAAAATAGGAGTTGGGCTAATCTTCATCACTTCAGAAGATGCAATGTGCCCTTCTCTTATCGCCTGACAAAGCTGTGTACAAATAACAATGTTGAATATGAAGCGCTCATAACTGGGCTTGAACTCACAATTTTGATGGGCATCAAGGATATCAACGTTTATGATGTTTCTCAGTTAATTATCAATCAAATTGCTGGAAGGTACAAAGTTCTAAAGCTAAAGCTTCAGCAGTACTTCTGCTACACGATGAGGTTGTTGGAATAAATTCCAAAAGTTACACTTTTTAAAATTTTGAGACTAGAAAGCTTGTCTGTTGACGCATTTGCAAAGCTTGCAAAGGAGTTAACATGCCCAGAAGAGGACCACATTTTGATCTCAGTGCAAGGACGATAGATTCTTTCACATTGACAACCTCCACGAATTTGGTTTTGATATGACAACAGCAGCTACAGAAGGAAGACTGGTGATAGCTTTTTATTGAATATTTGTAAATTGAGAATGAAACCTTATTTTTACTCCGAGATTGTTCGTCCAGTTATGACGTAAACTCTAATCTTTAGGCTTCTGCATGATTGTATGTCTTGCAGTATGCGTTAGTATTCTAATAAAACATCATAATAAAATACTAAATTTTTTAAAAACATTAAATGCCAAAGAATGATATAATATGAAATATTAATCATATTTTCTCGGTATATTCAAATGTCATTTTCTTTTTAGAAATCTGATGTCCAATCATGGAATCTAAAATACAATTAAATAATTTCTTGAGAACAAAATCACAGTTAAGTAATTTTGATTGCTTAAGATGTAATTAACTATAGGGTTTGTCATGTTTTTAGAAGTCGAGCTCAAGAGGCAAGACTTGATGGAAAGATACGGTACCCCTGTAAGTCAAACTCGAGATACACTCAATGAGAAGCTACTGTGGAAGTCAAGTTCAAGAGACGAGTCTTGATGAGAAACTAAAATCCCCTATAGTTAATTATAAGATTTATATTAAATATGGGAAATAAAATTTTTAGTTTAAATTGTAGACCAGTTCAAATATCCAATATTTTTTTGTACAAATAATCAAACCTATCATAAAGTTATATTTCTTCGAGATAGTATATTATTTTTTATGTCACGTTTTATTATTTGAGCAACCAAATCTTCGAATCTGTATGGCATTCAAAGGCTCTGTGTCGACGAAAATGAGGGAAGAAAAAAAATGAAAAATATAATAAAGCTCGACAGAGCATAAGAGAGAAAACTCGATGGAGAGTTGTTGTACCTCTAGAAGTCGAGCTAAAGAAGCAAGACTCGATGGAAAGATACGGTACTCCTGTAGGTCAAGCATAAGAGGTAAGACTCAATAAGAAGCTACCGTATCTTTGGAAGTCAAGTTCAAGAGGCATGACTCGATGAGAAGATCTGATACCCCTAGAAGTCGAGCTCAGAAGACAAGATTCAATGGGAAGCTATCATGCTCCTGGAAGACGAGCCTAAGAAGCAAGTTTTGATGAAAAGCAAGATTAGATATGGGAAATGACTTTTTTTGCAATGCAACAAGAAAGATCTTGTTGCTTGCATGCTACACAGGACGAAGACAACTTTCTTTTATACCGTAATGCGAAAGAAGATTCATGTTGATCGTCTACTATGTAAGACGAAAATGACTTTCTGCACCGCAACATGAAAGATCTCGTTACTTGCCTGTTATGCAGGATGGAGCGACTTTCTCCTAGATCGCAACATGAAAGAAGATCCGTTGCTCTTCTGTTATGTAGAATGAGGATGACTTTCTTCTGCATCATAACATGAAAGATCTTGTTGCTCTTATGTTACGTAAAATTAGGACGACTTTCTCTTATACTTTTAATTAAATGTGTTCAAAACTGAGTGGTATGCAGGATGGAGCAACTTTCTCCTAGATCGCAACATGAAAGAAGATCCGTTGCTCGCCTGTTATGTAGAATGAGGATGACTTTCTTCTGCATCATAACATGAAAGATCTTGTTGCTCTTATGCTACGTAAAATTAGGACGACTTTCTCTTATACCACAACGCAAAAGAAGATACCATCACTATGTGGATGACTTTCTCCTGCACTGTAACACAAAAGATCTTGTTGTTTGTATGCTGCGCGGGGCGGAGATACTTTTTTCTTGCATTGCAACATGAAAAATCATTTTGTTGCTCGTTTGCTACGCAAAGCAGAGAAAACTTTTTCCTGTGCTGCAACAAAAAAGATCCCACTGCTCGTGTGTTACATAGAGCAGAGATAACTTTATCTTGCACTGAAACATGAAAGAAAATCCTGTTGTTCGTATGCTATGCAGAACGAGGATGTTTTTTTTCTGCACCATAACACAAAAGATCTCATTGTTCGTCTGCTACGCAGAACAGAGATTACTTTCTTCTCCACTGCAATGCGAAAGAAGATCCTGTTGCTCGTTTGCTATGCAAAATGAGGATGACTTTCTTCTCTGGTGACACTGATTGGCCGTCTACGAATCGAGGAACTCCAGTCTCCACTCTCACTTTTTCTCCTCCGTTTTCTTGTGAATTTTTCTTTCATCCATAATCTCTATTTATTGGCTTAAAATGAAGCCTAGCATTAAAAGCAATTCGATTAAAAAAAGGAGAGAAAACTGCAAATCTTTTCATATTCCCACTTAAAATTTCTGAATTTCCAAAAAAAAAAAAATCATAAAAAAATAAATAAAAAATAAATTTGCCTAAATTACTTATGTTATGAATTCCCACGCCGTTCCACTTCCAATTCCCTGCCACCGTTTTTTTTGTTTCACGATTTGTATAATGATTGCTGCACTTATATTTAGGACGATTACATGCATACCACCTTAATTAAATGGCATAAAAGCTTAATTCACATGCATGTTTTGGGAAGAGTTTACACGCATTACACCTAATTATTATCTGGAAGGCTAGTACCAAAACTCAAAGCAGTGCTCTATGAAAATAACTTGATATTGTTGAGTGGTGTGTCTCTCTCTGATTAAGAATACTACGAATGACACTATATTAGTACGAATGCAATGATTCACGTGTTTGAAGCTTCTTCAACTGCCCTTGACCACGTTTCAATCCGACATAAATCTTCCAACTACCCCCGCCTTTGTCTTTTCATTTCAATAGCACGACTGAACAACCACAAGGAAGTAGACAGATCATGACATGCAAGAGCTTCATGTCATTTTTTATTGAAAACAATGATTTGGATAGCGTCATAAAGGTGTTATATGTTGCCTATGCAGGAAAGTGGACGTATTGGAATATCAAAATTGCAATGCAAAGGAGTTTCATGCAACTTGTGCGGCCAGGAACGCAGTGTTATTTAGATTTTAAATGACTTATAAATCAACAATGATGATAGGAGTTCCAAAAAATTCCACTTCATGAATCAGTTCTGGTCATTTTGAAACTAAATTTCCTTGCCCTACACCCATATTGGCTAAGTATTATCTCTGAAACTTATCATCATATCTCACTGCAATAAAACTCAACGTGCACAATTATTTTTCAAGTTTAGATGATAAGAGTTTGATCAATGTTATGAAGATATTCGGGAGAAGGCAAATGTTTAAGCTTCTCACAAAAAAAAAAAAAAAGAGAGAGCAAAACAGTCGAGTCTAAATGTACTTAGCTGGCCTTAATCAGAGTTTAGATGAAGTTTGATGTTAAATTCTCAGTAGAAAACCTCCTCCCTCTATTTGAGAACTCTTTTTTGAAATTGGATGTGAGAAATCCAGAAGGAAAATTATGTTGTATGGCAATAAATCGTCTGATAATATTGAATAGGAGATCTCAACTCTTGTATCAAAAGGGATGTTGATACTGCCAAAGAAGAGAGACAATATCATGGTGCGAGTATTAAAAAAAAATTATGACGCATGAGGAGGTATGTTGGAAGCTTCATGGAAAACTTACAAATTGGAAATCAAAATTCAAGCGTGAAGATTGAGCTTATCAGGATTGTGAAGAAACTTAAGAGCCGACTGCTAACTCTAATACAACCCCTATTACCAAAGAGCAATTAAAATACTTACAAAAATTATTTCAATTTCCAAAACTATCTTTGACTCCATCATGTTCTTCAGTATAAAACGATAACTCTTTAGATAATGTGTTGCCAGATGTTATTCCTAATTTTTCTACTTCTTGGATAATTAACTCAAGTGAAATTGATCATAGAACGGTTTCAAAATTATTTTTTTTTCTTATTGATCTCATGCAGACAATAAAACTGTCAAGATTGCTCTTGGCTCTCCTTTGATAATTGTTGGAATAAGAACAGTCTGATTCTCTTCGTGATGTTCTCAATATTCCTAATCTATCATGTAATTTATTATTCATTAGTGAAATTACTGCTAATTATCAATGCTTTTTATCTTTCTTGATGTCAGTTTCAAGAATTAAATACTGAAAGGATGATTAATAGTGTAAAAGAGGAAGACGAACTCTATTATTTTAAAGATGAACTTGCCTCAATTAGTCAATGTCAAAATATTGGTTTTAATTTTGTGTCCTTTAACAAAGACAATGAAATTATATTATGACATTAGAGGTTAGATCATCCTAGTTTTCATTATTTAAAATACTTGTTTCCAAAGTTGTTTTAGAATAAAGATGCCATTGTTTCAATGTGTAATATATTAGTTTGTTAAACATCATCGGGTATAATTTTCTCCACAAATTTCTCAAACTTAAGATTTATTTTAATTCACAATGATATATGTGGTCATTGTAAAAACTTTGCCCACTTTAGGAAAATGTGGTTTGTGAATTTCGGTGATAACCAAACTAGATTAAGTGGTTTATTTAATAAAGGAAAATTTTCAATTAAAAATAATTCTTAAAAAAATTTATACCATGGTACAAACTTAATTTCAAACAACCTTTCAAATATTATGGAGTGGTAATGACCAAGAGTATTTAAAATACTTTGGGTCAATTCTTTTTTTTTTAAAATAAATATTTCATTGAAGCTCTTATATTGACACTCCTCAGTAAAATGGGTTGGTTGAAAAATTAAACAATCTCTTATTGGAGGTAGCTTGAGCTTTGTTATTTACCAATCAGGTACCCCAATATTTTTGAGGGTAAAGCTGTTCATACTGTTACATTTTTTATAACAAGACACTCAATAAGACTTTAAACTTTGAAACATATTTTGATATTTTTTAGAGCCTTTTTTTCAAAAAATTGGTGGTTCAGCTTCCTTTCCTATAAAGGTATATGGGTGTATTACTTTCATTCACACTCATATTCAAGGAAAACTTGAATTCCAATCTAAAAAGTATGTTTGTTGGTTATGTTCCCACCTAAAAAGGATGCAAAAGTTTTAATTCCAATTTGAAGAAAAATGCTTGTTGCTATAGACATTACTTTTTCTAAGTTACAGACTTTTTTCCATCTCACCTTTAAGGAAAGAACATTTTTTTTAAACTGAAGACTCAAAATAGTAGGTCATCAATCTTGATTGTTCAACCTTAAAATCCAAATAATTTTATATTAGAATACTGTGTTGAGTTTTTTTAGATATTGAAGTTTCTATAGTGTTATCTCTTGATGTTCATGACACCGAAGGAACATTAAAAACAATGAAAATAGTGGTATTGTTTGTTTCTACTAACGGCAAAAGACAACTCCAAAGAATGGGTTTTTAAATTATTTGCACTGCTCGGAATTCGCAAATCCATGTAACGTTCTTAGAATTTCCTTTCCCTCATGTTTAGTCCCCCTGACCATCAAATTTTGAGCCTAGTATAAATCCTGAGTATACTATGTCTAGCACTCAACATCCATTGCCCCATCACACGTCATGATCACCTCTCACCCACCTTCTATGGATTTATTTCACAATTATCTTGTATGGAGTCATTAAAATTGTGTAGGATGCTCTAAAAGTCCCCAAGTGGAAGGAGACTGTTTTCAAGGAGATAAAGGTTTTTGAAAAAAGTGGAACATTAGAAGTGATTGATCTACTCAGAGGAAAGATAGCTATTGGATACAAATGAGTGTTTACAATCAAGTACTATCCTGATGATTCTTTAGAATGGCACAAGGTTAGACTTGTTGCTAAAGAATTTCCTCAGGCATATGTCATTGATTATCTCGAAACATTTGCTATAGTTACAAAATTAAACTAGATAAGGGTACTTCTGTCACTTGCGACTAATCTTGGCCGACCCTTACAACAGTTGGATATGAAGAATTCCTAAATTGGACTTGGAGGAAGAAGTTTATATGAATGTATCTCTGAGATTCAATGAGAAGTTTGACACAAAGGTGTGCAGTCTAAAAAAATCCTTATAAAGGCTGAAGCTATTGTGGAGAGTGTGATTTGATAAATTTACACTTTTTTTTAATGTTAGGGATACACTCAAATTGTTTTTTTTTTTTTTTTTTTTTTTTTTTTTTTCATTGTACCACCTAAATTTTTTATATGACATAATAAATAGCACTATTTTAACTTTTGAAGAGTGAAATTCACCTTTTCTTGCATAGATAAGGTGTCATATATATAAAAAATAAAAATTTTGGTGTTTGATATGTAAATACATGGGAATTGAGTGGTATGCACATAAATCTACCTAATATCAACTTTGCTGCTCTCTTCAGGGATTAAAGCATGCCTGGAAGCTGAGCGCCTTGTTGCAGAAGAGAATTATGAGATCACTCATGATATTCATGGCTGCTATGATGGTCCTAAAAGCGGAAGGATTAGAACTATGCAGCAAGTCTCTTTCTCTCTCTTTCAAGTTTTCTACACAATCATGTCATTAACCACCCAATTCTTATATATTTACATATGTATCATCAAAATTTTGTCTTTTACATAGATGCCATTTCAACTTTTAAAATGTAAAATACACATTTTTATGCATATGTAAGGTAGTAGGCTCCTGAAAATTGAAGTTTTGTTTTGTAAATGTTCCTTCTTTTTTCCTTCTGCCAGCAGTCTCCAAAGCTGTTCAACAGATTAGCTTTCCACTTCACCGGCTTCACGGAACCTTCCTACAAATCAAATCTGGAAAGACTGGCAACCGAAGCTGGAGGCAAGGTTTTAAGCGAGTTAGAGTTGCAGAACTGGAGCTCCTCAGCTGCTGGAGTACAGACTGAAAACAAAATAATTGTTTATTCTGTTGAGTCTTCAATGGATGTGGATCCCCTGAAAATGGACAGAGTATTACAGGAGAGGCTGGAGGTTGCTGAAGCATTAGCTGTGAAGGCAGCAGGAACTGTAGTTCGCCATACATTGTTCCTTAATGCTATTGCTGCTGATGATGTGCAGATGTTGTATGAAATATTGTGATGGAACTCTAGGGGTGGATTTGTAAAATTTTCTTCGCTATTTTGAATGGATCTCGTTTGAACTATTTTTTTTTAAAATTCTTTTTTGGTCAAGTCTATCTTTCTGCCATTCTCTTAGCTTGGTTAGTCTTCCAATTTGAATAATTGGGCATCTTCTTCTAGTATTGGTGTTCCTTCTTTTGCTATGCTTGTTTTTTTTGGTTTGTTTGATATTCTCAGGATTTATGTTGACTGGGGCTGTCAAAAAAGTTCGTTGTTCTCGAACAGTTAGTGTTTGGTTCGCGAGGGAGTTTGTGTTCGATTCGATAAGCAAACAAAACGAACAAAAATAATTTTTTTCGTTCGGTTTGTTAAACGATCCAAACACGAACAATGATGTGTTCGATTCGTTATTATTCGAAATATAAAATAATTTAAAATAGTTATATATAAAAAAAATAGGATATTTTAAAAATAATTATTTATTATAATTTTTTTTATATTTTAAATAATTAAATCCTATAAGTTATAATATATAATAAATTATTAATAGCAATAATAATATATTAGTATTAGTTATATTACTATAAATATTATAATGTTTTAGTAACTCATATATGCAAACAAATTTTAATATTTTAGAACAATTTGAATATTTCGAATAAATAAAAAATTTGAACCATTTAGATAATTCGAACTTATTTTGAAGAAATCGAACCGAACGCAAACAAAACTTTTAATGAATAATTTCGAACACGAGCTTATTTCAAACACAATTAATTTCAAACAAACCAAACACAAACACGAGCTATGTTAGTTCATGTTCGGTTCATTTACACCCCTAAATTATTGACTCATTCTTGATGTACAATTATCGATTATAAATTTGTCCCATTAGTCTAGCGCTCAACCTTATTTATATTTTGGGCAGAACTTTTTTGTCTTAACCAAATTTCATTTAGAATCTCTTAACAGATTCTTATTCTAATTAGTTCTTTGTAAGAAAATAAAGACCATTAAGGCTCAACTTTCCTAAAATTAAATAAAAAAAGACCATTTCAATAAAAATAATCATTCAAATTTAGTCTCTTATTTTCAATATATTATTGTTTTTTTAATAATATATTTTATAATATTTTAAGGCATTTATGTACATACCACTCAATTTTTATATATTTACATATCTAACCCCTAATATATGTCATAAGTATTCTTAACTATAGTTGATTCATTCAATCTCTCGCAGAAATCAATTCCCTTCTTTTTTTATTTTTGGAAAGATTCCATTGAGTTAATTCAGATGGCATCGGCTGGAAGCTCTGAAAGCAGACAGCTGGTTGTAAATTTAAAAACACTTGTTATCTATAATATACATTCGCATCATTTAAACAGGGGACCCAAACAGGGCTTTTGTAACGGTCGAATTTATTCTTTCTATGCCGAGAAGATAGCTCACCTTCTTCCTAGTCTAACGGTTCTATCTCCGCTTGGAGTTTTCTTCAAGAACCAGCAGCTGTTTCTTAAATTCATAGCTCCCAATCCCATCTTCCTTCCCAGAGAGAGCAAGCCGCGAAGAAAGAAAAGGCGGTGAGGAGGCCGCTCCTCACCCACATCGATATGGGTTGCTTCTTTCTTTGTTTCAAGGGCTCTAATGGCCGTAGAAGATGCAGGAAGCACAAGAAATCATTACCTGTAAATAAGGTATGGTGGGTTAGGGTTTTTTTTTTTTTTTTTGCTCTTCTCGCTTAAATTTTCAGTTTTTTTACGCCCTCGGGCGAATACACAGGAGAAGGAGAGCTGCGCTTATTTCCGCTCGATCTCTTCCGGCATTGAAATCATCGCTGAAACAGCAGCTGCTGCGGATAACCCTTTTCCAAAGCTAAGGCATGCTCCGTCTTTTTAACATTTTGTCCTTTTGGTTTATGATTGTAATGTGTTTGTAAAAATGTCGACTTGAGGAGAAAAGTTAAGTTTGTTTATTTGATGGCCAGCGAAAACGAGGAGCAAGGAACAGTTTCTAATATCAGGAAGAAAGTGACTTTTGATCTGCATGTTACCACGTTTGAGATTGTGCCTTTTCATGAAGACTCGAAAGACTTTACTGAAGATGGTGAGATTGTGAGGGAAGCGAAGGAGGAGAAGAAGGATAAGGAAGAGGAAGAGTGCAATCATGAATCGAAGATTGCAGCAGCTTATCCTCCAAATCATAGGTATCAGAACTGTGACAGCAGCGATGATGAGGGCTTGGATGAAGAGGATGAAGCTTCAGATGATGATGAAGAAAATGAATTTGATGAAGGTGATGACATCAGCGTCAATGGGGATGAAGAGGAGTCTTATGATTCTTACTTTTCTCTTCATATGGAGGGCGAAAGTAAACACTTTCAGGATGTTACCAAACCCAATCATACTACTACTGAATCTAATACAGATGTGGAGCTGCCCTTTTCCTCCAAAGCAAGTGTTAGAGACCGGAGCAGGTATATCAACTCTGTTTTGAACCCAGTAGAAAATATTTCACATTGGAAAGAACTTAAGGTTCGGCCTACTTCAAAGAATCCGAGCAACAAGAAATTTGAACCCAATACTAGATCATTCATTAGTCCAGAGCCCACTTTTTCAGAGGCTGAAAGACCCCACAAGTCATTCTCTTCAAACCCAAATCCTGATGATTTTGGCAAGCAAGAGATCGCCTTGGATGCAAGCCTTTCAAACTGGTTGGTTTCTCCAAATAATTCGAAACCTGAACCACAAAGGAGCAATTCAATGCTTTCAAATTCTTCAATCAGCCAAGAGGAGCGCCCGATTTTAGGAGCTCTAACCATTGAAGACATAAAGCACTCATCCAGAACTTCATCACCGAGGAAGTCCCCGAGCTGGAGTGCTGAAGAAGTTCCTATTGTGGGAACAGTGGGTGGATACTGGAGTTCTAAATCTGGGGAGGAGTCGTCTTCTTCATGGAGCTCTATCTCTGAGGAAAGAGGGATTCCAAACACAACTGGCAAATACAGAGAGGTGAAGAAAAAAAAATGAATAGGAGGCACGAGTTTTCTGTAAAATCGAAGCAAACTGATTGCTTTTTATGTTTTTTGCAGGATAAACGGGTGAATTTATACTTCACTCCGTTCGAAACAAGATTGGAAAGAGCCCTCAACTCTGAAATACGCAGTAATGTGGAATCCACTGCTTGATTTAATCGTATGGTTTCTTATCACTTCTAGCACTAAAAATTTTTTTACCAGGAAAGTAGTCTGTGATAGAATTTAGCCAGTTGATTTTTTTATTCTTTTGTTGTTTTTTCTTTTTCTCTTACTGAGCTAGCCTTCTCTTGTCAATGTGTGTCTAGTCTCATTTCTTGTTGCAGCAACAGTGTACTTTTGTGCTCATTTAGTGTTTTCAGCATCTCTCAATAAATTGTGCGACTATTAAAGGGCTGCATTTCATGTATAAATTTGTTTCAGTTGAATCATCTATTAGTTAGCAAATGTTTAGATAATTTGTTATTGTTCTGAAATAGTTGTAGGGCTGCTTAAAATTTAGGTAAGTTGAGCAAATTCCAAAATGACTCCAGGAACTTTAAGACTTTTCAATCAATCATACGGTATTATATTGGATATCCCAAATGGGAGATTAAAGGTTAGGTAGAATTGTTTGGAACCCAAAATAATTAAAAATTTAAAAATAACTTCAGTTATAGATTTGGAGTCAGTAATTGGCCCTGGCTTGGTTTGGTTTCTAAAACTATTATTCTGAGACTAATTAGAGATTTGTCCATTTGATTTTCCAAAAAAAAATTTTACCTTGCATATTTATTTTACATTTATAATTTAATAACATAAAAAGATGGTGATGAAACCCGCAATGCTCTATAGCACTGAATGTTGACCTTTAAAAGAGAAGCATAATACTTAGTCGTGTTGCCAAGATGAGAATGATTAGGTGGATGAGTGGCTTTACAATTAGAGACAAAATGTGAAATGAATATATCCGTGGGAGCATTGGTGCAGCTCCAGTGACGGACGAGCATTAGAGAGAATCGTCTTAGATGGTTTGGTCACATTAAACGTCGACCATCTGATGATCCGATTAGGAGAGTAGATGTTTTAGATTCGACTTATGTTAAGAAAGGCAGAGGTAGACCTAGGAAGACTTGGGCTTATTGTAAAAAAAATGATATTAATTTATTAGAACTACATGAAAATATGACACTAAATAGNACCTAGGAAGACTTGGGCTTATTGTAAAAAAAATGATATTAATTTATTAGAACTACATGAAAATATGACACTAAATAGGATGCAATGGAGAAAAAAGGGATCATGTAGCCAACCCCACGTAGTGGGATTAAGGCTTTGTTGTTGTTTAATAACATAAAAAAATTAAGTTTTTTCATCTCTTTGTTTAGGATTCTATAGGGATATTCAACTCAAATTATATCTTTTTTTAATTTATTATTCTAAGTTTTGAACATTACTCCAATTTTATGATTGATACATTTGATCTAAAATATTAAAACTATAAGCAATCAAAGAGCGCACAATCACATGTATTTATTAGTATATTATTGTTGTCTTCTTTCCCAATTTAGTAGATAACGCTAATCATTCTTGGTCTAATATCATCATCATCATTAGCCTTATCCCAATAATTTGAAATTTATTAGTGTAATTTTTGCTTAAAAACTCATTAACCTATCCCTACTGCTTTGAATCTCTTGGCTATTCTTTGCCTTACAGCATAAGCAAGGGTGTGATAGCTTGTTGCGTATAACTATAGCTCCTTATTATATTAATAATCATATATTTATACGATATATTATTAACTATTTGTGGGGGATAAGCATAATTCTTAGAATTCCAACAATTTGTATGCTTAGTTATTGGAAATCAAAATTTATCTTAGGCTCCATATATTATCTGAAGCATTTTAAATGCAATAAAATTAATTTTAAGTAAAAAAAAATGAAAAATAAATTTATAAATTTATTTGAAAAAATATTAATTTTCATCTATCTTTAAACTGCACTAAGAAAATGTGCTTGAAAAACAATTCCATAAGTTTAAACCTTGGAAAGCAACTATATTAGAACAGTAGTGCATCCTTTTATAGTAGAGGTGTAATAGAAATCACAATTGAAACTGAATTTTAATTTTTTAGTAGCCTACATATATTTGCTTATATTTTTTTATTCAATTGAATCTCTCATAAGAATACTTAACCGCACTCAAATCCTTTCTAAGGGGTTGTTTGGCTTGGTGAAAATGAGATGTAATATGAAAAGTTTGTAGAGTACATGATTTACAATTTATTTGAAATACTTTAAAGTTTTTCTGTTCATTGTAAAATAAATATAGGTTTTTTTTTATTTATTTATTTGAAGTTGGGGGTTGTGGGTGGCACAATGGACAATCGGCGAAGGTGGGCGGAGTGCTGCGGCTTGTCTATAATAATTTACATGAATAGTGATTCAAATTTAGCCAAATAGACCGAATTCTAAATTCAACCAAAATGAACTACGATTTAAACTTCAAATTCATTTATTCCTTACGTTATATTTGTACTTCTTCATATTTAACATATAATTTTCTCAAATTTCTGTAAAAGAATTACAACACAACACATTCACTCAACCAAACAACCCCCTAAACACTCAATGCTTGCGACATTGATTATCATTTCCGCTAATCTCAAAACATTATCCAAATTTTCCTTAGCATCCACTATGACACGACTTAAAATGTGTTTAGTCGAATACATTGTGTTTAATTAATTTAGTAAATCTTAAAATGTGTTTAGTCGAATACATTGTGTTTAATTAATTTAGTAAATCTATTGGCCGATTGATAGTAAAAGATGATGAAACCTGACAATAATTAACACATTTTAAAATGAATGAACGTTTTATATAACTTTTAGAACGTTAACAACATGCAGATGTTGTTAGGGCTGTCGAACACTAATTATTGATGAACATTTATCCATATTTTCCTCCAATCTTGACTGTCACTGTAGCTACAACAATCATTTCACGAGTATAATTTTTTCACATTTTCTCTGCAAGCGTAAAATCACTTATCCACCTAAGTATTCTCGTCTCATCAACTTTTATTAGACCACTTTCACATTATGTTTTAAGAGTTTAGTTAAAAGTTGTTGGGACGATAATGCTTAGATTTATGATTTGTTTTTCACTCAGAGACAAAATATGACAGAAATATAGTTGTGCGAAGGCTAATTTAGCTACAGTGGCATGCAATATTAGAGGGAGTCATCCAAATGAATTAAGAATCAATGATCGACCAACAATGATCTTCGACGAAACTAACATTACTAAAATGTTAAATGATTCGGCTTGCATTATATCTAATTCTTATATATAATATTTGCCACCATAACTACTCCAAACCTTGTAAAACTTTATTTATTTTACATTTTACTTTCCAAATGGAAAGTCAATCATCGTACTAAGCATGCTCGTTGCGGCAAACCCCATACACTATTAACTGCACACCTAGAAATATGTTGTTAAGATGAGATATTTCATAAG
Organism: Phalaenopsis aphrodite; assembly: GCA_003013225.1. Lineage (NCBI taxonomy): Eukaryota > Viridiplantae > Streptophyta > Magnoliopsida > Asparagales > Orchidaceae > Phalaenopsis > Phalaenopsis aphrodite. The sequence continues at coordinate 48,092 of NEWO01000518.1, read as the reverse complement.
ATGTAAGAGTTTTCATTGCATACTCAAGTGAGAAATCTAATTTTCACATCTAAAATGAAAATTCACATCGAGATCTAAGTTGTCAATTCTAAAATGAAGGAACATCTAATTGATATGCTTTATCTTTGGACTCATTCTTAGCAATACTCGATAATTCATACTAGACTGCTCATACTCATTTGCTTGTTAGATCAGGCATAGATGCCCGAAAGGCCTGCTGGGTTACCTCCAGATCTTTTCTGTCCATTGAAAGAATGCAAAACATTGCCGTTCACATTCTACTTATAATCTTCCTTTTTTGCTGGAATAAAGATGACTGCTTCAGTCTGTGTATGTAGCCGTTGCTTTTCTAATATTTAAAAAACTGGTGGAGTCTTTCATTGCTGACGACTATACATAATTAAATGATATAGATTAACTAAATTTACTTTGTTGTTGATGTAAGGATGACTATTTCTCATGATGTCTCCATATCATATCTAAATTAGTAGTTTATTATTTTGAACTAAATTATTTATTTTTAATTTTTTTTTTCAAAAAAAATATAGATATATTCTATCAAAAGACATTAATCAGTTTTTTTTATGAAATTTTAATATGGAGGAATTTTTTTTGGCAAATGCAAAATATATTTACTAGTATATATGCTCCAAGGGAACCTAGAACTTTATTCATATATGTTTATTGTAATTCTACAATATATAGAGAGTGATGGTAGAGAGAGAGGGAAAATATTTACGTACATAAGACATATGCAGCGATGCGTACGTCCAGGGGTTATTCAGGGGATACAGGAGGGTTATATCGGGGTTATACTCTTCTGTAATCACTCTGTAATCTCTTTGTAAACTATCTGTAACCTACAAATGAGTTCCGCGCTTCTGTAGTTTCATGGGTACAAATAAGTTACATGGATGTTACAAGGGAATTGCACGGAGGTTACAGGGGGGGTATAACCCGGAAATAACCCCCTGTACCCCCTGTATCCCTTGAATAACCCCTGACGTACGCAGCACTGTGTACATAATATTCCGAGAGAGAGGAATATTTACATGCATACCACTCAATTCTTATGTATTTATATATATAATATCTAAATTTCATTTTTTTTTGCATAAAAGTCATTTTACATATATTTGGAAAGTAGTATTTTTTTTTCTTTTTAAAAGTTATAATACTAGTTTTCTTATGTGATGTGAAAATTATGGGTGGTATTAATAAGAAAAAGCAAAATTTACGTGTTAGATATGTTATACGTAAAAATTGGGTGGTATGTATGTAAATGCTTCATTATTGAAAGGTTTAGATATATATACGCTTAATACCTTCTTATTTACACTAACACCTAAACTTTAATATATATATATGATGTAATATGAAAATTTTGGATAAATATATAAAAAATAAAATTTAGGTGTTAAATATGTAAATGGTATACATGTAAATTGTCCTAAATGTTCAGGGCTCCTGCCCAGGAAAATTTATTCCATAATCTCGGTGTCAGATCTGTACCATCGATCACCGATGTCTACCGTCGATTAAAAATTTTTTTTTAAAAAAAGGTTAAAAACGGAGCCCACTAAAATACATCTTTGCAGTAATTGACGGTATAGATCAGATACCACACCACATGCATCTCTACATGCGGTGACATAATTCTGATACATATGTTTTTTCCTAAGCGCGTCTATTTTTAAAAAAGATATTTTCCTCGCAGTCTAAATTGACCTTTTTTTTATATTTTCATAATTGACTTGCTTTATTTATCTGTGAATAATATACCAACAAAATATTTACATGAAATATTA
>NEWO01000518.1:2627-45806 GCA_003013225.1 Phalaenopsis aphrodite | reverse complement strand
AAGCAAAGCTTTGAGTGTAAACATATTATTTTAAGTTGTTAGGAACAACTTAAACAAGATGTTGATGTTGGTAGTTGAATTTTATAAGTATAATGATTGTTAGAGGGGTGAGAGTTTTGACTTGATGGACATTTTTTTCATTTTTTTTAGCATTTTGCTAAAGTTTTTCAGATGATAAATATAATATTATTATAGTTTGGCTAATTCATATATTAATTTGTGTTAATGAACATCATAGTTGATACATGTTAGAGGATACTTGATGGAGGAGTGATTGTTTAGCTTATTTGCTTTGCATGAAAATCCAACACTCATTCATGCAATTTAAGTGATGGGTGGAAATCTGAAGTTCTTACATGAAAAACCCTAGTAAAGGGGAAAAATCTTTGGGTCTAGTTAAGTTGAAATAATTCGCTATGTTATGACACGTGCACATACCTAGTTTGTTTTTGAGTTAGAGAAGATAAAATTACAATGTTGATAAACAATATTGTTTCAATAATAATAGTTGTGGCAGACCGCATAGATTGTAGTTGATATCTATAAAGGTAATAGTTTGTCATGAATGTTGTAGACGATGGTTGTAGCACGTGTTTGTCGTAGAGGTCGTAGTTGAAAGTCATGGTAGTAGCTGGTCATATGAGTAGTAGATAGTTGTTTCATGAGCATCGGTTGGCCCAAGAGGCCGTAGTAGGGAGTTGCAAGAATTGTGAAAATATATGTATGCCATAGAGGCTGGAGTTGGGAACTGCAGAGCTGTGATAATGTCCATAGGTTATTGAGGCTGGAGTTAAGGGTTGCATGAGCTGAGAGGCTGGAGTTCGAAGATACATGAGCTGTGATAACGTCTGTAGGCCATAGGGTCTGGAATTTAGAGCTGCAAGGGCTATAATATTGTTTGTACGCCATAAAGGTCGAATTTGGGAGCTAGATGAGCTATCATAACATTCGTAGGCCGCAGAGGCCAGAGTAGGGACTTGCACGAGCTGTGAACAACATAGATATTGTTCTAGAGTTGGGACTTGCATGAACTGTGAATAAAGATAGGAGTAGTGGTGTGATGCAATGAGGGAGGTTCAAAATATCGAAGAAAGTCATTGTATCCTGACGACAACAATTTCAAGCAATTATTGTGGGGTGCCTTGTTACACCAGCTTTGGGAGGCATCGTTGCATCATATGAGGGCACATCATTGCACTAATTTTGAGATGTTGGTAAACCATCTTCAAGACGCATTTTACACCATCTTCAATATCTGTTGTTGTGCCATCTTCAGAGTGTGTTGTTACATAGCCTTTGAGGTGCATTGCTTCAAAGAATCCTTCTTTACTCCGCAATGCTAGGTGTTACTTCGCATAATGCTTCGTTACTTCGTAGCATATGTTGTCACTCTGTGAGAGGCTTCCCTGCAATGAACAGATGATGCTCGATGGCGGTCAACAAAGGTCGATGAGGGATGGTCAAAGTGGTTGCCTACTGCAAAAGCAGTTGACGTTCGATGAATCTCCAGTCTAGAATTTGGACCTCAACTCCTTCTCTTCTGAGCTCTAGGCTTCCTTCAGTGTAAGGTCTTGTTCCCTTTTCATGAAGGAAGAGAGCTTTATTTATAGTCTAGGAAAGATCTCCAGGCAAATAAGGAAAGAATATCAACTACTCAATTGGATGACTTGGATAAATCTCCTTGATCAAATGACATTATGCGGATATTTGAGTACCTTTAACGTGTCAAAATTGAGTGATCTTGAGCTCGTTGAATTAATCTCATCGAGACGCTTGACTTGACTATAAGCTTGTTAGATTTGCATAAGTTTGACTATTGGAGAAGCTTCCAATAATGGCTTAATGGTTAAATTTGGGCTTGATTTGACTCGGTCAATTCCATTTTCATTGAGTTTGTCTAACTGAATCTGTCAGTTTGATGATATGTTTGTTGAAATAAGAGTTCTGAAGATTTTTAATAGAAATTTGAACTTTCTCTGCTAAAAAAATTAACTCGAGATTTGTTTCGCTCGTCGAGATCCCTGCTAGACAACAAATTTTGTTGAGGGTAATTAGGGCAGCAAGTAAATAAGTGCACTAAATAAATAATTTGTTATTTTTTATTGGGCTCATTTATATTCCTTTAATTTCATAATTAAACAAGCATGGACACAAACTTAAAAGCTCATTGGTCCACTTATTCGTTAGTATTTTCGAACATTTATTTTTCATAAAATAGCTAAGATAATATCAACAACAAGGAAATCTTTAGTCTTAGCTTAGTATAATTTTTCAATAATTACATATATTTATAGAAATTTAAGATCAATCATTTTTTTATGTGAAAAAAAATCCTACAAAAGGAAAATTCTATAAAGCTTAGTCAAGCCAAATTAATGCATTAGAAAATTAAAAGTAAAAAATCTTCACTCTTCTTCTGAATTAGAAAAGATGAGATTACAAAAAATTGACAGTCATAAATGTATAGGAGTACTTTGGCTACAATAATTATAATTGCACTACAACAACTATGTTCGGTGGCAATAATAGTAGTTGTTGTTTTTAAAAGATTTGTTTGGGCTACAACAACTATAGTTCGTGCAAAAATAGTTATAATTGGTTGCAATAACTGCTAGTATGGTCGATAACAACTTGTGGTTGTTCCCTTGCACATCCTTTCACAACTGATAGTTAAGTTGTTAGCTCGCTCTTATATTCTCATCTCCCTTCTCAAGTGAAGAATATTGGTCAATTTATTCTTTTTTAGGGGTATTTTAGTAAATCTAACAAGCATACACATTAATTCCCTTGATCATAAATTTTGTTTTTTCAATATTTAAGTGTTTTAATGAACTCAAAATTAGATAATCTTAACTTGTAAGATTTCCCTTGTCGAGTAGCTTGATTTGACTATAAAAGCAAGCCATAGTTAGAGATTATTCGATTTTCCAATTTATATACAAAAGTCCTTGACAACACTTCTAATTGATGTACCAAAGCCTTTGACAACACTTCCATCTTTTTGTTTGAGTTTATTTGAAATTAGATTTAATTACTTTCAACATCATGAGAATTGTATTGTCGAGATGCTCAACACCAGTATAATTTTGTTGAAATCAAAACTTAGAAGATCCTGAATCTATAATTTAAATATCTTCTACCTAAAATACATCGAGATTTATGTCTAAATTATAAATTCATTGATAATATATCATATATAATACTAGAATTTACCACAAATGATGACATAATGTAAATGACTTGGCATCATCTACAATAGAGAATAATTCTATATGGGAAGTCGTATATTGTTATTGTTGTATCTTTTTAGGACGTCGGGTCTCTTATTGTTTGTGGGCTCCTACAACTCCAAAGAAAACATGTGAAGGAAGTGGTAGAAGAGAAAATAATTATGCTCCAAAGAATATTAAATCATTTTAGGGGGATTTACATATATAGAACCTAAAACTTTCGTTATTTCACACCAAAACTCTTTTATTTACATATTTTAAAACTAAATATCAAAATAAACACAGAAGCAACACTCCCCTGTTAAAATAATAACCATATTAACAATTGTTTGTCCGGTTATCGTCGATCCGCAACAGGTGCGGTCGATAGCTTCTGGAAATCAACAGCGGATAACAAAGTACAAGGAAATCAGAAACTCTCAACCTTCTCCTTCTTCAACTTCGCTACAACCAGAAAGCATCGAGGATGGTAACCTCCTCTTTCTTTCACTTCCTCTTCTCTAAATCCAATAAATATTTGCTTCTAACAACATTTAATTAATCATGGATGTAAGGCAAAACTGCATGAGCTAAAGATTTCATTTTTGTTGTTTTGCAAGATTCTAAATCTTGTTGCTATCAAACAACCATTAAGGGTCTGTTTAAGGCAGTTGTAGATTTTCAGTTGTAGTTATGCTGCCTCAGAAAGCTGCTGTCGGGAATCTGCTGCGGGGAAGTTGGTTGCCTGTTTGTTATAGCTGTGTGAGAACAGTTGTGGAGCAGTTGTTTCTGAAAAAATGATCATTCTTCCCCTACTTAGTAAATTTGTTTATAACAGAACAATGACACTCATATATTTGTTATTTCAAAAACAACTTCTAACATTAACCATTGGTGAGAGGATATTAGCGACCTCCTTTGTTGTCAGCATGCCCTCATTTGATTATTTACCTCCAAAGCTTAAAACTTCTCCAAATCACTAGGTAGACCACTATTGTTTTTTGAAATAATTGCTTTGTTCGAAAAAAAAGTTAGTAATTTCATGATAGAAATGGCCCTTAGGGCCAGTTTGGGGCGGCTTATTGGGGTGCGGGGCGTTCTCGAAATGTCGCCGCACTATTTGGATTTCACGTTCGTCGTGCGATTTTGTACTTCTGCCATACGCACGTCCTCATTTTGTTAATAAGGGCGGTCGTGGGACTATCCCCGCGTCTTGCGTTCAGATCTCACGTTAGAGTAATAATTCCTCCTCTGCCCTTCTCGTCTCTGCTCTCCCTCGCCTCTCTCGCCTTCTCTCTTCTCGCAGACGAGCTAGGGCAACCAGCCGAAGCGACTGCGATGTTCACTCCTGCACCGAAATGTCTACTGGGTTTGGAAGCGACTGCGATAAGCCCTTGCCTCTCTTCTTCTCCACTTTCGGCGGTTGTCTTCCAAGGCTCACGTTTGGCGGCACCATCTCTCTGATTCCTCCTCTCCATTCGTATTTTCTCCCCCAAACGGAGCCTCCCATTCGTTGTCCTACTCGAAGCTCCAGCCGCTCCCTTTCACGAATCGAAGACCCAACTATTCCCCGTCCCCAACGGTTTTGATTTTGCAAATCAGTCTAAAATCCACTTCCTCTCCTTCATTCTTTGGTTTGTAAGTAGTCCAACTACGAGGAAGCCTTTTCCTCTCCTCTTTAAGTGTAGCTGCAACCCTTCATGCTTCCTCTTTTTTCAAGTGAAAGGCCTCTGTCTTCTTGTCATCCTTTCTGATTCACACAGGTAAAATCGAAACTTCTTCTTGCCTTTTTTTGTTCTGTATGAAATTTTGTATTTTTGGATTTTTTTATGCTTGATCTGTTAGTGATTATGGAGAATAGTGAAGAAAAAGATGAGTTTTTTTGTCTCTTAAAAAATTTTTGGACTTACATTCTACATTATTTGAAGATGAATGCTCCATTCCATTTCTGTTGGAGTGTAGGTGTAATTCAGGTACTCCTATTGGAGTCTAGGTGTAATTCAGGTATTTCTGTTGGGTAGAATGGTCATTCATCCAACAACAACTGCAAATAAGCTATTCTGAATAAGCTCTCTTAAACAACAAACCAATTTATCCTAATAATCTGCAGACTATCAGATTGTTCGAATAATCTGCTTATCTGCAGATTAGAAATAATCAACAGTTGCCCCAAACAGATCTTTAAATCTATTGGAGCTAGGAGAGTCTTCAGAAACAAATCTATTTAATCTTAATGATTAATAAACTATAAGTGCACTCGTGCAGTAAACGAACTCACATTTTTGGCCTTTAAATGTTACAAAACCCTGTATTATATAAGGAACAGTGAGAAAAATGAAAATAATATACTCCACAGCAAAAATGTATAGGAAAATAATGCAAATCCAGTTAACTGCCTAGCCCCAATCTCACATAGTAACCTAAAAAAAACATTTGAGAACCAAAATCCGTGACAAATAAAAATTCTAGATGGAGAATAGAGAAACTAGAGCACAAAAAGGAAATCTTATCATTGTAGGGACGGCAAAGGGCGGCCTCGTCATCTGCACAGAAGAGAATAGTTAGAGCGCTTTCGCAGCAAAAATATTTGCATACATACACCGCATGCAGAGATGCATGCGGTGTTCATCCTGACCGCAGATCACGGTGATCTACGGTTATGATATATTTCAGTGGGCCCCACTTTAAAATCTTTTTTTTCAATCTACGGTCAGACCAGACACTTTAAATCTACGGTCAGGATCACTTTATTGCATGCGTTGTCTGATCCTGACCGCAGATCACGAAGATCGCAGCAAAAAAAATTTCAGTGGACCACACTTTAAATCTACGGTCAGGACCGGACACCGCATGCATCTCTGCATGCGGTATATATATGCAATAATTTTTCCTTTCGCAGACACCGCTTATTATCTACATCTTCCCAATCCACTCATCTCCCACCCCACCACATATCTTTTCACTTTCGTTCTCGATCTCCTCCTCCAAACAGGCAACACCGTCACAGCCAATTGCACAACAAAATCAACAAGAATCGTCGACGAGGAAGAGCTGAAAGAAGAGTTACGGCACGACATTTCGAAATTGCTCGCCTCGAAGTAGGATGGGAGAGGGAAGTGAGAATTGGAGACAAACTATGAGCTCGTTGGAGAGGAAGATCTACAGGTTGCGTGGCGTCAAGTCACAGAGAACGCCAGGGGAGCGCGGGCCAAGGAGGTAAAATCTGCTCCATAATGCGGGGCCGCAGGGTTGATCCCACGGCTCGTGTTCCACCTTTTTTAGCGGCGGGCAGTCTCAAACACGAAATCTAAACACCAAGTTCGACCGCAAATTCACAGATTGGGTCCATGGCGCATGAAAAAACACGTACAAAGTTGCAGTTCAATGGAACCGTGAGGTTGGCAGGCTCAGGAAGGCCCGTTAACTATAAATACTAGCCCACGAAGGTCGTTTATGAGTGCATAATTATCATTCATAACTACCCCAAGAAAATCATTTAATATGTTGCACTACCACGAACATGCCATCGTTTAATATCCACTATAAAATTCTCCTATTATTATTGCTTCAAAATGTCAAAAATACTATAGACATTTATCTACGACATGTCAGAACAAATTAATTAGCTTACGCAAGTTTCGTACACTTATTTTGACCACAAAGAATGATACGAGCCATAGTTCCAATTCCTTTCATTTCTGAAAACTCAGCAATTTGCTAATCTTAATGGCTCCCAATGGCTCGGGTAGGTAAGACAGGCTCCGCGCCGATAGCTCCTGCGCAACGAACCGCATCTCCGGCCGCGAACCCGATTCGGTTCGCGCGCACGCAAGAGCCATCTTTATTATAAAAACCACCTCCTCCGCCAATTGACCGGTCGGCGGCGTCAACCTCTGATCCAGCACCTCCTTGACCAGTACGTTATTATTACCTTCCCTCGCCGGCAACAATGGCAGCAGGGAAGATAAGAGCTCTCCCGGATGCTTTCCCATCATCACCTCCAGTGTCACTACTCCGAAGCTATACACGTCGCATTTCTCCGTCACCTTCATCGTGTAAGCAAGCTCTGCACAAACGTCAAAAAGGGGGATTTAATAAGCGTCAAAACAGAGATTCAATTCATTGCAGAAATGAAATTGTAATGGAATTGGAATTACCAGGTGCCATGTAACCGTATGATCCTGCGACTGCTGTCCAGTTCGTGGATTCAGGATCGAGCAACTTCGCCGTTCCGAAATCGGAGATCCGCGGCTCGAAATCGGAGTCCAGCAAGATGTTATTCAACGAGATGTCGCGGTGGACGATCGGTGGATTGCAATCATGGTGGAGGTAAGCTAGGGCATGAGCTATACCCTGAACGATCTTCACCCTTCTCGCCCAATCCAGCTTCTTGGCACCTTCATCCCCATACAAAACCTTTCCCAAGCTCCCTCTTTCCAAATACTCGTACACGAGGTACATCGCCCCTTTTCTCGAGCAATATCCATGGAGTTTTACTATGTTACGGTGCCGCACCTCCGTCAGTGCTCTGATTTCGTTCTCGAAGCTCTTCCGATTGATGTCTGGGATGTTGCCGGGGTCTCCCATGTAGAGGCGCTTCACCGCGACCACCTGTCCGAAAGAAAGATCTGCCTTGTACACTCTTCCGAAGGTCCCTTCGCCGATGAGGAAAACGTCGGCGAAGTTGTCAGTAGCGTTCATGATGTCGTAGAATGAAAACTTGCCTTCTCTTTCCCATATCAACGAAGTCGGTTCAGTGCCGTTCTCCGCACTCATGCTTCCCATGTCAGACACCTCCTTCTCCCTCTTCTTGCAGAAAACTAAAATAAGCGCTGCTGTGACTATGGCTAGAAGGAGTAATACTGCTGTCGGGATGACAATGGCAACGATAAGCTTTCTATGTTTGTCAGTCTTTCGATATCCGAATCCAGAGGTACTGCAAGAAGGCAAGCCGGTCAAGTTTCCACAGAGCATTGAGTTGCCGACGAATGAAGAGTTGTTGAGAAAAGCAGCAGGTCCGACGGGAATAGGGCCGGTGAAGTTGTTGTAGGAGAAGTCCGCCGATGACAGGCTCAGCATTCCGGATAAATCCTTAGGAATCTCGCCGGAGAGGAAGTTATGCGAGACGTTGAGACTTTGAAGAGCCGTCAGTTTTGCCAAATTGGAAGGGATGGTTCCTGTGAGCGAGTTACTGCTGAGATCTAACAAAATCTGCAGGGCACCGAGGTTGCCGAGCTGGTATGGTATCGATCCCGATAACTCGTTTCCTCTCACTCCCAACAGCAAAAGGCGGCCTAGATTGCCGATATCTGGGGTTATTTCGCCGGTGAGTTTGTTTTCTGAGAGATCGAGATACTCGAGCTTGGTAAGGCTGCCGATCTGTTTAGGAATGTTGCCGGAGAGCAGATTATTGCTCAGGTTGAGCTTAAACAACAAGCTCAATTTTCCCAATTCAGGCGGGATCGGCCCTGTCAAGTAGTTGGAAGCCAGGTTAAGATCTTGTAGCTTGCTGATTTCTCCAAATTCGGCTGGAATTTCACCGGAGATGCTGTTCCCTTCGATGTGAAGGTAGGTGAGGCTCTTGCATTGCCCCCAGTCAGGCGAGAGCGTGCCGGTTAACAGATTGCCAGTGAGATCCAGGTAATCGAGTACCGGATGAACCCCAAAAGACTGAGATATATCTCCGACGAAATGGTTCCCCTCCAGGCGCAGCCGCGTGAGGTCTGTGCAGTTTCGGAGGCAAGAAGGTAAATGGCCGGAGAAGTTGTTAATGTTTACAGTCAAGGTCTGGAGTTTGAGGCTGCTGCAGAGCTGCGGGGAGAGCTCGCCGGAGAAGCTGTTGTTTGAAAAACTGACAGTTATCAACGAGCTGTTCTGGCCAAAATCCCCGGGAACATGGCCGGAGAGGTTGTTGGTGAAAACGGAGAACAGCTGCAGATTCTCAAGCCGGGAGATGGTGCTGGGGAGCTCGCCTTCAAATTGGTTGGTGTTGATATCAAAAGACTGCAATGCCGTCATGGATCCGATCTCCGCCGGAATGACACCGTTGAGATTATTGATGAATAGGCTTAGAGAAATCAGATTTTTCAGATTCCCAATTGTTTTCGGGATTGGTCCAGTGAGTAAATTCTCGGACATATCCAACTTAATCAAGTTAATCAAATTGCCAATCTCCTCCGGGATTGAACCTGTAAATTTATTGTTGTAGAGAAACAAGTAGGTCATATTGGGGGCCAGCCCAATCTCTGGCGGAATATTCCCATGAAAGTTATTATCTTGAACCTGAAATGAAACAAGTTGGGACCAGCTGGTGAACAAATCCGGTGATATCTCGCCGGAGAGCAAGTTTCCCGATATCCCAAAATCCATCATCTTGGTAAGGTTTGAGAAAGACAGCGGCAGGCCCCCGGTAAGTTGGTTGTCGGAGAGATTTATATATGACAGGTTTGTACAATAGCCGAGCTCGGAAGGGATGGTGGATTTCAAATTCGCCAAATTTAAGTCGAGATGCTCTAGCATTCTGAGTTTGCCGATAGTTGAAGGGATCGTGCCGCCGAGAGAGTTGTTTTGGAGCTCCAGAACCTGGAGATTGGAGATGGTACCAATGGCCGGATCAATTCCTCCCGTCAGAAGGTTAGATCCGAGGCGGAGCTCTCGCAGCTTAGGGAGCTTTGTCAGGGAAACTGGGATTTCACCTCTGAAATTGTTGACGCTTAGATTCAATTGCTCCAGATTAATCAGGTGTGTTGCGATTGAATCCGGTATTGGACCAGAGAAATAGTTTTGGGACAGATCGAGAAAGGTGAGATTGGTGGAGTTTAGGATGAAGGCAGGGAATTGTCCATTCAGATTGTTGAGTGAAAGTGATAGTTTGAGGAGCGAAGGCATGGCCTGAAACTTGGAGTAATCAGGGTTGGTGAGGTAATTGGATCCGATGTCAAGATGACGAATCTTGCTAAGATGGCTGAGCTGGTAAGGGATGGCGTCAACGAGATTGTTATTGAAGAGCAGGAGGTCGTTTAGCTTCGAAAGGCTACCGATCTCCGGCGGCAGGGTGGTGAAACTGTTACCGCTGAGATCGAGGAAGGTGAGATTAGAAAGAGCGGAGATGTTGGAAGGAATGGAGCCGGAGAGGAGGTTATTGTTGAGATTTAGCAGGGTGAGACTGGTTAAAGATGAGAAATTGAATGCGTCAAGAGTGCCGTTGAGGCCGAGGTTGGAGAGATTTAAGGCGGTTATGCGGCCGCCGGAGTTGCAGGTGACGCCTTGCCAGCTGCAGAGGGAAGAGGAGTGGGAGGTAGACCAGGAGGGGAGGGAGGTGGGGTTGAGGAGGGTGGACTTCCATTGCAGGAGTGCGTCGGCTTGGGTCTCGGCGTTGGAGTTGGGGGAGACGGAGAGGAGGAGGAGGAGGAGGAGGAGGAGAAAGGGGGGCTTAGGTTTCATGGTTGGGAGGAAAAGTTCTGGTTTTCTTGTTTTGGCTGCTGTGGTTATAGCCATGATCGGAGGCGAAAAAGTCAAAAGGAGTCATTTTTATGGGTTTGCTGACAGTTGGGAATCGTCGATAGTGTGAAAATGAGAACTGCGAGAGGTATTCCAATGCCCTTAATTTATTTGGGGTTGACTTCGTTATAGGAAAATTTATTCACGTCCATACGAGAAGACAAAATTACGATGCACGAAATTTTTAATTTTTATTTTTGGCGAATAATTACATGCTGATCAATTGAAATATCAAAAAAAAATTTTGTGCGGAGGATGTAACTCTACGTGCGACGCAGAGTATTCCTGAGTTATTTTCATGTTATTTCTGAGTTATTTTCGATAATCTCGAAATAATTCAGAAATAACCCAAAAAAATACCCCGCGGTCTTTATTTTTTGGTTATTTCTAGGTTATTTCGTGGTTATTGAAAATAATTCATAAATAACTTGAAAATAACTCAGAAATAATCTGCACCGCACGTAGAGGTACGTCATGTGTCCGGACAGAAAATGCACGCCTGAAACATTCATATTTATAAATAAATCATTGAAAAAACTTTTTCGAGCTATCTAATCTGATATATTTACAAGTGCCAGAATCAAATTATTGGGAATTTGATAAAAATGAAACATATAGGTTTTGAGTTTTGTCATGAATTTTTATATTTGAGCGAGAATTTGAAAGTTGGATGAAAGAGGATGGGCGATTTATAAATAGTAAGTTTCAGGTGATCTACATGTAATTGCCCCTTTTGAATTAAATTATATGTATTAGACTTTTGAGGGAATTTAATTCATGCATAGGCATGATATTCAAATCAGAACATTCTTATTTAACAGTCTACTTTTGAGCCAAGCCGGCTCCCAAGCTGGCCTTGGTCAGGCCTCATAAGTGACTCGTGAAAGTTGAGATTGATTAGCTAAAATCATAAGCCTCTTTAAAATAATTAGGAAAATTTACATGCATGTCACACAATTCTTATAAATTTACATACCTAACACATAATATTTGATATTTATGCTCTCAAACAGGATGGTATCATAAACATATACATACATGAAAATGAAAATATGATTTTCACTCCTAAAAAGGGTAATGATAGATCTAAATACATAACAATTGTTTGGTATGTATGTAAATGTCTCCAAATAATTAATTAAAAATATTTTCAAAATATTTTAAAATTCAAATGATATTATTTGTGTTTCATATCAAGTGATTTTTTTTTAAAATTTTATCTTGTAACCAATCATTCCATTCATATTTATTATAAAAATAGTATGAATTAATTTTCTTTCTCACAATAAATAAATTGAGCTCATGTGCCCCCTTAATCTCATAAATTAAGCTCAAGCTCAAATTTAATTAATTAATTAATTATGCTGAAGTCTAACGTATACGACAAAGAAGAGGGGAGAGAGAGACGCCACAGTTTGGATGACATATCTGTCCTATCTTAATTTTCCTTCATCGGAATCGCTGCATTAGATTTCCCTTCAGGATATGCTCAGACAACCCCTAATAGCGCCAATATCAACAATCAGTGAAACAGTAACCAGAAGCAAATTGTAGTTCACAATCATCACTGCCAAAAAGAGCACAAAAATGGTCTGTGACAACCTGTAGATAATCTAATGGTTAATAATAAAAGAGATAAATTGAGAATCATCCCTCCTACAAATGCCACAAATAATCAAGCAAAGAGCTCAACGATCAGATAAGTATCAATGTGAGACTCTCAACAACACTTTACAAATCACTAAGAAACCATAATCAAGTAAGCAGAACAACCACACGCTAAAAAAACAAATTAATACTAGCTCGATCAACCGATCCATGGGTCTACCGACCAGAATATTCATACATATAAAAGGATAACAAAATTAGTTATAAATACCAAAAGAGATAATAAGAGACAATAATGTCTTGCAACACCCCTGTTAAAGTATGAGGCAAATTTATAGGTTTCCACTTTTCGCCCTCTATCTTTATAAATAGGGTGTCCATAGCATGCATTGGGGGTTTTTGCCTCTTTAGGCTTTAGTCTTTTTAGGCTCTTCTCTCTAAAATCACTCTTAAAGAGAGATCTCTCTCATCTTCGCTCTGGTAACCCCCAAGTTACAATAAATAAAATGGATGACAAAGCCCGTTAATAACTCAATTCACCACTATTGTGAACAAATTTGTTTTGCGCTCTTTCATTGTTTCTCCCTCTTCCGATCATTGGGCAAAAGACAAATTTGGATTTAACAAAGACCATTCATTTAAATATAAGAACTTTTATCCACATATATGGGTTAAACAAATATACATTCTTTCATCAAAATATAGCCTTCTATCAAATATACATATTTTAAATCAAACATAAAATTTTACAAAACATAGATTCTTTACTTATAATATCAATGTTTCACAAGATATTAAGTTATGCTAATAATTACCAAAATTCATGAAAGCCAATAATTCACATCTTATTATAACAACTGAGAAATTGGAATTTGACCATACAATTTAGCAAAATTTACATACATACCACACAATTTCTTTGTTTTTACATTATCCAAAACTCATTTAGATATTTACACTCATAATAACACATCAGTGTCATAAACTTACGCATGAAAAGAAGCATTTAACTTTTAAAAAGATAACAATGGTGGTATTTTTAATGTCATGCTAAAGGTTTCAAGTGGTATATGTGAGTTTAGGTGCTAGACATCTAAATACATGAAAATTACATGGCATGCATGTAAATCTTAAACAGAATAGTACTTACAAGAAAATTTATCTACCACCAATGAATAGCTAAAATTACATACCATGGATCATTGGCTCGTTGCAAGCGAAAATTTGGCCCCTGCTGGATTATTACAGTACTCACGGCTCAACATTTTGCAACAATATATATACAGCAGCTCCTGTACAGAAGGGAAATACATAACCAAAGAAAAATTGCTCATTCAGTTGCTTTTATGATTATAAATTATAATATCTAACCTCTATTTGAACACCATAAGCATTCTTCAGCTTAATCTAGCATAAAAACATTACCCATACCACAGCTAAAGCAAAAAATTATAAATGAAAAAGGTTATTCATGCAATTTCTACTATCACAAGTGCTACCCAAAAAAACTATTAACGTTGAATTTCTTTCCTCTAAAATTAAAAAAGGATTTACAAAATACACATTAGGGGCTATAAAGAGCATAAGTAAATACTAACAAACAACGTTTTTCAAGCTAAAATTAAAAAGTATATTCCCAATGTATGATAATCCAATAATTCGAATTCCAGAGTGCAACAAAAAACAAGATAGATCAATAAAAATATAAGCTTTGATTATGTAAATATTCTTTTGTATGGATTAAAAGAACATCTATATAATGTATAAAATTCATATTAGTAAAACAAGAGGGAAAAAAACATTCTTTGCCCCAAAATTATAAGATTATAAAGGAGTAAAGTGTCAAATTAGTCCCCTAACTATTTACATGAGTCAATTTTAGCTCTAGAGTTCAGAAAAATTATAAACAGTCCTTGGACTATTTTAAGAAGAGCTAAAATGGCCCACAGTATGAATTATATCAAGGCGTATTAAAAGAGTATGAAAATTAAATTGACACTATTATAAACTCGGGAACTAAAAAGGACCCATGCAAAAAGAACAAGAGGACCATTTTGACATTGTTCACGATTATAAAGGTTACTAACATATTTTTCTTCATCAGCATAAGCTAAGCAGATCAAATAATAACAGAACAAAATAGAAAAAATAACATAAAGCTAGTCTAACTTTAGCAAAACAAGTGTTGCTCCACAAAGTCAAGATCATAACAGAATTAACCAAGACAAAACCGCAGAAAATTTAGTGAGAGCTATAGATATTACCCTACACAACAACAAAACTTATTCTAGTAAAAACAGAGAACGACTAAATCTACTAAAGAAAGAGGCATTCCAACCCATCCATAAGAAAATCTCTCCAATAGGCAGAAAAAAACAAACCAACAAAAGTCGCATAGATAATAAATTCATCAACTGAAACATGATCATCAAAATCACTGTTATTGCCCCTGCCTAGATTGAGAAGCACCATATCCACCGCCATACCCAATGGTTGCATTCACCGGACCAGTTCCATAGCCGCCTCCCTGAGTAGGATCAACCCTCCAAGCATTTGAATAACCAGAATTTCCACCCTGTTCGCCGCCTATAGAATTTCCAGCTAGACCGCCGCTGCGGCCTCCGACGGAACCATAAGCAGCCTGATGACTATAAGCTCCTTCATTCCCACCATACCCATATCCCTGATTTCCATAGCCGGCTGCAGCGCCGGGTGTCTGGTCTGTATGTCCTGAACCAGGTCCTCCGCTACCAGGAGTGTTCCAAGGTCCAGCTGCACCATAACCAGCAGATCCATACCCACTTGGAGCTTGCGGATTCCATGAACTCCTTGAAGCACCCGAAGAACCGCTCATGTAACCTGCTCCAGGACCGCTCGGATTTCCATAGGCTTCACTATTTCCGTAGCCACTATGTCCTCCATAACCATAGGCAGGAGCACCATAACCGGGAGAACCATAGAGATTGTAGCCTGCACCGCTTCCTGCCGGCTGCACGTACCTACCGGCATCCATTCTATTCTCGTAAGAACTTGCATTTGCACTGGAACCAAAATAAGACTGATAATTTCCACCGCTGCTGGAACGACTACCGGTGCTGCTAGTATTTGCATCTTTTGGAAGGGCCCGTTTGACCTCTACTGCTTTTCCTCCTACATCATGAAACTGCTTTTGCAACACACGATCGACGGAATCCTCTGAATCAAATGTTACGAAACCAAAACCTCTAGGCCGCTGGGTATTCTGATCGTACATCACAACAACATCGGTGACAATGCCAAAGGCTTCAAAGTATTCACGGAACTCCATGTCGGAAAGAGTAGGGGGGAGTCCTCCTACGAATAGTTTTTTTGTCCTTAAGTTGCCTCCACCACCTCCGCCGCCACCACCGGCATTTTTAGCCATGTTGGTGTTCCCTGATCTAAAACCAGTATGCTGTTCTTCTCTTGACATTGCCCTTTTAACTTCCACCTAGAAAAACAAAACAAAGGCTAAGAAAAGAATGGATTCATGAAACACGCTCAATCCTCAAAACTCCCCTAGCATAGATAGAATGAGAACTACATGAATTGTTTAGAGGCACTTGAATTATTACTAAACAAATAGAACTAAAAACAAAGGACATTTATGTACATAACCACATGCTTTTTATATATACATATCTAACAACTATCTTTAACACCATTTCATGCATAGGTTTATAATACCAAAGTATTATAAATGAAAAATATCAAATTTTAGGTGTTAGATAGGTAATACATATGAATTGTGTGGTATGCATGTAGATTTCCCTAAAAACAATTAAAAAACTCCTAATAAAAGACTTGCTTGTTGATACGTTAATAGGTAATACCTGAACATCAGCAATTAATAGTTCATGGTAAAACAAAGAAAAAACATGCAACCAAAATAAACACCAAGACAATCAACATAATTTAAATTAAAAAACTCAAATGATCATGTGCATGACAGCAGCCTGCACCTTCCAAAAAACACCTAATAAAAGACTGGTTTGTTGATACGTTAAGGTATAGAGAATAGTCGCACATAACCTTAACCTTGCATCAAATAAATAAACAAAATAAAAAAAACCCCAAAAAGTAGCCAGAAATGACAGTGAGGATAACCACCACATGTAAAACTTGATTTTTTAGCAACCGCATATCAAATTCAGTGAACAAATTTGGTGACTAAAGAGAAACAAACTAAACAAATCCTAAGATTAAATTAACTAAAAGTATGGAAATGTAAAAGAAGGTAGAATCAAGTGTCAGAATAATGCCCCCGTAAACCATTGGAAGCTCATAACGATGGGGATGAAAGAATAAAAGTCAAGACAGCAGAAGGCCCCATAATTGATAAGGACATATTCAAAGACAATAAAGGTAAAATGTTAAGCAAACATTGAAAGAAAGGACAGACTTGCTAATTAAAAATTACCAAACCAAATCAGATGGTAAATAACTAAAAATCTGAACAAAAGAAATTTAAAATAGAATTTTGCCACCAAGATCAAACCAAATTTTAGTAAGATAAAAGTAAAGCCAAGATGAATTAACTTGAAAGAAATATTGACCTTGAATTGAAAATCACTGCTAAAAGAAAAAAAGGATAGATAGCAACTGGCAAAGATATGCTGGCATTTGCACCTTCTGAAAAAAAAAATGTATTTATCTAAGCATTTTTATGATTTAACCTCTCTTATTAGATTTATTTGCCATCCTGTTATTTTTATTTGCCCCCACAGAAGCCGTTCCTTCGATTTGCCCCCCACAGTTTCACCGCGAGAAGAAAAAGCAGGAAAGGTACGAAGGAGAAGCCAATGGGATGAAAGAAATCGGTACGAGGGCTTTGCTTGGGGAGTTTCCAAAGGAGAAGAAAGGCATTGGAGAAGGATAAGGTGGGTAAGAAAATGGAGTTTTGAGAAAGACTATGCTTATAAAGCGGGTAAAGAGTTCCTCAACACCACGTGGCAGATTCAAAGATGGGAGAAAGAGCGACCAAACATATTGTGGAATAACATGCTAGCATGGCAAATGGGAGCCAATAGGAGCCTCGAGGAAACTAACTTATAAGATGGTTGAAGTGCACATAGGGAGGGAAGTTGCAGTACACTTTAGGTCCTTGCAACATTTAATTTCATTCATTGCAAAATTGTTTTGGAAGTTATTTTTTTACTTTTGAACATACGACACACATCAAATTTTTTCGTATTCTAGAAATTATTATGATTTAAGCTTTATATTTCATATTTAAATTCTTTGAAAACAAATTGTTGTTAAATCCTGAAATAGCATGCCAAGCATGTTAAACATATTTAATTAGAATTAATCTTATAACAGCATCTGGACTTAATAAATTCGGATTTAGTGGATTTACTAAATCCTATTTAAATAAATTCTAATTGTAGCCAAATTGCTTTCTTATCATTGCTTATGTTATCTTATTTTCTCTAAGGAAGGAGAGAATGGAGTGAGGAATCCGTAATGTCACATTTGTAGCTATTTAGTTCTCTATTTCCTAGGAATCAATAAAATGAAGAAGTAAATAAATTATATATGATTCATGTTCTACAATATATCTATTCCATAAACCTAAATCAATTAATGATAAAAATTACTATATAATCATTTTGTGCCTTTGTTCTAAAAAATGACTGATTGTGTGCTTTGTTTTAAGAAATGGAGAATGGTAGGTCTTTATTTTTGAAAATGAGTGCTTTGATTCTTAAAAGTGGCAGATAATGTGCCAAAATTTTTTTAAGTTTTTAGACTCTGTCTACATTTACTTGTTATTTGATGTTGAATTATTAGATTTTGAATGGTTTATTTGCTTAACATATATTTCATGTTATGACTATTCTATTAGCAATTATAATTATTTATATTGCCATTATGGTTTTTTTTGTTTAGCTTTAATAAATTGATCATTACTTAATGAGAAAAGAATGAGTGATTTAAAATATTTGTAAATTTTATTTTTTTATATAATAAGTTTTCCCCCCTTTAAAAATGAACTTGGGAGCTATAGATGAATTACTGAAACTGGATGATAATTGCATAAAGTGAGTACACTTGGTTAAATGGTTGACAACCAATGTTAGTGTTAAGTTGTGGCTGGCATATGATAAACAACAGATAATGAAATCCATAGAATGATCAAATCACTTCTGTAATCAGCGGTGGTTGCAAGAGGCTTATTTAGTAAGTGATTGATATTTTGTCGCTTGGCAACTTACTTAGGAATTGACAAACTTCTGATTTTTACCCAATCAGTGATGACTTTTAGACATGCATGTTAGGCCAATACTGAATGCCAAACCATAAGATGATATTTACTGAAATTTGCATTCTGAATTAATCATTTAAGAGATCATATAACAAAACTAACACATATAACGAAAAATGAATCTAACTCTGGAGAATATAGAGATATGAATTAGCTGATGTAACCCAACATAAAATGTTAAGGAGATGATAATGATTCAAGTTTAAGTGAGCTATATGGATGAAATATTTATGTGTGTAAAACATATATATATATATATATATAAGATTGAATTTTCTTCTCCTAAGTGAAATTATCGTCCTCCACCAAGATAGATTTTATTTTTATGACATTCAAAATCAAGATCAAAGCTTTTCATTCTCTTTAACATCAATTAGAACTAGAGGCATACAAGAATTCCAAATTTTTTAAGATCATTTGATCATCATCAACATTTTCACAATGAATGGCTTCCATTGCTTGGGGCAATAAACGTGGTATCAAAGTGAAAGCGTTTTCAATTTTTTAGAATCAAACAAATCTGTTGCTGATAATATTTTGCATGTCTTCGAAGGAAGAACACAGATTTGCAAGGATAAAGTTCTCTCTTTGTTTGAAGCAAATCAATTTATATCCGGAGACAGTTTAAATACGAGCAATCATCAAATGTTTTCACATCACAATATTAAAGAATAACTGAATCCTCAAAGTGGCCACGGATAAGATTAAACATAAAGAGAGTGTCAGAAGAAATAAGAAAATCTCTAGGAGAAAAAAAGCTATAGAAAACGCTACTCACGGTGCGGCCGTCAATGGCGTGTGTATCTTGAAGGACTAGGTCGACAATGGATGGATCCGCAAAGACAACGAAACCGAAACCCCTTGGCTTACCGGTGATTTTATCCCTCATCACCGCTGTCTGCAGGACATTTCCGTATTTACCGAAGTGATCGCTCAGCTTCTCTTCAGTTGTTTCCCAAGAAATTCCCCCGATAAAGAGCTTCCCCTTATCAGAATCCATCGATCCCTTCTCCCTCAACCAAAATGATCTGAACGAATCTAGGGTTTTCAGGAAAGGTATGGCCGCTGCGGCCGTATGTGAAACCTGAACGAAGGTCGAATGAGGAAACGAGTCTAGAAGAAGATTGGAAGCCCTGTTGTGAGACGGAGGCACGGACGGACGTGATGTTCCCAATCGTGCTGATTAGAAGTACATTTTGTTCCTAGCAGAAAATTTTGATTTGTAGTCACAATATCCAAAAAAATAATATTACATACGGACTCCTATGCAGACGAGACATGAAAAGTTGGGCTCATCTTCATAAAGTATGAAAATGTGTAATCCGGTCGGATCTGTATTATTTATCATTGTCACCGTGTTATAGAAACATTCTCTCACGTTATTATGAATATTTTTTACGTTATTTATGTGTTATTATTGTGTTATTGATGTGATTTTGAGAGGTTATCGTTCTTTAAACAACAATATCAACTCAAAATGACCTACATAACACATGAATAACATATCAATATAAGTTTTTATCTTGTTATTGGATTGTATCACATCAATAACACATGAATAACACATTATGAACACATTAAAAACAACGAGTCAGGTGATTTTGAGATGTTATTGTCTTTAAACAACAATATCAACTCAAAATCAAACATGAATGTCACATAAGTAGAATTTTTCATTTTGTCATTGGATTTTATCACTTCAATAACACATGAATAACACACAAATAACACACTGAAAACAGTCATTGCGGTGATTTTGAGAAGTTATTATTCTTTAAACAACAAAATCAACTCAAAATCACTTCCATGACACATTAATAACACATCAATAAAAATTTTTATTTTGTCATTTGTTTGAATCACCTCAATAGCGCACCAATAACATACGAATAACGCGGGGAATATTCAGAATAATGTGAGGGAATATTTTATGCGATGAAATATTTCTATAAGGCATCAATCGTCCCGAGTTGCGTGGTTTCGTTTTTTTTTTTTCATTTCCACGTGTCAGCTCAAGGTTGGACTCCGCAAACAGCTCTGCACGTAGAGTCTGCTTGCGGAGTCCACATGTAATATTTTTTCCACAATCTGAGGAGGCAGTTGCAGTTTATTAAAAGGAATTTGTGAAGCTGTTTAAAATAATTTGATGCTTAAAAAAAAATTATGATGGTTGTTAAAAAAAAAATTTTAAAGTCAGGCCGTAGTTAAGAAATTGTTACCGCCCATAGTCAGGATTGGTGGGAAAACGTAGATTTTCGTGACATATTTCTTAAGAACTATCAAAACAAAGTTTACCCAAATGAACAAAACTATAGTGCGGTGCCGCACCACCAGCCCAAATGGACCCCTGGTCATTGGATGGGTTGAATTTGGCAAGGTTCAAGTCTGTTTGGATTTTGATCATTATAAAATGAGCTCAGTTCGGGCTTGAACCAGTTCTCTACTTAAATATTTCGCCCACTAAAAAGGTCGAGCCAGCTCGTGGGCCTAACTATTTATTTTTTAAACTAGATGAAATAATATAGCACTAAAATATTTATTTTTTTTCTTTTTTTCGATATAGCTCTTATTATTTCTATAAAAATTAATGAAATCATTTCTTCTGTTCATGACTTTTATTAATGTTTGGATATGACCAAAAAATACAAAGTGATAACTTAGATGTTATATCATAATTTTTGACACTTTTCAATCATATAAAATGTCATTTATTATTTAGATTAGTTGAAATGATATAGCGTATATTGTTGCTATAAAAATTGGTGAAATTAGCTCTTTTGTTGGTGATTTTCTTAAGAAAAATTTACATATATACCATAATGTTTACTGTAACAAACACCTAACGTTACACCTAAATGTTAATATTTACATTTATGATACTTTTGTAACTTAAGTTCATGCATGAAAATGTATATTTCAGGTTTAAAAAGTGAGTAATAGCAGCAATTTTTATGTGACATTAAAATTTTGAGGGATATGTATATAAATATGAAAGTTTAGGTGTTAGATACCAATGGCATGCATGTAAATGCCACCAAAATATTAACTAGGCATTGGGCTGTGCGGGGACGGGTTTGGCATGAGACTGGCTTATTCGAGCTTTTACTAAGTCAAGGCAGTCTATAGTCGGGCCAAGCCTGCCATCAAATTTCTATTTTTTCATAGCTAAGTTTACTCATTATAAACAAGCGTATGACAAACAAGTCAGGCTACTCACCTAATGAAAATAACTAAATAAACTTAAAAAAAAATTAAATTCTTTACAAAAGAACTATTAAAAATAAAATATAAAGGGGAGTAAAGATGCTTAGATTTTGGCTTTTTGGTGATCTCCATTTGGCAAATAGATTTTAGTCCAACCCCCAATAAATAATCCTTTGGAACTCATGACCTTTAAATCTTAAAATTATACTACTAGTCTTCATTTTTGAAGATGTCATTTATCCCATGTCTCTCTGCCCAAAATTTATATCTTTGGGGTCCAAGAATTAATCAAGATTAAGTCGATAGCCTAGAGTCATTTCTAGTTACTTGGCTTACAGACCAACCATAACATGTTACCAATCCATTCAGGTACTTATAACTCTTAATATCTTTCCATAAGTTTTCACAACAGTGTTATCAGTTACTTATTGATCGACTCTCAAAAACACTAACCATTTTTCGTTATTTCTTGGTCATACCACTTAGGGGACAACTAGTATTATATACCAAGATTTTCTTAGTGTGCATGCTAGTCTATTTAAGCATATTCAATCCAAAGTTTGTAAGGTTGCTACATGTCGTTTGTACTAATGTCCAACCATAACCAAGGATAAATGAGTCACAAGTTAATCAAAAGGCGGTTATAACAATTCTGCAGACACTAATTAAAGGTCGCCAACCACAATTATTAATAAAGGTAGTGGCATGTCACTTTTAGGCCTTTTTAACAACTCTTTAGGCACCAATTAAAGTTCAACCAAGTCACTATAATACCTCTTCATTTAGCAACATACAAGGCATCACAACCTGCATGAATAATTTTAAAAATACAAATGAGTCATTCCCCTCTTCTTATACATATATGTTAATAATAGACTCTTATCCCTTGTTATACCATAAATATATGCTGCAAAGTCAAACCAAGTATATGCAATCATTTTAACATATCTTCCTCAATTTCTCCCTCTTCTTTACAGTGACACTCCTCTTATATCAAATTATCTATGCCAGATTTTTATTTTAATGAGAGAATAATTTTCATGTCAAATCTTCACCTTTTAACCTCGAGTTAGGATGTTTTTTTTTTTAAATTCAAAGGCTCTTATTATACATATTTCCTCATTAACTGCACTCTCCTCTCTTTAATTGACCACATAGCCCCAAAACAACCATTTTTTCATTGTTCTAGAGCTCACGTTGAGACCCTTTCACTTTAAAAAAAATTATATTCAAGAGAATAAATTAATATTACTTTTTATTATCAAATCAAGAGTTTTCAATTCTTATAAAAGCATTTTAACTTGGTATAATATGATTGATTACACTTTCATCATATTATGCAATCTTAATGACACATTTTTTATGGTGGTGATGAACTAGTAGATTATTCAAAATTGCCCGTACATGTTATTTTCTATATTGCCGATAAGAGGAATGGGCCATGAAGAATGTTCATCAGCAACTAAGTAAGATTGATAGAGTGAAGTCAAGTGACATAAACTGAGCACTTGTATTTCATAGAATATGATTGGCATATGTTGCTCACTTATAATCCTTACTTATAATATGACATATTCATGTTGACTATGCATCCTAAAGTCAACAAATGATTCTAAAATTGGATGGAAATTATCCATTAGCTAAAAATAAACCAATATTCTTTTTCTATTAAACATGGGAATCATATTCTATCAAGTGCTAGTAATGCTAATCTTCTAGCCTTAGCTTTAAGTTGCAAAATGACATTATCTAAAGATATTTTTTGTGTTTTCATATAATTTCATGTTTACTCTGTCAACTTGTCAAAACATATGCTCATTATATGACCCATTAATATGTTTTATTCCAATAGTTCAAATTTGGTGATCTTAAATAGCAAGGTTTATGGGGTTGCTTGCTTGTAGGTATTAGAGTTTGAAAAAATAAGCAAGACAACCAATGAGACATCATCTTAATGATTACAATATTTATCTCATAAGTCATGGTATAAAGAATTTTATACAGTTAACTTTCCTAAAATACTTTTCTCATAAATTATGATATGAATAAAATGAGTTGTGACACTAGTGACTTTTGAATTCTCGAACATGAGTAAAAAACTCAATGAGGCCTAGTTTATTTGTTAATACTCTACTCACTTCACCTCATTGTTTTAGTACAAGATTGTGGTGGTCTATATGGTAAAACAAAAAGAATCACTGATTATAATTGCATGTATCAAAAAAAAAAAGAATATACAAACATTTTTTACTCGTTGATAATGAATCTACTCACTACTATATTCAATTATAATAACAGAAAATGTACAAAGTATTATGCCTAGCATGTTGAGCAAGCATGTGGAAGACCACCCCTCTAAGAAGTTTTGGGCTAAGTCACCTTGTGTAGTGATAAATTATGGTGCTAACATGTTCAATCACATTTTGGCCTTTTCCTTAGTGAGAAGGGAATGACCACAGTCTAACTACATTATTGGAAACAACATTATACTTGAAAGTACAAATAATTGTAAGAATTTAGCCAAGTGAAGGTTAGGGTTTTTTATGAGTGATCCCACAAACTAATTGTTCTGAACTATTTGAATAATAGCTGGTTCAAGTTCAAAGGAGGAGACTTCTACAGCAGAGTTGATAATACTCAAGTGAATTTCCTCTATTGATGAGCTAACATACTCCCAAAGGGATCTAAGATATTCTTCTTGGGGACTTTCCATTACAAAGTATTTAATTTTTAGGATCGTGTTTTTTTTATTTTTTTTTTCTATTTTTTTCATCCTTGGGTCAAAAGGCACTAAATCTACCATTTTGATTATATGCATGCAAACCTAGAGCTAGTAAGTGTGTGACTCTAAATATAACAAACAACACAAATTTACACAAATACACAGAAATAAGACAAAATAAGAATATACGCAAAATAAAATATTCAGAAAACTTAAGACATGATTTTTTTAAAATTTTCTAACACATAAAATATCAAATAGAATATGATAAAAATATGACACTACATGTTTCAAGCTAAATGCTCGTAGTTCAACTAAACTCTCATAGAAATAGAAAATTAATGTCATTATATGACAACAATGCCAAAAATTGATGCCCAAAATGATTGTGAAGCAGACAGCAATCATGTCAATATATGTGTCACATAAGTATCATACAGGGTTGAGTCCATGTATGGATCTAGCGAGAAACGATTCAACTTTCAAAATATGAGAAATTATAGTTTGATAGCTTTAAATCTAGCCTAAAGTATTTGAATTTTGAAAATTTTAAAGTTATTAATCCTAATTTTACAAAAAAACTAAAAAACCTAAGCAATTTAAATGAGAGTTTCTATCAAATGAAAGATTCTCTCATAAATTGGTCTTAGAAATGTAGATTTAACTAAGTGATGTCTTTATTTAGTGTCAATCAAGAGCGAATTTCTTCCTTGGCCCCTTTCGGAAGTCAAAGAAGGCTTGGGATTTCAAATTATAATTTAGTTCCCTAAATCATGCAAAAATCCCCAGGATTTTATTTCTTTTTATACAATTGCACTAACCTAGAAATAATATTTTTATTCTCCTAATTCAGTGAGCTTTAACCTAATTGTTCTGCTATGTTTTTTTTTTTTTTTTTTGAAACTCATAGTTCACAAAAAATGTAACAAAATAACTAACCATGTTGAGAGTAAAAAAGAGTAGAAGGTTAAAACCACACCATAGAGAAAGTTTAATTCAATCACATAAGAAAGTTAAACCCCATATCCTTAGACTACCAATTCAAGGGAGTGAATGAAATCTAAGTGTTGCTCATGCTTTGAAACAAAAAAAATAACATTTCATTTATCAAAGCAAATTAAATACAAAAGTTTAGAAGTGTGAGAACATGATAATATACACCATTTGAAATGCTACCATCATACTTATTTCCTTCTCCACAAGATTTGAACGAGTAGCATGTACAATACAAATACACGAGAAGTTGGTCTCACATCTCCTCACAGAAACCCTCCTCACAAAACTGTCCTCTTGCTCTCTTATAGGCTTTTGACTTCTCACGCATTAGAAAGGGTGCACTTTCCTCCTTTATATTACACCAATTTAAGCCTTACCCCAAAAACAATGTAAATTGAGACTTTTGAACGTAAACTCGCGTGTACGTATGCCTGGTCACCCACAACTAGAGTATGAGTGCATATTGCTTTGGTTTTGGGCGCCTGGGCGTCTGGTCCTCTGGTTCCAAATGTTGGTTCAACTTTTTTAGAGTTTGTTTCATCCCTTTTATTCTCCAAGCTATCGAATCATTTGTATATTGCACGAAAACTAAAATAATTATATAAAATACTAAAATACACACATAAAGATAAAAATATCATAGACATAATATGCACATTTGATACACATGAGATCTTAAAGTTATTGAACATAAGCATAAAATTAATAGTCAAGTTGATAAAAATCCATACAATTCATACTTCCACAATCAAAATTTTTCTACATTTAAAAATTCAGTGCTAATATTATTATTTTTTATATTATTATTAAGCTTTAGGTACTTATCACCCAATTCCTATGTATTTATATATTCAATGCCTAAACTTTACTTTTAACATTTCTACCATCGAAATTATTCATATCACATTAGAAATACCAAAATGTTAACTTTTAAATAGTGAAACACGCATTCTCATGCATAGATATGTTGATATGTTAAAAGAGAGTGATTCATGATAAGGACTTCTATTTATAGACATAGTTCTTAGCATTACAAAAGTACATATTGGTCTTCTTATTATTAACTTTTCAGGGGGGCTCTTCGATAATTATAGAGTTATCCGCATATAATATGACCAGGGACTGATTCAATCGATGAGAGCTGTCGATCGTTTGATGAGTCTTGATTCGATCGATATCTAATCTGAAAGAGATTCTCTTGTCGATCGTCTTGAGGACTGATCTTCGCTCCGCGAAACTTCTCCTGACACATTTTACCAATCCTTCGGATAAGACGCTTTACTTGCCAACAACCAGTTCAAGGCCATCATCAACAACTGTCCAATCGTCAGTATCATCCTCATGAGTCATTTTCCTATCTTGAGATTCATGCTGAAATATTTTTATATACACAATATATATGTATGTATAAATAAAAAATTTGATGTTAGATATGAAAACACAGAGAAATTGAGTGATATGTATCTAAATCTACCTTATTATTATCAAACTCATAAGAAACCACTTTATTTACAATCATTCTTGCATCAAATCCTTACCTTTTTTTCTTTAACAAATACACCATCAACCGCACAAATGTCAACAAAACTATAAACAAAAATGAAATTTAAAATAAACAAATTCAAGCCCCAACAACATCCACCTCACACCTCATCTCCATCCAGATTTCCATTATGTGGCTGCTGAGCTCCCTCCAGCCAAAAAAAAAACCCAACTTTAACCAAGCTCCAGAAACCTCATCTCAATCTCCCTTCTTCTCCCAACACCCCCTAAAAAAAAGCCATCTTTTCCTTCTTCCCCCATCCCTCCACACCCCCGCCATGTCCACCTCCAGCCTCAGCGGCCTCTGCTCAAGTTTCCATGGAAGCTTGACTGTTAATGGCGAGCACAGAGCTGCTCTCAGAAAAGCCTTCTCCTCCCCTGTTCGAACCTCGAAGCCTTTGAGGCTCTGTCCGATGATGAAGAATGTTAATGAAGGCAAAGGTTTCTTCGCTCCTGCTGTAATTCTCACAAGAAACATTATTGGGAAGAAGAGATTCAATCAGCTTAGAGGGAAGGCGATTGCTCTTCATTCTCAGGTACTTTTTTTATTATTAGCACTGCTTCTTTCTTTTATTTATATTTTAGTGCTGGTTTGTAAATCTATGTGTTTTGTAGGTTATTACTGAGTTTTGCAAGACTATAGGAGCTGATGGGAAGCAGAGGCAGGGGTTGATTAGGCTGGCTAAGAAGAATGGGGAGAAGCTTGGTTTTCTTGCTTAGGGATTAATTGACAAAAATGAATTTATTTTTATTTAAAGAGTTCTCTTTTCATCTATTTTATCTTTTTTTTTCTTTTAATTTGAACTGAGGGCTGTGAATGTTAATGAAGAATTATTTATAGGGAATAATGTTTTAGTTCTGAAAATGAGTTGCATTTTGATATAGAAGCATAGGTTTTAGGTCTGTGCAAGCTCATTGCTATAGCATGAAAGAATGATAATTTTGATTGAGTGCGGACAACAGCTGCAATACACTTGATCGCGGCGGTTATTTTTTTTCCTTTCTACCTCGATGGGAGAATCACAATCTTTGTCCGCACGTATGAAAAAAAATTTCCTGCGATTAAGCTTTTGTTTTTGTTTGCACTAAGAAAGGTTGATGCTTGAAGCTCACCGAGCCGAATAAAAATGATATTTTTTTCATGAATTAGCATGAGATTTACATATATATACCGTATCAATCATATGTATTTATATGCCTAAAAACCAAGTTAGTATTTACATTTGTACACATTGGTGCCTAGGGGTGTAAATGAGCTGAACACGAGCGGAGCCAGCTCGTGTTCGGCTCGTTTATATTTCGAGCTCAAAAAGTGTGTTTGTGTTCGACTCGTTTGCTTAACGAGCCGAACACAAGCTAGTCACGAAGAAAGAGTCCTTTGAACAACCCTAATCATGTAGTCATAAGACAATAAGGGTTTGAGCAAGATTTAAAAATTATTATTTATTTTAAAACATCATTTGAATCTAATTTAATAACTTTTATTCTATTTTCTTAATCAATTTATTAATTGATTATAAATCTTTGTAGTCTTATAGTCAATTATATTTTTTTAAAATACTACTTAATATATATATATTCATACATATATACTTGATGAGTAATATTTCAAACCAAAACAAACCGAACACGAACAAACACATCTTAGTTCGTGTTTGACTCGTTAACTTACCGAACGAAATTAATGAGTCGAACACGAGCTTCTTAACGAGCCGAACACCAGTTGTTCGCGAACAACGAGCCTTTTTGACAACCCTATTGGTGCCATTATAAAAAATTGAGATGAAGAATATCAGAAAATTATTTTACTTAATGTGAAGAATCAATTTCAGGGTATATTTCATTAACAAGCGAAATGTTTTAAATTAATATTTCTTTTACACTTTTTGCATATAAAAAAGCTTTAAAAGATCAAAAAATCTAAAATCAGTGATTATTCTAATTCTATAAATACATATATTATTGAAGTATTTAGATTTCTAACACCCAAAATGTACTATTTACTTTTATAACACCTTCCTGACATAAAACTGCAAGAAATATGCATTTTACCTTAAAAAGATAGTGATGGCGATATTTTTGTACTGAGAAATATTCGAGTGATTTGCACGTAAATATGAATGTTTGGGTGCTAGATATATAAATATAAAAAATTGTGTGGCATATATGACAATAACACAGCAATGAAAAAGGGAAAAAAAATAATAAAAGAAGGAATACAAAGCAGTACAGAAGTTAATAATCATATAAATAACAAAAATTATTTCATTTTAATATGATCTAACAGACACAATAATTAATATCCAAAGCTATTGAATGAATATAAATGATATAATTATAATAATATCTCAGAACAGTATCTTAGTTGCACAACATAATTATAGAGAAACTCAATAGTATTTTACTTCTCCTCTACACACTGTAACGACCTCCTCTGCTTGATTTATCTCTTCTGGAGTCATCCTGCAAAAATAACATAACAAGACCACAAGATAGGTAGGATCAGTAAGAATTTGAGGCATTTACATGCCTACATGTCTCATGACGACCTGCCCGAACACCCAATTCTTATGTATTTACATATCTCATACCTAAATTTTACTTTTTTTTTTACATTTATATCATTCAAATCTTTCAAATCACATCGAAAATAACACTATTTTAACTTCTTAAAAGAGAAATATGCCTTTCGTGAATCTAGATAAGGCGGCGTATATGTAAGAATTGAAGTTGGGTTGTTATATATGTAAATACATAGAAATGAATTGGTAGGTATGCAAACATACATGGTAACTGTATAAAATCTTATCGGTGGTGTCCAATATCTCCTTCCACTTCCTTCCGATGCTCATCTGCAGGAATAAGAATTTGAAAAATAAAAGAAATTTAGCATTTTAAAATAGTAAATTACATGCCTTGCAACTTGACATGGTTTGCATCTAAAGTATTTTGTTGCAGCTGACAATCTGATTAAAAGTTTTAGGCTATGGTGATGACAAAAGTAAGCTGCAATTCACTAAAAGTGTATAATGTAGTTTGGACAATTTTGTAATTTACTCATATATTTTTTTTGCCCAACACTTAAAAAAGATTAACAATTTAGTGATTTTGCCCACCCTAAAAATAATACTGATTCTGCAGCTGTAGCTTATCCGATGAGATAAGCAGAAGTTTGCAAAGTATTTTGAATAGTTTTCATGATTTCTTCACTAGTAAGTAGCTCTCTTCTCTCCTTGGCTGCACCTCCTATTTTTGAATTTCAAATTATAAATTGCAATTAAATCCTTCCTAAATACCTATTTGTAGATTATGAAAACTCTACAGTTTAAACCATTTGCTTGCCCAGAAGAGAGCATATTTTACGACCGTCTGTTGGACCTGTTAAGCGAATGACAAATATGACCCAAAATCTTTGATTCAGGTGGACTAGAAGGAGAAAAAAGAATATACAAATAATCTAAAAGCACAATTTTGCAAATATTCTTGAAAGCCTCCTACACTATACATTTGATGTTGTTAAATTCAATTTTTCATCTACATTGAAAGCAATTCAAGAACTTGAATCTATACTTGTGACAGACTGCAGACGACGACAACGAAGACGACGACAACAACAGCAAAGAAAAACACACACAAATAAAATCTTAGGCGTTTCTTCAAATGCAGACCTAGACACGTAAGTAAATAATAGAGGCATTTACATAAATAGCGTACAATTCTTGTACATTTATTATCTAACACATAAACTTTAATATTTACATGCATAGCGCTCAAATGATGTAATATTAAAGATTTGAGTGCTATGTATTTTAATGTGAAAGTTTCCGTGTGAGATATGTAAATACATAAGAATTGTAGGATCAAACAAAATAGCTTAATTGCGTTATCCAGCCTAGTGTTCATTGACTCCCATTTTTCCAAATATGCATTTAGCCAAAAACTTCTACCAAGGTGATGATTCTATACTACATGAATAACGCCAAAATCCCCAAGAACCAAATGGCAAGGTAAATTGAGAGCATCAATAAATAGCATCAAATCCATGATGCATCATGTGAGACAGCCTAAGTTCATGAAAACAATATTTAAAATTGGGCAATTAAGTATTGAGATGTTTTCCATTTGTGAGACGAAGCGTAAGCCTTGAGATGGTCTGAAATGTAAGCCTCGCGGTTTAAAAATTGTCCAAGTGAAAATAAATGTGTTAAAAAAAAGGATATATTAACATCATAACTTATAGATATATTCAAGAAATACACATTAATATCTTAACATGATAAAAATTGACACATTGAGTCTATATGAAGTGCATGCCGCAAAATATAACTTACGCAAAATAAAAAATATAATGTAAACATCAATTGATTAAATCATCAAACTAATATAAAATATAAAATAAAAGTAACATAAAATATCAAACTAAGATATAACATGAGTTTAAAATAATAAAATTTTCTCACTTCTATTGTCCCACCAACATAATAACATTAGTTGGCAGTAGGAGCATGCCTCAGCGGCTGCAGCTGGAGTGGCAGCAAGTGGAAGTGGCTGCAAGCAAAATCAGGCGGCCAAGGCGGCTGTAGCAGGAGCATGTGCAGGTGTCGACGGCAACTGCACCAGCAAAATCAGCTTATGGCTGCAGTGGCAGCAAAAGCAGCAGCGAGCTGCAGCTGCAATGGAAGAAGCAGGCAATTGATGTTGCAAAAGCAGAAAGCAGCAACAACGGTGCTGGTGGCAAAGGTAGCAGCAGGTGGCAGCGGCGGCCGCGCCTAAGTCAACAGTAGCAGGCAGAGATGTTGGGAAGCCCGACTAGGGAGAGGGGAGCTCTTGAGCATGAGAGTTGTGGCTTCGGATCGTATTCAAATCGTCTAATATAAGAAATAAAATTAAGCACAAGAGGCGCACACATCAGCCAATCTGAGATGCACGTCTCCCCCGAGCTACTAGAGATGTATGCCTCAACGTGGTTTTCTTCAGAGGGCGCATTGAGGTGCACCTCAGATTGCCCAAAACCATTGATTCTTGAAGATTAGAACAGTTGATTTGCTGAGAATTATTTTCATCTTCAGTTTAGCGTAAAACTTTATTAAGATTATACTACTTATTTTCCTTGTTACAGAATCTGCCCCTAGTAGCTGAGCATGCAAATGGAGAGAACAAAGTAATCAGATTAAGGTGCAACCATGGTTCCGCCTGGGAACTAGTAGCCGTAGACCATGGGCGATTTGGGTTCAGAGAACAAGTCAAATAAAGTGGATTTAATACTTCTGAATTCTAAACTAAGCCTAGAGACTTCCTAATTATGTAAGCTGAGTTGTGATTAAAAAGAAGAAACCAAATCGAACTAGAAAATTAAACAGGATTTAGTAAATTTTAATCTCCTCCCACCATCAAGTTTACCTTGTTTTTTTTAATTTTTCCACTTACATGATTCAGTTATACATTCGACCAAGCAATTAAAACTAATTTTTTTATAACAATCCAAAATCAGGTATTTTGCTGAAAGAAATAAAGAAATGTATAAATACTAGTGAGTATAAAAAAACCAATCAAAATCACAAACCACCACCAAGTAATTGCATACTAGAAAAATAAATAAAATGTGGTCCAAAAAAGCATCGAACCTGAACAGCTTCATTGCTAGCAGACTTAGTCCAAAGAGCAAGTTTATCTTGCCTCGGGCGTACACTCGCAACAACACCACAAATATCATCAGCGTCATCAAACTGCTCTCCAATCAGAGCCATCACCTACAAATAGGAACTCAAATTTCTATATTACAAACTTCAGACGAGCAAAATATAATTTTAAATTAAGTGTACGAAGGGCGTAAACTTTTACCGTCTCTAACCACATGCTGTCAAGATTGGCCTTTCTGCTACTTGAAATAGACCACTTCCCCCCATTCGCGCATTCAGGATCCTCCCATTTAGGTTCTATCCCAGCTTTAAAACAATGAAAATCAGCATGTGCTGGCAACTTGCTGGGCCGAAATATCTGATCATATAAACTGCATCAAAAGAGTATAAACAGAATAAGCTAAATGTTATTTGCCATGTATATTTGGCCCATAAGAATCTATTGGAGGAATATTTTAAATCATGCCCCTGGATGCAAAAATCAAATCATCTGGAGTTCAAACGCGAAACATGGATCAGCAACAAGATAAATCCAAGGCCTCAAAAATTGGAGATTGAAATCCTAATGACAACAAATAAGTTTTAAATTTTAAATTTATTTTGGATAATTTAATAATTTGAATTTTAAATTCTAGATAAAACTTTCTTTTTCTGTGAAAGTTTTGAAAGGAAAAGATTTCTGCAAAGTTGTAAGAAAATAGCATATTCAAAGCCACTGCTCAAATCCAATCTCTATCATTGTTTCCCATTTCACCAAGAAACACTTTCGTCCTTATAAACCATCATTCTCATTTATAACATCCCAAGTAACCAGGCAGCTCTCCGCACAATCCCATCACTGATCCAAGAAACCCATTCCCATCACCAAATGATTGCCTTGCATGCACAATTTCCCAATCAACAACTTCATAGCCCTTATCTCCATTAATTCAAAAAAACATCCGCTATTATTAACCACACTTTATCTTGCAGTAGCTCTTCATATTTTCTTTAATGAAATATGATAATTATTTGATTGAGTATTGTTATACAAAAAACAAAAAAGTTTGATGAAAAAGTAAAACCTAACGTTACTATCTTGAAGAAATTAGTTTGATGTTAACGAATATTGAAAAATGACTTTGAGAACTGATGCAAAGTGAAGCATTGGCAACAATATCACGAACTACTTCTTAGTTGTTGATGTAAATCACTATAATCCAAACAAATTAACTGATTTTCCGGCTTAGAATTCATATTTGGATGAATTGATGGAGATAATACGGTCAGAGTCAGGGATATATGAAGTTGACACCACATTCATTATTTCTAGATTATACTCAAGACAAGCAAGCCCATAAGTTGTGGTATTTGGATATCATGAAGATATTTACCAAGATTCCATGCTTCCTAGAATTCAAAATGATTTCATTTGTCCTTCGATAGACCTAGGAGCATGAGGTATTAGAAAGTGGCTATAGCTTTGAGCTTAACTGCTATAATAAATAGATTTGATAAGGCAAAAAAACATATAATATAAAATTGTGGTTGAACGGACGATTGCCACCTCCACTGGACCAACTTCAACAGTTCAATCTTGAAGACAATCATAGTGGAAGGGTGTGAATCCACTTATAATCAGTTTAGTTGTTAATCGTGGATTAATTATGATTAGAAATTAGCTTCAAGCTTTATTAGTCTATATAAATCCCCCACTTGGCGAGAATGAGAAAAGAAAAATAAATGAATGGTTTCCCCTTCTATATTTTTTCTATTCTATTATTTCTTTAGGGAGCCTGACAGGCTCAAATTGCTTTGATGGTAGCTAAGAAAAATGCTAACAACGGTAAGAAAAAAGGAGAATTGTTTCCAAAGTATAATAACCTGAAGTTAGACGTGTTTTTGCAAACGGGACCAATACATGTAATAATTACATATTCTTTTAGAACTTCTCGTTGAAATCTAGCCCCCACAAACCAGTAGCATAAGCCCATTTCAATTTCCAGCCTGCAAGACAAGCAGTTTTGCAAATCAAGGAGGTTTAAGCCCTCGATCTTATGGTCCAATTATTGATTTACATGCCATTGCAATCATCGGGCAATTCAACACAACAACAACAACAACAAAGCCTTATTCCCCTTCGTTGGGTTGGGTTCCTTTATTCTTTTTTTTTCCTTTTGTTTTTTTTTGTTTTCTTTTTTTCTTTTATTTTTATTAATTTAGTTTCCTTTTTTTTCCATTAGGCCCAGTTTTTCTTGGTTTTCTTTTGCTTTTTTTACCTTAGTTGGATTTTAAACCTTTTCTTTTCTTATTGAATTCTTCGGTTGTTGACGCTTAATTTGACCAAATCATCTAAGACGATTTTCTCTATTTTTGTCTGTCACAAGAGTTAAACCAACCCTATCACGGATATAATCATTTCGCATTTTATCTCTAAGTGTAAAGCCACTCGACCACCTAATCATTCTGATATCGGCAACAGTTAACTTAGTATTATGCTTCTCTTTTAAAGGCCAACATTCAGTGTCATAGAGCATTGGAGGTCTCATCACCATCTTATAAAATTTTCCTTTCAGTCTAAGTGGTACTTTTCTATCACACAAAAGGCCTGAAGCATTCCTCCACTTCAACCAACCAACTTGAGTTCTACTATTAAAATCCCCATCTATATCACCATCGCTTTGGACAACAGCCCAAGATAATTTGATCACCCAAAGTTATACTTTTGTCACTAGAGCTACTGCTACTAAAATTACAATCCTTGTATTCAGTTTTAGTTCTACTCAAATGAAGGCCTTTAGACTCCAATGTAGACCTCCATAATTCAAGTTTTTCCTGGGTTTTTTCTCTCATCTTATCCACAAGAAGGATATCATCAGCCAAAAAGCATACACCAAGGTACATCCTCCTGTAAATGTCCAGTAAGACCATC
This sequence comes from Phalaenopsis aphrodite, assembly GCA_003013225.1. Taxonomy (NCBI): domain Eukaryota; kingdom Viridiplantae; phylum Streptophyta; class Magnoliopsida; order Asparagales; family Orchidaceae; genus Phalaenopsis; species Phalaenopsis aphrodite. Next base: position 10,189 of record NEWO01000518.1, on the reverse strand, counting down.
CAAAACTAAAGCAAAAAGATATGGGCTTAAAGCTGATCCTTGATGTAATCCAACATGAATAGGAAAATCTTTGGTCAATCCTCCTTCAGTTCGAACACAAGTAACAGCTCTAGTATACATATCTTTAATGACTTAAATATAAGTGGTATCAACACCTTTCTTCTCAAGAACTCTCCAAAGGATATCTCTTGGGACCTTATCGTAAGCTTTTTCTAAATCAATAAAAATCAAATAAAAATTTTACTTATCATCTCTGAACTTCTCCATCAAACCTCTCAATAAATGTATAGCTTTCATAGTAGACATGCTCAGCATAAATCCAAATTGATTATGAGAAATCTTAGTAATATGTCTTAACCTATGTTCAATTACTCTTTCCCATAATTTAAAGTATGACACATCAACTTAATTCCTCTTAATTTGCACATTCTTGTGCATCCCCTTTATCCTTAAAAATGGGGACCAAAATACTCTTCCAACATTCCTCAGGAATCTTTTTAGTTTTTAAAATAATATTAAAGAGTTTAGTGAGCCAAGAAACTCCCAAATCTCTTAAATATTTTCATACTTCAATTGGAATATCACCAGGTCCTATAGATTTTACACCCTTGGTTTTCTTTAAAGTCTCATCAACTTCTTTTTTACTAATGCGACGGTAAAAAGGAAATGTTTTACTATTATTAACGATATTAAGACCACTAAGTTCTGTCGTATTTTCAGAAACTTCATTAAAAAGTTTATCAAAATAACTCACTCACCTTTGTTGAACATCTTTTTCTAAGGAAAAACTTTTTTTATTTTCATCTTTAATACACTTTACTTGAGTTAAATCTTTACTTTTCTTTTCTTTTTGTTTGACTACTTTATACATATATTTTCACCCTCCTTAGTATCTAATCTATTATAAAGATCATTAAAAGATGAATTTTTGGCATCACAAATTGTTCTTTTAACTTCCTTGCGGACCGTTTGATATTTTTCTCAGTTCTCTAAACTTTTACATTTAACCAATTTTTTATAACATAATTTATTATATTTTATCTTTTCTTGCACATTATTATTCCACCATCAACTATTTTTATTTATAAGAACTTTTTCTTTTGACTCTTCAAGTACATCTTTTGTTACTTATTTAACAGTGTTTGTTACTTCAGCCCACATAGCATTTGTTTCATCATGAACATCCCAAATTTTAAAATCTTGAATTTTACACAACGCTAGATAAATCTTAAAACACATCTAAACTCAACAAGATTTGATATTTTAATCAATTAATGAAAATGCGTCAACATCACGTGTTAGAGGACAAAATGACAGCTTGCAACTATTAAGTCAAACATTTACCCACCCTCCATGGTTGGGGAACAAACCACAAACACAATTTTTAATCATCTCCACCTTGCAAAGATGCATACATCTTTATTATTATTATTATTATCATCACCCAACAGTCCTCAAAGTGATAGAAGTGAGAATCAAACTCAAGTAGCAAGTTTGCCCTTTGGATTAGAATTATCACCCATTGCACCAACTTAGCAAAGTCCAAGCTTGGAGGCATTGAGGAGTTTAAGAATATAAATGGAAATGGATATCCTCCAAGTAACAATCAACATAAAATCTGCAATAATTTATAGTGATAGAAATTCTAGTTGTTGGAGATTTCATTCTTCTTTTAGAGGGCATAGGTTTGAAGCAATGTGATTGTTAAATTTCTGCTTAACATTCCTTAAAAAAAACAAAATAAAGACACATTGGTCACACTTACGATACATTTATGTATATCATTAAAAGGATTAGTATTCTAAATATTATGGAAGGAAGCTCCTACTTTTAAATTAAGAATATAGTTATCATTTTAATTCATCTTGGCTACTTGTTTGGTATATCAAGATAAACTTTTAAAATTTGAATGGCTACTCTAATAAAGAGAAAAAAAACTTAGGGGTTGTCTGGTAGAGGCTTCTAATATCACTGAATTTATTAAATCCATCCAAATGGCAAGATGTGGGAGTTCTGTGGATTTAAGGTTTTAAGGGTTGTCTAGCAACGGGCTTAGGCCAGGATTGAACATATATCTTGCCAGATGATCTTTTTGGACAAAAGAAAGCTGCGACTACAGCAAATCCAGATTTTGCAAATTTTGTTCGTAAATCCGTGATTTAATAAATCCCCCCTATTGGTGAATTTAACTTGGCACAATGGATTTAGCACAAGAAAGGGGTAACAAGTATTCACGATAAGGCTATCGCTTCCCACTTGTGTCATTGTCAGTTGGTTGGTAGCGCGCTTCCGCTATGGAATCACAAATTCTCCTTCGAAAGAGTACTTTTGTTGTTGCGTGCGATCCATCACCGAATCAATGTCACACAAAAGTTAGAAAGATCCGAAGCCTTCCTACTACGTGCATTTACTTCAAACAATATCGTGGTTGAGTGTCCTTATTTCAGTTCTTGATTGAGTTTCTTAGTTATTTTTCTTGAGAAATTTCCTAGGGATTTGGGCAAATCTCAATTACTTTCTCCATTTATAAATTTAGACTGCAACTCCTTCACTCGCATACATATCACCGAGCACAACCTCCCCTCAGACCAACACCCCCACAATAGAAAATTGTAAAACAAGTAAATTCCAAAAAAAAAAATTGTCATTTGAAATTAGCAGTTCCAAGTAAAGTCTGAAGCAATGACTCAATTTGTGCATTAAAGTAATGAATAATTAATTGCACTCAAAAGAACGATCATCTGCTATATGGGTTTGTTTTTATTCCAATCAAACTTGATCCAATTGTTAGATGAGTTATAAGGAAACCTCAATTGAACATGATTTGTTAAACCCCCCAAATCGGTGGATATAACTTCGCACTATGGACTTAACATTGGGATAAAACACTATGGACTTAACATTGGGATAAAATAAGAGTTGTTCTCGATACGGCTATTATTTCCAATTGTGTCGTTGCCAGTTAGCTGGTAGCGCACTTCAGCTATAAGATCACAGCTTCTCCTTCGACCCAGCAATCTTATAGTTGTGTGTGATCCATCAGCAAAGCAGTGCACATAGAAGTGAGAAAGATCCGAAGCCTTCATACTGTGTGATTTTGCTTCAAACAATATTGTAGGTGAGTGTCCTCCTTTCAGTTCTTGATTGTATTTCTTAGTTGTTTTTCTTGAGAAATTACTCAAGGATTTGGACAATCGCCATTACTTTCTCCACTTATAAATATGTATTGCAACTCCTTCCCTCGCATACATATCACCGAGCACAACCTCCGCTCTGACCAACTCCCCCACAATAAAAAATTCTAAAACAAGTAAATTCCAAAAATGTCATTTGAATTTAGCAGTTCCAAGTAAATTCAAAAGCAAAGACTCAGTTTGTGTGTAGGTGATGAATAATTAATTATGCACACAAAAGAACGATTAACGGTTATATGAGTTTGTTTTTAGTTCAATCGAACTTGATCCAACTGTTAGTTGAGCTATAAGGAAACCTGAATTGAAATTGATATTTTTGTGTTGTTTAATTGAATAAATTTGAAGTAATATAGTTTTGAGTTGAATATATGTTTCTTAATTCATGCACAAAAAAGAGATCATCGATTATGAGTTTGATTTCAGTTCAATCACGCTATTCTAACTGTTAATTGAGTTATACTAAAACTTGAATTGAACGTAATATTTTTATATTGCTTGATTGAATAAGCTGAAGTAGAATATGTTTGAAATTGAAACTGTTTGTTGCTAGTGTTAAAATCTATATTTTATAAGATTACAACCATGCTCTAATCACTGTATATCGTTGATTTCTTGGTATTGAATTCTTTACTAGGAGTTGGGAGTACTAAACATTTTCATATTAGCAATGCTCGAGCTCTATAGTATTTTTCATTTTTTATTACTCTCCCATGAATCCTTTTCTGTTTTATTTCACATTTACTCTAGAAAAGTTTGAAGTCTCTTTATAGATTGTTTACCGCAATGTTTGTTTTGGATAATGTAGTATTCTTCAAACTTTCCCAACTTTGAAGGTTGTTTCCTAAACATTTTCATATTAGCAATGCTTGAGTTCTAGAGTGTTTTCAATTTTTATTACTCTCCCATGAATCATTTTCTGAGTTGTTTCAAATATACTCTAGAAAGATTTAAAGCATTCACAAGTGAGGAATGTTAGAAGCATGCTTGATCATCCAAAGCAAACATGGTCGTAAAAAATATAGAAAGAGACCTTAAACCTTTATAGAGTAAATGTGAAATGGCTCAAAAAATGATTCATGAGAGAGTAACAAAAAATTAAAAAAAAATGTAGAAGTCAAGCATTGCCAACATGAAAATGTTCAACGCCCTCAACCACTATTATGAAATGTACTCATGAAGTCAACGGTATACAATGATTTGGTTATAATTCTAGCCTTATAAAAGAAATATTTCAAATTTGAGACCCGTGAATCAACAAACAAATTCAACTCCCAAACTTATACACTTATGATTTCTTCAATTAAACAACACAAAAATAAAACCTCCAATTTAGGTTTTCTCATAACTACACTAAGAATTGCATTAACCTGATCGAGCTGAAAAAAAATCATCTAGCCAATGGCTTTCTTTTATGTGTGTTGACCTCATTTTTGAGGTCATTACCTTTTCTTAGGATCCTAGGATTTAGTTCTAGGAGTTGCTATTGACCATCTTAAAAAACTAGAATTGGAACCCACCCTTTTTAGAAATTTCAGCCACTTCCTATTTTCCTGCGATGTCAAGCATTTATGGTCTCAAAATCATCGTCTTATGGACGAGCGGTTAAGGGCTATTGTGTGGAGACTCAGGAAAAAGTTCCCAATAGGATTTCAAGCCCAAGGAAAACCTCTTCATGTCTTTATCGTCAGATACACAAAAGGCACAAAATTCACTGAATTGTACGAGGTCGGACTTCAATTAAGCTTAAAGGATGGATGAAAATGCAAAATTCTCCGGACGACCTCTGACTACAAAATGAACTGCACCAGCGCATCTAAGACACCAATTTTAATAGGAAAGGACACCCATACCAAAAATGTCACGCAAATCGATGAATTAGTCAAAACAACTTTCGGCGGCGAAATGAATCACGCCGGCGTGTTCGGAACGTCAGAATTACCCAAAAAAGATATCCAATTTTATTGTGTTATGATGCACAAATAAAAAAATACAAATTAAATTTTATTTTTAAGAAATATTAAATATTTTTTTTATATTATATTTTATCACTTATATTATTAAAATTATAACCATAATTTCTACTTTACCCTTTCCACCGCACATCTAAACCCTCATTCAAGCAGCTCGTCCCGCTCCTCGCCCGTGCCCTAGCCTCCACCACGCGGCATTCTTCTTCCCCAGCGCTCACCTCCTCGAGCTCTGCTCGACCGAACGGCTCGCCTGTTGGTCTTTGCCTCGTGTCCGATAGTTCTCCTTCTCGAGGCTATACGCTCTCCTCATTTATGGTGTTGATTCCTTCCTCCTTCTCGATTCGTTGGCTAGGGCAGCAAACAGGTGGCATTCTCTTATCTTTTATGTGTCTATTGGCTTCCTGTAGAGTTTAGTTTTTGGGGTTGTTGAAAAATTCTGAAAGAAAAAAAAAAGAGCGAGCTTCGAGAGAGAAAAGTTTTTTTTAGAGGAACTTGACATTTTCTTTCTTTCTTTCTTACTGTTAGAAAACGGATTTTCTCCTTTGTTGTTTGAGATGAGATTTTCTTCCTTTTTGTTGTTCGAAGACCTTGTGGCCTGTAGTTGTCGAACTGGGAACTAGAAAACCGTGGGGGCTATTTGGGTAAAGCTTTCAGGAAAGATTTTTGTGGGTTGTTTTCTTCAATTTTTTTTAGTGTTTTACTTTAAATCTGCTGAAAATAGATATTCTTCTCCTCTCCTCTATTTTGCACTATTTCGAATGGCATAAAATATTTTATATCTCATGTGGAAGCAAGATTTGAGCTTGTTCTGAAACTTAGACATGAAATAATTCATGAAAATATTAAAATAGAACATGCTATGGTTGTCATTTCCTGTATTTATCCTTAAAATTTTAGCTTATATCTCTTTTGAGACGGATGATAAAGAGTATGGTGGTCATTTTATTTTTTTTATTGTTGTCGGTCATGCCATTTTAGAACTCTGGGCATTAAATTCAATTGACAGTTCTTCTGTAGTTTTAGTTAGCTTTGTTAGTTGATCTATAAACTTTGGTTTAACTGGTATACTTTTCTGAAGAACTATGTTCGATATGAATAGATAAAATATTGCATTTTAATCTTGGTCTTAATACTAATCCTATTTTAAACATGTTTTCAGTCAAGATTGAAATTTCTGTCGTTGTTATTACTAATAAATTACAGCAAGATAAGGTTTAGCTAATCCAGAATTTGTGGATGACAAATGTTGATTAAGTGGGTATGGACTATTTATAGAATACATTTGGCATGTGACATCTGATTTTACCTTCAACCTCATACTTTCATTTATTTATGATGCACACAAAACAGAACTTGGAATTCATGTTGTCGGATTTTCTAATGATGCAATGTTGAGTCATAATTACAGCCGTGGTTATTTACTATGTTAGTGGGGGAGGGAGCACTTTACTGTTCAATGTTGTTTCGATTCATGAAATCTAAAGGGCTTTGTTATTTTATTTGCAAATATTTATAGCTTTGATACTTATGTTTTGCAAAATTTGAAACATTTGTGGGACTTATTTGCAAAACCTGAAATATTTGGGTGGCGTGTTTGTAAAATCCGAAATATTTAGGTGATGTATTTGCAAAATCCGAAATTTTTGGGTGGCGTATTTGTAAAATCTGAAATCTTTGGGTGGCTAATTTATGAAAATCTGAAATGATTTGATGATTCATTTGCAAAATCTGGAATCATTTAGTGTTCTTGTTACTTGTAAGAAGATCTGAAAGCTATGCTTTAGTCACTATGCAAAAATCTGAGAGTTTCTTTATTTAGTTTACAAAGTTTGGAAGTATTGATGTTTACTTGCCAACTGAAATCTTTATGTTGTTTATTTGCAAAAATCTGAAACTATTGGGAAGTTTATTTACGAAAATCTGAAATGCATGATAGGTGGAATATTGATTTGAGGCTTTATGTTCATTCCCTATTATTGCTACGTATTTTCCCATTTGTTGAGGCTCGGCTTTGGCTTTTTGGAGCTGGATAAAAGCTGAAAATATTTTTCTATTTTCCCCATATATTGGACTTGATTTAGCTTAAATTATGATTTGTTTTTCAGCTCTTATAGATGTCAGTCTTCTTCTTTAGTTCTTTTATGATTGAAGATGTTTGGTTTGGGATTGGTTTTCCCCTTCATTGTTCTTGACCGCAAATCTTAATGTGGTGAATTTTCACCTTTACTGTGAAGGTCGGTTCATTGATTGGGTGAGCCGTACTTGGAGCACTTTCTACTAATACATTTGGGCTACATTTTTTAAGTTTTATTCGCCACATTCTAAAGCTTTATTCGTGAATGTTTAAATTACATTTTGAGGCTCTTAAACCCCTTTTTGAGATTGATTCGGTCTTTTT